>VDFB02281492.1:963436411-963847310 GCA_007258455.2 Sequoia sempervirens | reverse complement strand
ATATGGGAAGAGAAAGGAAGAGAGGTGGAGATAGAGAGTCGATGGATAGTGGGGAGAGGGAGGGAGAGATGGTGAGAGATAGAGAGTCGATGGATAGGGGAGAGAGGGAGGAGAGATGGTGAGAGATAGAGAGGGGGAGATAGAGAAGGGGAGGGAGAGAAAGGGATATAGATAGAAATAGATAGAGAGAGGAGTGAGAGGGAGATAAAAAGAGAAATAGAGATAGAGATATAGAGTAGGAGAGATGGAGGGAGAGATGGAGTGAATGAGATAGAAAGGGGGGAGAGGGAGAGATAGCTCAATAGATAGAGGGGGGAAGAGGGAGTGGCATAGATAGTGGGAGATATAGAGATATAGAGAGCGACAGGGAGAGATATATCAATCACCCTCCCTATATCTCTATCTATTCATCCTTATCTCTTTATCTCTCTACTCCTCTCTATCTCTTTGTCTCCCTTTCTATTTGTATGTTTGTCATTATCTCCCTCCCTCTCTATATTTTCTTCCCTGTATTTATCTTTGTCTCCTTAAGTGTGCAATGGGTACATTGAAGAGGTCTTAAAGGAGAATTATCATATCTTTAATCAAATGTCATGCTACCTTGAGCATAACTCCCCAAGGACACATGTTATCCTTAGATTGTTCACATGAAACAACCAATCAAAATTTAGTTTCTCTCTCTCATATTAATATATATTACTATTATATTAAATATATATTATATTAAATATATTTTGTATTATATAAAAATATACTTATTATTAATTATTTATTATAATAATTTTATACGTATTTAATAATTTTGTTAAAGAATATAATATATAATTATAATAAGTTGAATAATTATATTATTTATTATGTAAAATATAGCTAATATATACTTAACTATATTGTAGAATATTAAAACGTAGCTAAATGGTGCCAAAATTTTCAACTTAATTAACATACTGTAAAACCTAACGAAACTAGGTTGTAGCTCGTCAAATTGGAGAAGTGAAAGGTCAATACCAGCGCCGAGGAAGAGTTTGGAGTAATGAAAACAAGGTCAATGCAAGTGCCGAGGAAGAGTTTGGAGTAATGAAAACAAGGTCAATGCCAGCGCCGATGAAGAGTTTTGAGTAGTGAAAACAAGGTCAATGCCAGCGCCGAGGAAGAGTTTGGAGTTAAAACAAGGTCAATACCAGCGCCGACAAAGAGATTGGAGGAGTGAAAACAAGGTCAATATCAGCACTGAGGAAGAGTTTGGAGGAGTGAAAACAAGGTCAATACCAGCGCCAAGGAAGATTTTGGAGTTAAAATAAGGTCAATACTAGCATCGACGAAGAGTTTGGAGGAGTGAAAACAAGGTCAATATCAACACCAAGGAAGAGTTTGGAGGAATTAAAACAAGGTCAATACTAGTGTCGAGGATGAGGTTGAGGGCACTCAGGGAAAATTAATGACCAAGGGGCAATGAGTACTGTAAGTTTGGCACCCCCATTCTCTTTAACCTTCAATTTTCATGCCTAGTTTCCAAAGATCTTCTCGTACATTGGCAGCCCCATTCTCATAAAATGGTATAAGATAAGACAAAAAAAATAAAATAGCTTAGTCTTTCACATTTTTATTGACCAGCCTCAAGTCTTGGCAAAACTCTCATAATCTACCCACATCTTGGTTGAGGTCTAGGATTTCATCACACATAGCCTTCATCGCATGAGTCTGAAGCAATTGTAGACTTAGCCCAAGTATATGCTAGGCTAAGGTAGATCTAATGAATGGAAATAAGAATATACAATTCTTCTTTAATACCTCCACCACAAACATATGCAAAGGTGTTGGTTGTTTTATGGTAGCGAGTTGATCTTCTAATCTACCTATGGAATTGCCAATTCAATAAAGAAGCGACTTGAAGGACTGGACCAACTAGCGAGTTGAAAGACCTCCTACACTTTGGGCTCTATGAGACCTAGGAGGGTGATCCTTAATGTGTTTACAACTTTGCACCATCATCATAAACAACATTAACAACAGATAATCTCATTTAATAGCTCAACATAATAGGATTATACCAAATAGAATTGGTTGTTTATCAATAATATCAACTATTTGGAGCATGAGATAACTACAACATTTCACGGTATAAGATAGTCATTGATTTGCAATTTGTAGCAAGCTCTAGGTAGAGGCAAGCAAATATTGAACCATACGAATAAGTACAACTTAGATCAATGCCATATATCCATTGGAAGAGTCAAATTTATAAGCATCTAAGGGTTTATGACAGATTTAACACATAACATATAAGATCCTTGATAACATTGCTTTACAATCTCATCAATATGTATTCTAACCCAATACTACTTATCAAATCCTTATACAAAACATATCCCCCTACAATCCCATTCAAGCATTTTAATTAATTCCTTGAATCAAAGCTAAAACAAGAATCATACACACCACAACAGTGAGATGAATGAAACAAACCTTGATCATTTTATTCAAAATTCAGATATGCTTGTACAATGGAGAGACATGAGTTCAAATTAATCATATCAATTCAAATGCCAGTACTGTCATAAAACATCAAATCCCCATGAATTCAAAACCTACTATAGAATAACTCAAAACCTAAATTGCATTTTCCCTAAAACCATCATACTTTACAATTTTCTCTGCAACTTCATCTAGACTCGACCAAAAATATCTAACTTGCTAACTTGTACTTTTGGCCTTGAAATCCTTCTTATAGAAAAAGAATGAGCAAACAAGCAACAGGCCAGAAAGCACACGTGTCACTAGCCAATTGGACTGTCTTGTGATATTCCAAAAATTTGTTACAACAACAATCTCCCCAGAGAATCTTCTTGTTCATCATGCCCACTGAGAATGGTTGATGTAGCAACAAAAAAATTCAAGAATTCCGCGCCTAGACTGTCACCAAAAAAGAAAACTGGGATTTGTTGTAACTGCAACAACTAATTTATCAACCGTTTGCAGCCTACTCCTTTTCACTCTTCCTCAATTAAATATACATTTACCCATTTCTGGTACTCTTCATCAGTTGGCCAGTCAAAATTGATCACCTCATTCACCTTGACACTATAAGGTTTGTACTTAACTGCCACCCGATTCGCTTCTCTTTCAAAAGACTCCAAGAATGAGCTAGTGCTAATGATTTTGTCCATACAACTCACTAACAAATCATAATCTGAGTTACCATGTTTTTGAGGGTTTTATAGTCAAAACATGATATAAAGGGGCTCTTACACTTTTTGTGATTACTGTAGCTTGTATAAGAGGCCCCATGGATACTGTTGTAATTGTAGGATGCATGAATAGGGCGTAGGATGAGAAATAAAGAAGGTATAGCTGTTGTCCTCAATAGTTTTGTGAAGAAAAGCATGTGAAATGAGAGGTTCAAGCCTAGGTTTCAACAAAACATGTAATGAGAGATTTGATTTATGAATTTTTTATCCATGTGCATGCCTAATGTGGGTTGTTTCCTAAACACTTGAATATAAATGATATACATACACACACACACACATATATATATATATATATGTATGTAATATGCAGCATATGTATTTTTTAAATATCGATGTAATGCAATTCTTGGATGCTCTCTAAGAACAATAAAATGCAACATATTATTAAAGAAATCTATATCTATGTATATAAATGTACAAATGCAAGTGTAAATGCAAAAGGCATATGGTTTTGTAGTGTTATAGATACAACATATCCATAAATTAATGTAGTGAAATTCTAAAGTCTTCAACACATATAATATGGGGAATTGATCAAACTATTAAACTACATGAGAAATAAATGAAAGCGATTAAATGCATATGTATGTGTATTTGTAAATGTAAGTGTAAAATAAATAAGAATAATGAAAATTATAAAAGAATACAAGGAAAGGTCTCCTCCCTTCTTGGTAGTGATAACCTCCTCCACACACAACCTTTAAAAATTATGAATAGAGGAATATAATCTTTGAAGAACTCAAAGTTGATTCTCTCCTACCTGATGGCATTATGAGAAAACCTAAGGTTAAATGAATAATTTCTAGCTAAGTTCTTTAAATCATGTCCAACCGTATAAGAGAAGACCACTGCTATGTGTACCTGAATACCATGGAGAAAGGCTCTTTGGGCTCTTTCATCAATCATCTGACATTAAAACATACCAAAAGTCTCCTAGCAATTAGACATAGGAAGATTTAAGATGACTTAAAAAAAAATTATTGCCAAAGCATAAACTTATGATGACTTAAACAGGCCTAGTACACACTCCCTCCCCGTTAACCACTTAGACAAATGGAAATTAAATGTAAATTTACTGCTATTTTTAGTCATGTAGGTGTCCAATAAACCACTTGGTGGTGTTTCCCTTCAAGTTTATTTACTTGAATGAAGAGCAAAAGTCCTTTGATTACAATTAGAGAATGCATTTGAGGCCTTGGTTGTGTAACTGGTGGACCATAGTCACATTTAACACTTGTTACAAAGTTTAAGAGTTAAAACGTTAAGTAGATTTGATTTATGATGGACACATTTGGATGGTAGTAACAATAACTTGCAATCTATCAAGACTTGATTACCTTATAACCTTATAACCTGTGAAATTCTAGCAATGAAATGATAGATTAATCATAATGTCACCTTAGGATCACATCACCATGAAAGAACTTCATCCAACATACTTATGAGTGCAGGTACCACCAAATAGGTATTTGTCAGATCTGTCTTCCTTGAGCGAGGGAAATTAAGGAAGAGAAGAGGAAAGCGAGACATGTAGTATATCTAAAAGAGGGAGATCAACTAGAGGTCAAAAGATTAGAAGAAAATTATTTAAACACTTGGAATTTTTTCTTGCTGAAGGGGGGTCATGTTCTTATGATGATGAGAGCATAGGCGACGTCGAGGTTCCCTTGAGGTACAAACATCTACGGAAACAATGGGTACCCAAGGAACTTTCTCCAATAAACACTAATTTTATTGTCAACAAGAGGATATATCGCATAACACCATCGTCATTACATGGTTTGGGCCTATTTTGCATGGACGGTATAAAGGTCTATTACAAAAAAGTTACTGAATTGATGGAGTATGTCAGACCCTGTTAAAGTTACAAATATTGGATGCAACTGGTTCGATATACACGAAGTATGCATAGGTATGCATTGTCAGCAAATTATATAAAGCTAAAAGATAAGGATTAAAATAAAGGAGTGGCTATGTACATTGACGGAAGGCCAAAAGCATTAGGGAATATTGCAGGGTTTATAAACAGTACATGACCTGGGTCAACAAATAAGCAACCTAATTGCATATTCGAGGCGCGCGAGGGAAACCATGTATTCGTATGTTGGATAAAATCAATAACTGCAAGGGAAGAGTTGCTAATCAATTACAATTTGAATCGCTTAGTTACAAACATGGTTACTGTGGGGGTGGTATATACTATCTACCATTTTACCCAACCTCCAATTAATGACTCCAATATACCACTTTATTCTTATGTTTTTTTCGTAAGTCTATCGGTTTCATTTCGGTAATATTTTTTTATATTTAATTTTTGTCACAGCGGGACATTGATCGTATGGAGAAGGCTTCGGCCGAGAGCAGAGATCATGATTTATCTTCAGGTGCGTCTACCCGACATGTTTACCTCATTGTAATTGTACAAATTAGATACGAGCAAAATGTTTTATTATTATGTTGTTTTGATAAGTTTATTGGGTTAATTTCGATAATGTTTTTAATATTCTTGTTGCAGTCGACTGATCGGGGAAAGGCACCAGCAGTAGATAAGAGCATCCATAGGGAGGTGTAGTCAATATTATGTGATGATGACATTGCTTATTCAACAAACCCTCTCGATATGATAAGGAAGACCCCAAAAAAATGCAATGAAGAAATCCTTAAGTTGTTATTCATAGTGCCTCAAACAGATGAGATAAGAGAGGGTTAAAATATTGACTGAGAGATCACAAAACTTGTAAGTAAGTTGTCATGAGGTCTTTAATTATAACATAAGTTCATTCATGGTTTTATATTTTGTACTATTTTATGTCATGAACTAAAATGTGTCATTTTTACAGGATTTTTTGCGTCCTCATGATGCTCCTGGCCATGATCAGGGTACTACAAGTGCTTCCTAAGGAGTAGGGGTTGGTACAAGTGTCCATCCTGATCTTCCTGCCCATACATCACATCATCTGACCCCATCATTCGTGCCTATATTGTCATCTGAAATGTCGGTAGCACATACCATGCAAGCATCTGATAGTGCACCCTCTAGCAGCGAACACATGCCAGAACATGCATCAGGATATGTACCTGGGGATGTAGAGGCCACTAGTACTGGTGATATTTTAACAACATTTCTTGGATCTTCCTGTATTACTAGTACAGGAAAATTGTCGGTCACATTTGTGGTGAGCGAGGATTTCGTTCCCATAAAGATAGAGAAGGTCTCAGGTACTTTAAAATGTTTTAATTATTATTATATATAATCCAATTGAAATTTACTTATTGATCACTCTTTTTAGACTATTGATAGCATGATTGTTACGAAATGATATTTTTTATAAACATCTAAGTGATATTACATTGGAGCTCTTCGAGCCCACCATACGTACATGGTGGAATGCCCAAAATCAAGATTTAAAAGATGAGCTCATTAACCGTTTAGTTGTGCTCTTCGATGATAAAACATTCAACCGAACCAAGGTCCTTAAGAAATATGGTACCTATATAAAGTATGTGAGGGACCAATATAGGTCACATTTAGAGAAGAACAAAAAGCACGAGCATCCCCCCATGATTCCGGAGAGGGAGTGGAAGGACCTGGTGTCAGATGGAAAGGAGAAGGTTGAAAAGAAAAAAGGAAAGACACCACCGGGCCAAGGAAGGTATGTGATACTATCAACAATGTAATTATATAATGATTACTCTTTCTTTTTACATAATCTAACGTATTTCAAAATTTTCATAGGCTATCCGACAGATCGAAGGCAACAAAGGCAAGACTAAAAAAACACGGGCATCACAAACTTGGCTCTAGTGGTTATATGAAATTAGTCACACGAATTGTAAGTATCAATAAATAAAATATTGTATCCAACTAATAAATTAAAAACAATTTTGGTTTTATCACACCATAGAAGCAAAATTCATGATCTTATGCAAAAATGTAGGGCTCTGAATTCAACAAAGTTCCCATAGAAGATGACCTGAAGATTGCCTTCCAACAAGGCAATGGAGCTGTGGTTGAATGCCTAAGAGTCTTGACTGGGCAAACACAATCTTCCACTACATCTGACACACAGGTAAATAAACTCAATAAAGTTTATTTAAAATTAAATACTTATGCAATCTATTCAATATTAATTTCCACCATAAAGTAATTACATGCCTATTTGTTTTAAACATTCAAGCAATGATAATACTACACATGACATTGGAATGCAACCTGGTGAGGGTGGATCACAACCTGCAGATGAAGGTTATGGTGTGCATCCCAGTACTTTAGAGCATGTAGAGCGTGATCAACATGTTGAGTATGATCAGGCTAGAGAAGCTCAGGAACATGATGTGGCCCCATCAGGTAAAGAGGACCACTCTAAAGTTCTTTTAAACATATTTAATTGCAATTGGTGTATTAATTAATGTAACCTTTCATGTTTCAACTTTAGAGCATGTAGAGCGTGATCAACGTGTTGAGCATGATCAGGCTAGAGAAGATCAGGAACATGATGTGGCCCCATTAGGTAAAGAGGACCACTCTCATGTTCTCTTCAACATATTTAATTTCAATTGTTTTATTAATTAATGTAACCTTTCATGTTTCAACTACAAATCAGGATTTAGAGGGTGTTTAGCATGTTCAGCATGAGTCTATAACAAAAGTTCAGGAATATGATGTGGACCCATCAAGTAAAGAGAACCACTCTAATGTTCTTTTAATTAATGAAATACTTGTAACAATAATAATAAAACATATCAGTTTAACATTTCTTTGTTATTGTAGCAGACCCCCCTTGTAGCGGCGTCCACTTCATGAGTAAACAACTAGGCGTACATTAAGATCATGAGCAGATGGCAAAACAACTAAAGGGGGGAACAAATGATTTAGAAAACGATACTCCACTTCAGATTTTTTTAGCTTTAAAAAAGAAACAAAAAAAAAGTGATTGTAATCATATCATGGCAACCATATTTTTGATAAAATGTAAAAACTGAAAGAATGAATATTATATGTTAATGGATGAATGTGAATATGTTAATTAATGAATGTTATATGTTAATGAATGAATGTTATATGTTATTAATGGATGAATGAATGAATGTTATATGTTATTAATTGATGAATGAATGATTAATGTTATATGATTGGGTATGGGGAATTGAGAGTGATGTGAGGGGGGGAGGGGCCAAATGAGCTTCCACCATCACATGGTTGGCCCTGTTAAGTAAAGAATATTAAACTATTCTCGAAACAAAGAGAAGCTCAATAAGGTAATGCACTTTTCAATATAAGAAATGCAACGTTTGAAGTATCAAACCAATATGCAAAGATGAAAGAAAGTGCTAACTTTTCACTAGGGTGGCAGAAAAATGATTCTTTATACCTTGAATCCATGCTTTGCATCATAATTTGAAGTTTTTTCCATTCCAATGTTCTAAGTTTAGTTTGTTTGTATGGCTTTGTATGAATACCACATTGTGTTCTGTGTGGATTTGGTTTCAAAGCTCTGTTTCTTCTATTTTTAGTGGTGACATAACTCTAAAATTTGACTTTTGTGCATAACAGGTTAGTGGAAAAATTGACAGCTCTTAAGGGTTTAGAGGCTCGATTGAGATAGATACACGGATATTTGGATCTTGTTGTTGATGGGAGGCTTCCACTTAACCATGAAATTTTGTACCATCTGCAGGTATGCAAAAGTTTCTCTACTTACATTCATTCTTGATCATAAATGTTGTAAATGATATTAATGCTTCAAACTTAAGATTCGTTTCATTGTTATAATGATCAAAATGTTATAATTTTCTATAAATTCAATCATTCTCTTGCCTTCTACCCTTTTCTCTCTCCCCCCTCCTTTTAAGAATTTTCTTTGTCATAAAAGATTCACATTTCTTTCTCATTTACACAAATTTATCTGAAGCGCTAGGAGTGAATAAAGATATGTAAAAGATGATGGATTATGTCTAAACAACAACTTTCCATCTTATAGCTAATTAAATCCTTAATATTTGAATAGTTTAGAGCTCAAGTAATGCTTGTATATGCATGTGTAGCAATAAGGGAGCCTATGTGAAGATTGAAATTTAAAACATCACTTTGGTATTTTTCCTTAGGCAGTGAAATGATATTCTGAGTAATACAAACCTACACACGCATTGATATTTTTCGGCATTGCATTGAGGAATTTTTTTTCTCTTATACCTACCCTCGGCTAGACATGGAGGTATATAATATTGGTTTTGGGTTTATTCTCAAATAGTTAATTTCACAGAGGAAGACTAAAATCTTCTTAATGTCTTGTGTTAGGTGTGAAAGCATATGAATCACTTGCTGAAGGCACCATTTTGTATTAATCTAAAAACTAGTTTGTTCTTTTTTTTATGTTTCTTGCATGTGTTTTTTTAGGCTCTAGAGATGTAGCTCGGCTCTTTCCTTTGCACTTTTCATCTATTTTGATGATTACAGTAGATTATTCTCATAATTTTTCAGTTAGATCTGTTTGTAACCTTATTTTCTACCAATCAATTTGCAAACCAGTCACATATTAAGGACCATTTCACTAACTTGTAGTCATCCATTACTTCATATGTTGCAGGTTGTGTCTGTGTGCCAATAAATCTTGATAATTGCAAGAACTTTAATCCTACAAGTGTACCCAATCTTTCTCAAGTAAAAGTCTTACCTTATTTTATAGTACTTTAAATGGGTAATTGAAGGTGTTTCTTTAGATCTGAGATAGTTGAACCCTGGATTAAAATATGGTATTAGATGGGCAGCATAATGATAAAATTGAGGTCCATTGAACATAATTTACTGGAATATGAATAGTGTTACAATTATAATTATTTCTCCTTTACCTACCTCAACATTAATGAAAAAGATAGTAGATATTGGAAGTTCATTACATGTCTCATGTATGTGTTAGTATTTTAATTTTGTTTAAGTTGCTCAAGAGCTTGATTAGGTCAAGAATATGTTCTACAAGCTCTGTTCTCTTGACACTGCTCAACATTTTCCCTACACATTTTCTCTTGAATCCAGACGTTTCTTAACTCCTTCCCTTGTTAGCCCTTGGTTGTTCTCAAATGTAATGATTTTTCTATGCATCTTGTAGTCTATATGTATGATCAATCATCTCTTATGAAGCATGGATAACCTTTCATGGAATTGTTGTTGTAATTAGACAATTTCCATTGCGAGAATAATCATTTAATTTGTATGGAAGTAAGTCTTTTTCATATTATTTGACTTGGTACTGTAAACTTGTCTTTGTAGGATTTTCTCAGGGGGAAGAATAGAACTGTGATGATACGTAGAGTTGTACAACACCATAAATCATTTGGAATTATCAATATATTTCTTATAGAATACTCTGTGAAAGTAAAATGGAATGTGCAATGACAATTGGTCTCAAATTTAAATATGAATATAAGTACATTATAAACAAGAAGATGGTATCTATTCTATGATTTAAAGAACCCCAAAATAAGAAAATTAATAGGTTCCATTTGTTTACTTGCTCTTAGACACTTGTTTAATCGGCGAGACCATCAGAATGTCTTGTTGATAACCAACAGTGTTCAAAACTCCTGAAGAGGTTAGATCGGTGTGACATTGGATCTGTCTTACTGACGGAAGTCATAGACAAGACATGGACTATCAGAGTGAGTTTTCTATCCTGTGCTGATGATTGATCTCTCACAGATGGGTTGGATTTGGTGGTCATCACCAAGAGTCTTCGCGATGGTACATTTCAACGAATATTTTTTTAAAAAAAAATTGCATTGTTTTGTCACAATTTCGACGAAACCCACCAACGAATCACCGAAAAGGTCCGACGAAGTTGCTATAGCTGTGACGAAGGCTTCATCGTAACTCCTTGCCCATTTCGTCACAATTTTGACGAAGGCCACCGACGAATCACATAAAAGGTTCGACGAAGTTGCTTAGCTGCGACGAAGGCTTCGTCGTAACTCCTTGCCCATTTCATCGCAATTTTGATGAAGGCCACTGGCGAATCACAGAAAAGGTCCAAAAAGTTGCGTAGCTGCGACAAAGACTTCATCGTAACTCCTTTCCCATTTCGTCGAAATGGCGATGAACTTCTAGTGTTGTTTCGACGCTTCGGAAGAGCCATTGCAATTGCATTTTGGTTGTAATTCGTCGGTGGATACACAAAGTTTTCATCGATATTCTGACAAACATCTGAGTCATTTTCTGATGTTGACGACCGAAAAATTTGCGCAGTGATTTTGACATTTAATTCGTCGTCATAATTTCGATGCAAAAATAGTGACAAATTTTTTTCGTTAATTTGTCAATTTTTTGACAAATGTTTGTTGAATGACTGATGAACGTTCGTCGAAAAATGGAATCAAATTCAGTAGTGTCTCTATAGGACACATCCAACTCCTGAACAAAGACATGAAAATAAAACACATAGAAAGTATAACTGTAAAAGGTTTTGAATTGATGTTTTTGGAGTGTGTTGAGGATGAAGGGAGAGAAAGACAATCATAGACAAGTTCCTTTATCCATTGGGTAATAAAGTCTATAGGTTTAATCAAACAAGCAATAATTGAAAACAAGGTGATGGCTTAATCAAGTCACCACAAAAGACTATACCTTTCAAAATGCACATGCAATCCTGGCTCTACATATTCATTTAGAAAGATAATAGATAGTTAAAAAATATTAAGAGAGTCTATTTAATAATCCTCTAACATTCCCACCCATTTTCTTTATTTTATTGAAAATATACCATGCAAAGGCTTTATATAGATTTTATAGACATCTAGCTAAAAAACTAAACAACATAAATTTGGAAATACATACTGGATATATAAGGAGACACTCAAATAAGGTTTAATCTTGCTTTAATCACTCAATCTTTAAGGTTTACAAATGTTATTACAGGTTTGGGAGAAAACCCAAATCATTATAATACAAAATAGCTATACCTAGAACTCGAAGTTGAAACCTAGAGTTTCTTGTGAATATCCTTCTTCTATTTGCTTTACCACTACCCCTCTCTTCTCTATTCTCTATTCTCTAACTCTCTATCTAAATACTCCTAGAAAATAGGAATGATTCTCTCTTTTACCTCATCAAGAGATATTGTGAAGAGGAATGGGAATGTCATATTGTACTTACCTCCCACACTTGCTTGTATTGCAAACACTTGGTCATGATTGCCACACACTAAGAAGTTATGCCTGCATTGATGAGAACACAAATGAGGAAATAATACCATCATGAAATCCACATTAGATCATGTGTAAGGATGGATTTTTGGTAGAAAGGATGTCTGTGAACTATAAAGAAGCATGGGTACCACCTTATCCCACTTGTAGTTTTTGAGAAATGCATTAAATATCACCCCTATAGCCTTAAAGATTAAATCTAGTAGTTGAGAAATTAGTTGCAACATTAATGGTGTTTATGATTGAAAACACATCAATCTAAATAATTTCCAAATCTTTGAGCCCAAAAGAATACTTGGTTCAATCATTAAAATGTTTGTTAGCTCGAAGGATCATCTTCGCTGAATATTAGGTGTCAGGCTTGCAACATATCATATTCCATGTTGATGAAGAAAATAACATTAAGAATGTCAAAACATTGAGTCTCAAAAGAGGAATTTCATCAAACATTAGGCTTTGGGCTTTGGGTCTACCACTTGTTGGAAGAAAGGAAGATGAAAGGAAAAGTGAAAAGATTGAAGGAGTGTGAAAAGGAGGAAGGCATCTAGAGATGAGAGTCGGGAGGAAGACTTACATCTTAGTGTAGAGTGTGATAAAGTGTAAGGGAAAAGTTAGATCTCCAAAAGGCTAAAGATTCACAACATTGGGGACCATGGATCAATCCAAAGGAATTTTTATTATCACAAAGATAAGACAAAAGGTTAATGAGAGACTCGGTCTCCAAAAGCAAAAGGAAATATATCAAGGATCAGGAGTTGGGCATAAGGCTTACGCCTTAAGATTAAATGATGGTAAGAGGTAAGGAGGAAGGTTGATTCCTAAATTCCAAAATATATAGGAAAGTGATAGATTAGAAGGGGAAAAAAGGGAGGAGATTGGGAGTGATAGAAATGGTACTTGAGCAGGAAGACAATCAAAAGCCCAAAAAGTTTAATACTTAGCCAATTTTACTACAAGTTGGAAAAAAGGGAAATGCAACTAATAGAGGGACTTGAACATAATACAACATTGATATTTCTCAAGTTGGTTATAACTAATGGGAATCATGAAGGGATAACACAATGAATTATAAATTCATTTAATTTATAGGTGTCGACATTGGCTCTAGTTGGAGATATGTGTCTCTTATAGGAACAGTGAGAATCTAGATCTCTAAGAAGCAAACAAAAAATGGGGAAAGATAAGGATCAAGGTTGAATTACACAACACCATGAGAAATAAAGGTCATGACTGAACATAGCAGCACAACAAAACCATAAAAAGAAAGAACATGTATTACAAAGGCCCAGATAACCTTACACTTAGAAGAAGTAGTGCTTGAGATGTTGTCCATGAACTAGTAGCTCAATGAAATTTACATAAAGGATCCTAAGATAGAACATTCCTTGACCACATCCTTCAACAATTTGATAAGGCCCAACCCATAGGGCATCAAATTTTCCATTCTTTCCCTTATCTTCTAACCTAGAATTCCACATGAGCACAAGATCTCCAATTTGAAACTCCCTTTGACAACCCTCTTATCAAAGAGGTACTTCACCTTTTGTTGTCTCAATTTTTTTCTCTTATGGGCATTCCTTTTGGTTTCTTCCAACTCAGTAAACTCATGTATTCTTTGGGAGATAACACTTTCTTCTTCTCCTTCAATCGGCTGCAATACTTATAGACTAGTAATTCAAGGCTAATTAGAAATTTGGATTCAACACCATACACTAGTTCAAATGGAATCTTCCCAATAGCCTTTTTTAAGGTTACCCTATCTTCCCAAACAACAAAATTTAACTTATCATCCCACCTTTTCTTGTTTGCATTCAAAAAAATTATGATGATATTCATGATGCATTTATTGCTTGATTCAACCTATCCATTTCCATAAGGATAATAAGGTGATGAATGTGTTAAAGAGATACCATATTGTGAACACATATCACCAAAATCCTTGGATCTTAAATACATTGCATTGTCAACTATATTTCTTGATGGCACCCCAAACCTAGTGATTATGTTATTTAGCAAAAATTCAATCACCACCTTTGATGTTACATTTCTTCTAGGAATTTTCTCCACCCATTTTATAATGTAATCAGTGGCTACTAATATCTAATTGTATCTATTACTAGAATTTTCTACTATTTTCCCTATGAATCAATACCGCACAGCTGGAATAGATCCTCCATTGAAATGGTTCTGAGGGGAAGTGCACCTAAAAATTTGAACTTGCCAAAAAACTTTTGGCAAGCATCACACCCTCTTACAAACTTGGAGACATCCCTAAATAATGTTGGCCACAAATAACCCATCCTCATAATATTATGAGCAGTGGTCTTTGAAATATAATGTCCACCACATAATCCATGGTGGCATTCCTCTATAACTCTAATTGATTGCTCCTCATTTAAACATCTTAGGATTACACCATCAAGGTTTCTCCATATTAACTATCCTTTTAGCAACACATACCTCTAAGCCTCAAGTTTCAAAGTCTTTTTGTTCTTATCATTTAACTTAGGAGGAGAATTCAGGTTTTCCAAATAAAATATATCCTTATACCAAGGACAAACCTTCAATTGACATGAAATGAAATGGGGGTCAAAGTTAACCTGGTGAAACTTAGCAACATCCAAATTTTCCTCAACCATTAATTTTTCTAGCCCTTGACCTCTAATCAATTTGATTGTTTGTATCTCCATGTCATACTCTTGGATCTTAATGATCCATCTACACCTTTTTCCTATTGCCTCCCACTGCATAAAGATGTCTCTAATAGTTTTATGTGGCACAAAAGAAGTGATCTTAGCCCCTATAAAATAAGTTCTAAGATTTTTCATAGCTTTAACAAGAGCATAGTCATGATTATCCATCACAAAATAATTCAATTAAGCGTCTCTTAGTGATTTTCTGAAGAAAGCTATTGGTTGCTCATCACCATCCTTATTTTTTGTAGTAGAATAACAACAGTATAGAAAGATGTAAAAGAAAATAGTTGGAAAGACTTAAAATAATTTGGAATCACTAGAATTGGTGCCTTTTTAAGTGCATATTTTATGTCTAAAAATAAATCCATTGACTCCTTATCCCATCTAGAAGATTACCCCTTCTTCAATACCTTGGATGTGGATTTTGTCTTCTCAACAAAGTTGGGAACAAACCTTCAAACAAATTTTATTCAAAAAAATAAATATTAGACTATCTTAACTATTTTTGGCTATGGAATAAGGTCAATATCTTTGACATGTTTTGGATCAATATTTACCCCTTAGACACAATGTGCCCAAGGAGCTTACCTTCTTCCACACCGAAGATAAATTTCTTGGGATACAAAGATATCCCATACTCTAAGCATGTTTGGAAGACTAACTCCAAATATTTTCAATGATCATTTTGATCCTTGGAGTAGGTAGTCAGGTCATCCTAATAGAAAAACATTATCTCATTTATAAGGCCTAAAAAATATACACCCATAGCCCTTTGAAATTTGGCTCTTGCATTCTTCAACCTGAATGACATCCAGACATATACAAAAGTTCCCCATGGTGTAGTGAAAGTTGTCTTGTGTTGCTTAGATTCATCGACATGACTTGATTGTAACCCAAGAAACCATCCATCATGAACATTTACTTTGACCCTATCACCTGTTGTAGCTCGTGATCCATGTTGGGCAATGGATAATTGTCCTTGAGAGACTTGATATTTAGATTTCTAAATTCCACACACAGTTTAATGTCCCCATTCATTTTTCTAACTGGAACAAGGTTAGACACCCATTTTGAATGCTTGATTGGTTTAATAATACCACCTTATTTTAGTTACATCAATTCCTTCTATATTTGAGGGGAAAGAGTAGGGTTGATAGGACATTGTTTTTGTATGAATGGATTTGCACCAAGTTCCAATGTAATGGTATGTTGGAACAAGTCTTCTCTATAAGCATTTAGTTCATCATAAGACCAAGCAAATAATTTTTTATACTTTCTTAATAATGCAATCAATATTTTCTTTTTTGTAGGTCTTAACTTTTGACCAATATAAACCATTTTAGGAGCTGATTCAATTCCTAAGTTTATACCCTCTATGTCTTATTCTTTGACATTCTTACTTCTTGTCTTATAATAATCAACATTGTCAAAAATTATCTCTAAAGCAACAAGACCTCTAGGAATGGTATTGGTTTTAAGTTGGATAATTTCATTTCCAAAAAGATTCTCTTTACCTTCTTCATATTTCTCCACCATGGATCCCTAGTCAGTTTGTTGGTTTTCAAATTATTAATGTAATTCAAAAACTCATAAATCTATTGAACATCATAGTAGCCTACCAAACAATCAAGTTCTACATCAAGTTAACAAATCTCATTCTTTAGTTCATTAAGGTTCTCCATAATAATTATCATTTTCTTTTCCTTGTGCAATTGGATATCTTTTCTGCACATTGGAATGGTAGCATAGGATAGATCTATTTTAAGACTACCAACCATTAAATCTTCCCTTGATAGTAACATACCCCATTTAGCTCAAAAATCAACTATGATAACATCCATTGAAAAGGCTTTCCCGGGGTATGCAACAAGTTACACAAGAACATTATTTACTATCCCAATTACATTTACCTCATGGGAATCTATAAATTGGAATTTACGATAGGATTTTGAAACTTGAAGTCCTAAATGATTCATAACTTCTAAAGATATCACATTATTGGATGCTCTAGAATCTAGCATACAGTTGTGAACTAGCCAACCATTTATTAACAGAGATTTATAAAATTGATTAATGGTTTGATTTTTGCTTGTGGAAACAATTCCCAAATAAATTACAGGGGTCTCTTGTATATTGAATTTGTCTAGCATATCCTTGGGAACATCTGCAACTTTATTAGACCTATCAAACATGGTGAGGTATTGATGTATGAAAATATTCTTTCCCTATGTCCAGGGATCCTTAATATCTCTCTAATTGACACTTAAATTTTTAATTGACTAAAGGCTTGAGCCATGTCAATTAGTTGGTGGTCAATTCCAAAAAAGGATATAAAAGTCATGCAAAATCCTAACCTAGGAATTGGACATTCTAGTAGGTGACTAACATCTTCTTATGGTCGTTCATTTACATTGTCAAACTAGGGAATGTATACTTGAAATGGAGCGGCATTGTACGTGCACTAAGAACCAGTTTCAGTCACAATTTACTAGAAATAAATGCTTGGAAGGAATTCTACTTATGCTGCAGGAATGTAATGTAAAGTCTTCTTAACTTAAGCATAACTTAATCAAAACATAAATCATGACAACTATTACTAAGAAACAAACTATGAACTGGCCTTATGCTGCAGGAACAAACATAGGGATGGATTCCCAATGCTGCAGGAACAATATAAGACTGAGTTTGCGCTGAAACTTTCAAGAATGTAATCTAACTTATAATCAACAAGAGATAAATAACTAACTACAAATACTCACTAAGTGGGCCCCCTTAGAAAGCATCAATCAGTTTATGCAAGAATTGAACTCAAAACTTCATTAGCTTTTATTCATAAACTTGGAATCATATACATTGATTGTTCTGCTTGTAAGAAAACTAACACAAAACACTGTTTCTCATTATAATACTAACTTTAACACACTCTGTTGCTCACTCACGCAGGAGGAACACTTATTTATATTAGAAAAGCAACTACCCTAACTCTAACAGAGAAAGACATGGACATAAATGCATCCTGAAACTGAGGAATAGACTTCTCATAAATGAAGGCATATCTGTTCAACACGATTCAAAGAGAATTTAGTATTCCACTCTTCCTAGATTAATGATCATTTAGATTTCCTCCCAACGACCCGGTTAGAGAGTCTTTGCTGGAACAACTTCCTCGATGTCGTGCTGGAAATGGACTTTACTATAGGGTCGAGATCTGATGTGCTTTGAATCGTTCATTCTTCCTTCAACAACCTGCGATGCACATGTCGACAGAAGCGAAAGAAAGCATGCGTGGAAAATAACACGATACACATTCATTAATCACATATTAAATCCATTTCATTATCCAAAAACCACATGCATTATATCAGTCATTTAGGAGGTCAAACAGGGCAATTAATACAGACATAGAGATGTTAAGTTGCAGGAATATAGGAATGTGTTGCTACAGGATACTACTCGATTTTAGATAAAAAGCTTTTAATCAAAGAGTTAAAACAACCATCAGCAATAAGAGTAAGGGTATTAAAAATACATCATAATATTCAAATTATGAGCATATTTGAGCTCATCATTTTCCCCCTACTTATCCTAATGATGGTCCTCCAGCATTAAGCTTTGTAGTTGTTTCTCTGAAATCAGTAGGAGTAGTATGGCCCTATAATGAAGTTCTGAATTTGTAGTACAAACCTCTAAAACTTTTCCATCTCTCATACCTGCGGGTTTCTGCATCCTCATTAACATCTGTAGCCCAATAAGGGTAAAGTGGCCACATCAAAACTGGAGGTCAAAATGTTAATGGTAACCATAACTCAAACCTTCTCTGGAGACCAAGTTGCATATACTTCTCTGTCCTTCAGATGGCTACCTTAAAGTTCAGAGGCCTATGAGACTCAGATTTCCTCAGACCAACAGTTAGTATTTCCAATCTTGTTTCAATTTTGGAAGATGAAAGCTTCCAAAACATATATGTTTGTTCTTTGAACTCATCATACACCTGCTTCCTGATATCAAATATTTTCATTATTTCTGTCTGATCATTGAATCCATACACAACAGTAAGCCAAGTTCTCATAATTGTGTGGGGAGCTGAGCTTTCAGGTCGCAGTGGAATAGGTTCATTCCTTTCAGCCTCTTCATAAGCCTCTAATTATCTTCAATAGTTTCATTGGCCGCCCAAGACATGAGTGACCTCAGATGAATGTCACCAATGTAGAGAGGCAGATTCCACTCTGTTTAAGAGGGAATTAGCAAACCATGCAAATAAAACTCACATAAAGAATTTTTCAGCCAACTGGGTGCTACTTGATATGCATCATTAAATTCCTTAGCTGTGTGAATGACAGAGTCTAAATTTCTTGAAATTCTCATCAATTGGAACCAAAGAAATTTCTCTTTAAGGCACATAGAATATACCCTAGGTGGTGGTCTACATTCCATAATTTTACCAATTATCTTCACCATTTCATCCATTTTCTCTTTCATTTCTTGAATTTCCTATGTTTGTCTTTCAATTTCCCTTTTCAATTTCTTCTTTTCTTCTTCCCAAAGACTTTGTTGAATTTCAGTTCTAGCTAAATGGTGGAAACTCAAAGTTTGAAATGTAACAGGCCTCCATGTAGTCCTAAGATATTCCAAATATTCAATCAACAATGTCCTTTTATAAACAACCAATGCTCGACAAGTTTCAGGGGGTAATGGGGTTTCATTGGACACTTCAGAGTGTTCAAGTTGTTCTTCCTCTTGTGGTAGGATGGACTCCTATTGTTGCTCAGGAGGAGATTGTGTTTCTTCTGAAACTTGCCTAACTGCTTCAGCCAAGTCATCAAGACTTGGCATCCCCCTTTCATTACCACTACCATGTTGTGCTTCTTCAACTTCCACTATCTCAATTTGCACTTCCCCAGGAATAATAGATGGAATTTTTGGAACATTCTCAGATACATTCTGAGAAACATCATGACTGAATTCTTCAAATTCCTCAGGAATTACTATAATTTTAGGTTGAACGGAGGTTGAGGTAACTTTACGCTGTTTCCTTGATGAAACTCTTTTTGGAAATGTTTCTAAAGTAACATCTACAGGAGACACTTTCGTGGCTTTTCTCTTTCTAACATGCCTAGAGGATTCAGACTCAATAGGAGAAGATGATAGTGAAACTACAGTGGCAACAGGCATTGATGCAGGAAAGAGTGGAGTAGAACATTTTCACTTTTTAACATGAGAGTCAGATTCTGGGGTTTGTTCTACCCTAGATGACTCTCCTACCTTCTTTTTCCCTTTTTCTTTTCTACCAGCAGACCTGGTTTGTACTTGGGTAGAGGGCTCTGGTGTGGAGGCTG
This sequence comes from Sequoia sempervirens, assembly GCA_007258455.2. NCBI lineage: Eukaryota > Viridiplantae > Streptophyta > Pinopsida > Cupressales > Cupressaceae > Sequoia > Sequoia sempervirens. The sequence goes on along the minus strand of VDFB02281492.1, from coordinate 963,826,832 downwards.
CAGGACTAAGTGTTGCAGGAGCAGATGATTCTTGCTCTGCTTCCCTACTTGTAGATTCTACTCTCTTTTTATTTTTCTTGTGCTATGCAAGGAGTGCTCTAGGAGGCTCTGGAGGTTGTAAACCCTTCTAGGCAACAAATTCTTGCCAAGAAAGGGGTGATACATCCCTCAGGGAATGCTCGATCAAGAATTTAATGAGGGCATGATGGGCGATAGAGTTTTCCCTACCCCTTTGGGTTTCATGGGCACAATGTTTCAAAAGGTTTAACAAAAAATTTGGAACATTGATAGCTAAATTGTGCCTCATATGACTCAATAGTTTAAAATGATAGGAATGCAAATAGGAAAAATGTCCCTCACAAGTCAAGTACCTAATTATGAAGGTGGCATATTCCAAGTATGGAGGAGGCAGTGACACCCATTTGCATCCTTGTTTGAAAACCTCCAAGGGTCCATCTATTGGTATTGTGAATTCTACCCTAGCAGAGACAACATCTCTCCCTGAAGAAAATTTTTCTCCTACCACCGAAAGCCTAGTTACTTTTTCAATCTGCTCTTTTGTAACGGCTGCTGTCAAACCCCACACTATAGCTTCTCCCTCTGAAAGAGTTCTCAAAAATTCACCTGCAGCTTCCTCATTATAGGAATCTATCGTCAGAAAATAATTCAGCCAACCGCAATTGCTGAATGCCTGAACCGCTTGAGGATTTTGCGTCAAGGTTTCATGAGCTACAGGCTCATGTCTTACTAACTTGCCACCCATATTCACAAATTATCCCTGCTGAGATTCCTGAAACATAAACTTCTTCTGAAAATTTGAAAAACTTCTTCTACCCTGCTTCTTTCTGCACTGTTGTCACTTTTCTTTACTTTTCCAAGAATGGTGCAAAGGATAATTGCATGAAATGATTGTTAAAAACTACTCAAATCAAGCAGTTAATTGTTGTTTAGGATGAAAGCACGCAGTCGTACTTGGTACGTACAAGAAAATAAAAATGTCTTAACAGTTGTGACAGTGGCATAAGAAAAAGTTGAAATGGATTATCCCCGCCCCCTACTAAAAATTTGGCATGTGTCCACACATGTGTGAAAGGATAGGCGAAGAACATGCAATGATGACTGATATGTACATAGCAATTAATGAATAAATGAAATAAATAAACGATGTGACAATAAAAGATATCGTGTACCTTGTAATAAGTGCTCGTACATGCTGGTAAAGATCACAACTCAATATGAAATGACGGCTGGAATTGAAACCATAAATGAGGGCGGTACGACAAGATGGATGACATGGATGGGTGACTTGGAAGAAGAGGAAATGAATGGTGGTGATGGATGAAAAACGGAGAAAGTGGCTTCCTTAAAAAGGAAACCTTTATTATGGGCATGCAACATAGAATTTTAAAGAGATGTTGCAGGAGAAAGGCCGAAGCCTTTTGCTGCAGGAAGATCAGTGGCCGCATCTAAAACAAACTACTTTATAAATTCTTCTTTGGACGCTGGCTTATGATACAACCTAAGACGGTGTCCATTAACCAGTAGCTTGAATCAGACATGATCTATTGTAGCTAACTGAACTGAACCATTATCAAACACATTTTCTATTTCATAAGGACCAAGCCATCTTGTAGTGAGTTTACCTTGATTTTCCTTATACCTAGAGTCATAGAGCAGCGCCCAATCACCGATAGAGAATTGCTTAGTTCTAATATGGTGGTCATGCCATTTTTTTCTTTGCTATTGGATAGCTTCAGTATGATGTAGGGAAGCTTTCCTTATTTCATCCAATGCATTCAACTGCAAGAGGTGTTCCTTTTGGGCTTCTAAAATATCAATGTTAAGCTGTAGAGCAGTCCTTAAGGTCTTATGCTCAAACTCTATTGGCAACATGGCAATTTTTCCATAGAGTAACTCAAAAGGAGTGAACCCTGTAGTTGTTTTCCATTTTGTTCTATAGGCCCAGACTGCTTCAGGAAGCTGACTGCTCCAATCCTTCTTGTGTAATTGTACTGTCTTAGTAAGGATTGCCTCAATTTCTCTGTTGGTAACCTCTGCCTGACCATTGGCTTGAGGGTGATAGTGGCTAGACTTTTTGTGCCTGATCTTGTAATCATTCATCAATGCAGTGATTAAGTTTGATGTAAAATGAGCTCATTGATCAATAACAAGTTCCCTTGGGACTCCAAACTAAGTAAAAATCTGCTCATACAGGAACTCAGCAACTTTATTGTCACAGGCATGTGTCATTGCTTTCACTTCCACCCACTTGGTTACATAATTAGTGCAAACCAAAATGTATGATTTCCCATTGGATGGAGGATCAATAGGCCAAACAAAATCCATGCCCCACTTGTCAAAGGGACTAACTACCACTTGAGAATACAGGGGCATTTAATCAGACCTTGTTGGTCTCCCCATGCATTGACATCTGTCACATTTTTTGGTGTAGGTTGCAGCATCTTTGTGTAGTGTGGGACAATAGTATCTTGTAGCAAGCACTTTCATAGATGTTCTCTTAGCTGCAAAGTGCCCACCACATGGATCATCATGACAGGCATGCAAAATGTCATAGGTCTCATCTTCCCTAACACATCTTCTCATGACTTGGTCAGGTCCTATGTAAAATAAATAGTCTGCAATCTATGAAAATTTAAAACTTTTCTCTACCAACAATTTCCTTTCCTTTGGTGAGAAGTGGGCTGGGATCTTGTTGGCTGCTAAATAATTTGCAATATCTACATACCATGGAGTTTGAGCAGCAATAGAAAACAGATGTTCATCGGGAAAGCTATCATCAATTACCTCAAGGGTGGCAGGTGTAGTTGTTTGAAGTATTGACAAGAAATCAACCACCACATTAGCCCAACCTGGCTTATCAATAACTGTGATATCAAATTCTTGCAACAATAGGAGCCATCTTGCTAATTTGCCAGATATGGCAGACTTATTCATGAGGTACCTTATTGCTGCATGATCTGTATGGATAAAAATTTGGTAACCAATGACATAATGTCGAAACTTGTTCAGGGCATACACAATTGCTAGCAATTCCTTCTCTGTGACAGTATTGTTTAATTCAGGGCCTTGAAGGTTTTTGCTAATGAAATATATGGCATGCTCTATGGAATTCTTTTTCTGTCCTAAAACTACCCCTATGGCATAATCAGAAGCATCTATGTGTATATGAAAGGGAAGACTCCACTTCCGTCCTTGAAGAACAGGTGCCTGAGTAAGTAAGTTCTTAAGCTGCAGGAAAGATTTGTCACAGGCCTCAGTCCAGTTAAATTCAAAATCCTTAGTCAATAAGGCATATAATGGATTGGCTATTTTACTAAAATCTTTGATAAATCTTCTATAATATCCAACATGTCCTAGGAAGCTTCTAACATCCTTTTGTTTCATAGGTGTTTGCAAAGTTAGAATGACTTCTATTTTTACAGGATCAACTTGAATTCCTGCTTGAGAGATATGATGGCCTAAAACAATTCCCTCTTGCACCATCATAAAGCACTTCTCACTATTCAAAGACAAATTTTGCTCCTTATGTCTTTTCAACACTTTCTCCAAATTTGCTAATGCTTCTTCATAAGTAACTCCATAAGTGGTGAAGTCATCCATGTAGATCTCCATAGAATCATGAGAAATGTCAGCAAAAATATTGATCACTGTCCTTTGAAATGTTGCAGGTGCATTACACAGGCCAAAATGTAAGACAGAGTAGGAAAAAGTGCCCTATGGACTGGTAAAAGTTGTTTTGTCTTCATCCTTAGGGGTAATTTTAATTTTATTATACCCACTATATCCATCCAAAAAGGAGAAATACTTTTTACTAGACAATGAGTCTAGCACTTGGTCAACGAATGGCAGTGGAAAGTGATCATTTTTAGTTGTTATGTTCAGCTCCCTGTAGTCTACACAAACTCTCCATTTTCCACATTTTTTAGGAACAATCACCAATAGAGATACCCATTAAATGTCTGAAATGGGGTAGATAAAACCAGCATCAAACAATATTTGGAGCTCTTTTTTAACTATTTCCCTAAGTGTTGGGTGTATCATTCTTTGAGGCTGCTTAATAGGTGAATAGTCTTCCTTAATGTAGATCTTATGAGTACAGAGTTGAGGATCTATTCCCTTCATATCCCCATAGTCCCATGCAAAAGCTCTGTGTTGATCTTGCAGCATTGTGACTAGGGTAGTTTGTTGAGATTGAGGCAGCTTATTATTGATGTTTAGACAGCGGCCTGGAGACACTTCGACTTGCTTGGTAAGATCATTCATGGAGGTTGCTGATAAAGGTGGTGTATGTATTTCATGTGGAAACAAATTGTGATAAACTGCAAGAAATTTAAGTGGCAAGCTCTCAGGATTCAGTTGATGCAGGAAACACTATTGAAGACAGCTATCTGGAACAGATGGGCTACTAAGATCAGAGTTGGACTGCAAAATGTGTAAAAGCAGGCCATCCTCACTCTGAAGCTGGGAAAATAGATTACTTTGCAACATCATTAGTTGAGCCAATGAATTGACTTCTTCAATTTCCTATCCTAAATCTGGCCAAATTGGTTGAGACAAGTCTAGCTAAGGTTGGGCAGGTGGGTATAAAGTCAATTTCTTTCTTGACTGACCATCAGAAATTGTCATGTCTCCTAAATGAAATCCTATAAAAGCATCAGCTATGGCTAACCATGGTCTACCTAGGATGATAGGATATCCTTCCAAAGTTTCCTTAGTGGACAATATGGTGAAATCTGCTAGGTATTCTCAAGACTCAAGGATGACAATGACATCTTCTACCACTCCATTAGGTGTTACTGTGGAACTATTAGCAAGCTACAGGATGGTAGGTGTAGACTGAATGGTTAGGATATTCAAATACTCCATAGTATGCTTGGTCATTACATTGATGGCTTCACCAAGGTCAATCAAAAAATTCTTTACTATCTGGCTATTAATATTTATTTTTACCACAGGACTCCCAGGGTCAGTATATTTTAGAATGACTACCTTCCCTAATATAATATCTACCAACTGTCCTAGAACATGGATAGTTTGGGGATCCTTTTTCTTTCTTCCTGGTTTCTTTAAATAGGCCTCCTTAATGGTTTTTCCATAAATTGGGACATCTTTAATGGCTTGAAAAAGGAGAATTTGAATGTGTACATTCTTTAGCTAATCCAAAATATCAAAAGTAGGCTCTTCCATAGACTTGAATGTAGTATTTTGCAATCTCTGAGGAAAAGGTGGTTTGACCTAATGTTGTAGGACAAGCACCTTAGAGACAGTATCTTATACATGTATATGTTCTGTAGGATTAGTAGGTTGTTCAGAGGCAGAGTCTGGAATCTCTGTAATTACAGGCGGTTGTGGAGCAGGGAGAGTGGTTTCAAACCTGAGATGGATATCATTAATATTCACGGCATAAGCTGGATATTGATTGGCTTCTGCAAAATACATAGGTTGTTGTTGCTACTGCTGCTTATTATTAAGATTTGGAAATGGTTGAGTAGGCATAGGAATTTGTTTTGGAGGGCCAGTATTTGTTGCAGGTGCTGCAGGAGGTGGCATGAGGGCCGAAGGTTGTGGCTGTTGAAGCTTCAGGGATCCATGGGATTGGTTCTGCCATTGCTAAGAACCTCTCCATTGAGGATTCTACTGCCAATTACCTTGGGGTGGAGTCCATTGTCCTTGTGGCTACTTCCAACCTCCTTGAGGAGATTGCCATTGAGGACTCTGATAGTTAGGCCAGTGTGGTTGATAAGTATTCGAAGGTGGTGATGGGTCATATGTAGGTTGCCATTGGTTATTATAATTAGAATAAGGATTACCAAAAGTCAAAGGGTCTTGAGACATACCTTGTCTTTCAGCCCATGGTCACCTTTGTGCAACGAAGAATACTTGGTCATCATCACCCTCTACTATCTTAAAATCAATAGGTAATTGTTTAGCCTCTAGGTTAGCCACCATCTTACATCTGCAGTCATGTTTCTTCTATCTGCAATGTGGACAAAACTCAGCCAAGATTGCTTCAGCTTCCTCATGTTTCTTCTGAGCTTGCATAGTATCCAACTATGTAGCCATGTTGTTTATGATATCCTGCTTGAAATCAGACAACAAATGTGTGATCTCCATCCGTGAAACTTCATTAGTAGAAGACTTTCCCAATGTTGCTTGATGACCTCTACCCTTCTTAACAATTGCTTGAGAGTAGTTGCAACATATTTTCTTGATATCATCCCAAGGAACTTGGGTTATATCTCCTCCTTCCATCAGATCCAGGGCATCTATACAGATGTCACTGATTCCCCTTAGAAAAAGTAGTTTCTGAGATTCTTCATTAAGAGTATGGTCTGAATTCTTTTTCAGAGAAAACAAGAATCTTGAGATATAGTCTTCCGGGCTTTCATCCTCCTTTTGTTCAATTATGAATATATCATCACCCTTACTACCACTCTTACAATATTCCTTGTATTTCTCAAGAAATTTTGTTTGCATAGCTGCCCAACTATCAACAACACCCCTTCCCAAACTCATAAACCATCTAAGAGCTCTCTCCTTCAAAGTAGCAGGAAACAACTTCAGCTTATGAGCATCTGAAGTGTAATCATAGTTGCGACAGAGGATGTCAAACTCAAACAAGAAAGTGTCTGGGTCCTCTGTAACTAGTCCATAGAACTTGGGAAGTAATGAAGAAGGAATATTTTGAAGGTTATCATTATCTTGCTGAGAAATGATGGGGAATTCAAAAGCAAGAGGTTGATTAGGTGGATTACGTGTCATATTTGCTTGATGGAGTATCAAAGCAAATGGATTTTCTTAAGGTTCTTCGTTAGCTGGGGCAAATGACAATTCAACAAGCAGGTTTTTAGCAAATGGATTGATATATTGGTCTCCTCCTTCCTCAAATAGATTATAAGCTCGTTCAGAATTGTTATCAATGAATGGAAGGTTAGGGAGGAATCTTCCCAGAACGTCTCTTCTTCTATGCATGCAATAGAATTAACCGTAAATTGAAGGAATTTGAAAATGTTTGAATAAACACACTAAACTACTGCTAACAATGACTATGACAGGTTCTTAGCTTAACACCATCCCCGGCAATGGCGCCAAAAATAGTCGATTCCAAAAAAGGATATAAAAGTCATGGAAAATCCTAACTTGGGAATTGGACATTCTAGAGTGTGACTAACATCTTCTTATGGTTGTTCATTTACATTGTCAAACCAGGGAACATATACTTGAAATGGAGTGGCATTGTATGTGCACTAAGAACCAGTTTCAATCATAATTTACTAGAAATAAATGCTTGGAAGGAATTCTACTTATGCTACAGGAATGTAATGTAAAGTCTTCTTAACTTAAGCATAACTTAATCAAAATAGAAATCATGACAACTATTACTAAGAAACAAACTATGAACTGGCCTTATGCTGCAGGAACAAACACAGGGATGGATTTCTGATGCTGCAGGAACAATATAAGACTGAGTTTGCACTGAAAATTTCAAGAGTGTAATCTAAATTATAATCAACAGCAGATAAATAACTAACTACAAATACTCACTAAGTGGGCCCCCTTAGCAAGCATCAACCAGTTTATGCAAGAATTGAACTCAAAACTTTGTCAGCTTTTATTCATAAACTTGGAATCATATACATTGATTGTTCTGCTTGTAAGAAAACTAACACAAAACACTGTTTCTCATTATAATACTAACTTTAACACACTTTGTTGCTCACTCACATAAGAGGAACACTTATTTATATTAGAAAAGAAACTAACTACCTAACTCTAACAGAGAAAGACGTGGACATAAATGCATCCTGAGGAACATACTTCCCATAAATGAAGGCATATCTGTTCAACACGATTCAGAGAGAATTTAGTATTCCACTCTTCCTAGATTAATGATCATTTAGATTTCCTCCCAACGACCTGGTTAGAGAGTCTTTGCTGGAACAACTTTCTCGATGTCGTGTTGGAAATGGACTTTATTGCAGGGCCGAGATCTGTTGTTCTTTGACTCATTCATGCTTCCTTCAACAACCTGCGACGCACATGGCGACAGAAGCGAAAGAAAGCATGCGTGGAAAATAACATGATACACATTCATTAATCACATATTAAATCCATTTCATTATCCAAAAACCACATGCATTATATCAGTCATTCAGGAGGTCAAATAGGGAAATTAATACAGACACAGAGATGTTAAGCTGTAGGAATATAGGAATGTGTTGCTATAGGATACTACCCAATTTTAGATAAAAAATCCTTTAATCAAAGAGATAAAACAACCATCAGCAATAAGAGTAAGGGTATTAAAAATACATCATAATATTCAAATTATGAGCATATTTCGAGCTCATTAGTTGGTATGTAGGAAAAGGAGTAGAAGAGGGGATTTTCACATCATTAGTATCAAGTATGAAATGCTCCATTGATTTTTACTTGAAATTCATACTTTTATCTTTTTTATTAGTTAATGAATATTTTATTTCACAAATATAAATCTAAGAGATTTTGTTTGCTATAATTTGTGAATTTAATCTTCCTTTTAACTATTAATTTTTTGCTACAGGATCCTTTCATATTATATAATTTATTATCAAATTACATTTTTCAGTTTGTATTTTTTTTCAAATTAAAAATTTGTTTTATTTTGTAGGAAAAAGGGAACAATGGATCCATCTGCTAAATTCCAAGGCAACTCCTAGTTGGATATAAAGGATTATTGTTTATGCATCAAAATTTTGAAATATATTTTCCAGTCATTATTAATATTTTGATCCATGTATTGGTTTTCATTTACTCTTTTTATGAGTTGAAAATAATTTCAGATTACAAAGAGCTATTTAATACCTATCATTACCACTCAGAAGGTTGAATGTTCAATGAAACAGGCATTGGACTGCATACTTGATTCCATTTACATTTTTTTAGATTAGAAATACTTTTTTTTTACTACAGGGAAACCTGGTCAACCTACTTTTTCCATGATTCTCACTGCAATTTAATGAATCTAATTTCTACCAGATAAGAGGTGATTCAAATGATTATAGAAGTTAATAATTCTAACCAAGGAATTGCATTTTTTAGGGGGTGTGTATGTTTTGGTTGGGAAAATTTAGGGGCATGACATATGTAGGAAAAGGAGTAGAAGAGGGTATTTTCACATCATTAGTATCAAGTATAAAATGCATTACCTGATCATTAACACCAAGTTGATTTGTATTTATTATTTTTCTAACTTCTTGTGTCATCTTTTGTTTGGCACCTTCCCTCATAATCTATTGATTTCACATATGGTCGGTTGATATATCAACCTCTTTCATCTTTGGGACATATAATTTTTATAGGGGTTCATTTGGTAGATGCATCTTCTTTCTTGGCAGAGATTTACCTACAAACCTACTCATTATTCTTTTTTCTTTCATTTATTCAAATATGTATATGATATAATTGAAGTAGCTACACCATCATATTTTTCCTTGGCACCTACTTGTCTATTTCTTAGTTGATAATCACTTTGCAATTGAATGCCAAAAATTTCAGTAAGAGTTTTAATATCCTCCTTCGAGGGATTTGATTTGTTATACCTATGTCTCATCTATTCTTTGAGTTGTTCAAATCCCTATTGAGAATCTCAAAGGGAACACAATAGTTTTCATAATCTCTTTGAAAAAATTTCTCACCCTCATAGGCATCCAACTGATCTATATTGGAATCATCATAACACTTGGGTGTACCCTCATACTCTTGGAATTCTTTCCCTTCATCAAGTGTAGCTGCAATAGTGCACTTGGATTGATCATGAGGCAAGTAGCATATATCACACAAAAATGAATCTTGCTAAAGGTTCACATGATCCTTCATCAAGGGATCAAGGGTTTGTCTCTCATGGTATCTTTGGTTTGAATTCCCTAGTGATGTTTATTTTTGATTACCTCCAAGTATCTTAGATCAATAATAATTATAGGGATTGTTATATAACCTTTAACCCTCATTAAAATACATAGGAGAAACTTTAAAGGTCTTACATTTTTCATGATTTTCTGTGTTTTATGAAAGATCCTTCATAGCTCACATCAACTTGTCTAATTTTTCTTCAACAGTGAGAGGCTTATTGAAATTTGTTGCATTTGGTTTCAAGAGTTTTATATCAAATATTTTTTTGTCTTTCCAAGATGCTTTAATATTACTCTATATTAATTTCCATTGCATATTCTTTCCTCAAGTTTTGAGGGTTCTTGTCTCTCAAAAGATAGCCTAAACTTGAATCAAAAGCACCACAATATAGAACAAGGCACATACGCTCATTTTTCCTTAGCTGTGGAGGTGCTTTCCTCATTATCATAATGAATATATTGCTAAAATCAAAAAAAAGTTCATTGAATCCTTTTTTGATGGTAGTTAGCTCATGGATTACAAACTTTTGGTCCAACCTTTTTCCATATTGCAATCGAAAAACCCTCATAAACTCATCCCATGAGTCTATGGTATTGTTTGGAAGACTCTTGTACCATTCTTTTGCACTTTCCTCCAATGATTGCAAAAAAAGCTTCATCATGATAACTTCACCTTCAATCTCATATTCATCAATGACATCTATGAAATTCCTTAAGTGGTCCTCACTAGTGATAGCATTGTTACCTTGGAATTTTGGTACCTTTCCTCTAATCTCAGCTGGAATTGGATTAGGATAATTATGTATAATATAAAAATCCATCTATCTATATCTTTCTAATCCCAATGGTGGTCTCATTCTAATAAATTTTTGAGCTTTCCTTCTAGGGTTTACCCCAATATTTTGTACATTTTATTGTGGGGATTAGGATGATTTTGCTAAAAAAAAGACACTTTTTGAATTGGAATAGGTAGTGCCACATTTTAGGTTGAGCAATATTTTATTATTGATTCATATGTAGGGATTGTTGAGCTAACTAGGCCTATTTAAATGCGATTTGTGCCTCTATTTGATGTTTCCTTTCTCTGAGATGATAAATAAGATCAATGTGTTGATATAATTCCCTTTCTCTATGATCATTCTCTAATTGGATGCTTGGCTCAACATCTTGGAAAGGGGTTTTAACATCTTTCTCATAAGACTTAGGAGTATCATGTCCATGTTCCCTTTGATTTCTTAGAGATTGAATCATAGGGTTTCTTTGAGGTGTGATATCAAGTAAACCCACATTTATATTTTCTACTCTAGGATCTATTTCATTTCCATATCTATTATAGTCACATCTGAAAGTTCTTCTATTAGTTCTAACCCTATTATCAATTGAAGCATACGATGTTTATTGATCAAAATATTTAGAAGCATTTCTTCTACTTGAAGTAATCACCTTTTTAGTGTTTCTTGAACTATGTAAAGGAGACTCACTTGGAATTTTACCTTTCAAATGTTCTTGTTACCTACTTACACTAGTAGAATTAGCTTTAGGAATTTCTTGACCCTTGGAACGTTGATCTTTTTTCATTCTTTATCTTCTGACACAAACTTTTGGATCTTCCTTGATAGAGTCACCACTACTTGGAGGAAAAAATAATTGAAATTAACAAAATTTTGATTTCAAACCAAAACTCGATGTTTTCTTGCCTGATACCAAAGATTTTGAAAATATCATTTTGTCTTTGAAATACTCGGTAATGATGCCAATTTGTTGGCATAAGTTGAAGAGATTTCAAACTTATCCAAAAAAAATGCACAACTGCAAACCTGTCCTTGATAATGGTGCCAATTTGTTGGTGACCAGAGTTGTAGGCCCCAAATCCCTAAGGTTTGATAATCTTCCAAGTACCAGGGTGTCAAACTTGGGAGGATCACCACAAACCCATCTTTAGGTTGGGAAACTAAGGACCAATGGTTGAGGTGGGTAAGACCTCCTTCACTTCTAGCTCTGCAAGACCAAGGGGGTTTTCCATAAGATGTTGAATTGATGATTAAAATGCTAAATAATACCTTACAACAAATTGTACCCACTGCATAGTGTATCCCAATACTGGTGTCATAATTGTTGGAAGAATGAAGAAGAACATCTCATTTTTTTTTGTGTGTTGTCATTGATGTCACCATGATATGAGTTGCAACTGCAAGATTAAGTCTATTTTTGATCCCATATTCTGGACCAGCATCTTAACCGGTATAATGCTTACATCCTCCGGTATTTTGGTACGTAATCATTTACTGTTGACTATTGTTTCTTGCAGTTTTGGAAGATGGTGCATGGATGTTGGGAGCACGTACATTCAAGATCTCACGTATTCAGATGCTTGTATGGTGTATCAACATTATTTTGTTAATTGCAATTTTGCTATTAGGTCTATCTTTGGCCGACCTAATGGACAGATGATGTAATGCTGAATTAATTTTGTTTTGCAGATATATGTGTGACCTATCTTAGGTCCATACCGACATGATGAAGCAAGTTGAGCATTTGAATTGTTTTTTGGAAAGATTTTGTGAAATCCTGAAGCTGAAAGTTGGTATTTTTGATGAATAAGAAGTGCATCTAATTAGGCTGACCTAATTGATGCTTGCAGACATATCAGGTATATATATTGGATAGTTTTTGAAGACTATACAATAGACGATAGAGTTGTGGATGTGAATGTGAAGAAGACTGAATATGATGAAGTGTGTCAAGTTCGTTTATTGAGCTTCATTGGAACTGAATCAAAACTTATTAGGTGTACATTATCAGTTCATTTTCTAGTTGTAAGCCATTTTGTCATTGTAATTCTGTAGGTAGTGAGCCTCTAATTTTGGACAATGAGTCCTAATAGTGAGCCACCCCATTTTGCAATATCTTATAACCGGTTATACTATATTCTGAGCTAACACTCACCGTGGTTTTTCCCATTTTGGGTTTTCCACGTAAAATTCCTGGAGTTCATGTGTTTTCTGATTTCATGTTCTTTTAATGCTCTTACTTATCTTTGTTGTTGTTTGCATCAAAATAATTAGATGGTATTTATTCAATAAGTTTAAGAAGATACTGATTCACCCCCTCACTAGCTTGCAATTCGGGGAGGGAAGACTCAACCGAGTTTCAGGGAAGGGAAGAAAGCATGCTCAAGAATATTTTGGATATTCAACAATTTTTATTAGAGCTTGGTTACTTCGAAGAAGCCTAATAGCTTGAGGGAGATCCTGAAGATGGAAGAAATGAATGATAAAGAAGAGCTCTGGGCTGCACTTGAGGATCTTGAAAAAGTTGAAAGTGAAAACAGAGATCTAAAAGAAAATCTTGAAGATGCAAATGAATGTGTCCAAAAATTAAAAGAGAAATTGAGGAAGTTCAAAGAAAGGCATAAGGAAGTAACTGATTAGTTGAAGTAAGCTAATGAAGAAATTACCGGTTTGAAGGTGCAAGTAGAACAAAAGAAAAGAATTGAAGAATGTCTTAGAAAAATGGTACAAAGAAAGTCTAATGAGTTCACTAAGATTAAAAAAGAAGTGGTGAATCTAAAAGTAGATCTGGAGAAAGTGAAACTCTGTGAAAAAAAATTCAAATCTAGCTCAGACAAGCTTGATGAATTGATTTCAGGGCAGCAACCAAGTAAAGACAAAGGTGGCTTGGGAATGGAAAAAGGTGAAAACTCTAAGGATAACCAGAAGACTCAGAATAAAGGAAAGCAAAAAGGAAATTCAAGGAACTTTTCTAGGAGGCCACCTATGAGACAACCTAATGCACAAAGGTATCCATCTTCAATGGAATTTTTTTTTCATGTAACAAATTTGGTCACAAGGCAACAAAATGTAGGAGTAGGATGAATCAGTTTCTTGGTTCCTTCTCTGGTCAATGTTTTGCATGCAAAATAATTGGACATAGGGCTAGTGAATGCAAAACCCGGATGATGAATCAGTTTAATGGAGGAAGAGAGAATCAATCCTTTAATGGCTACTGTTATACTTGCAACAAGTATGGACATAAAGCTAATCAGTGCAGAACAAGAGTTAGTGGAAGTCAAACTAATTTGAGAAATGTTGCATGCTACAATTGCAACAAACTAGGACATATCTCAAGAGTTTACAGAAGAAAAAGGGTAAGCAAATTGATCCGATAGAAAAGAATGAACCTATGAAGAAGGTTGAAAAGGATGAGATTAAGAAAGAAATGAATAAGATTTGAAGAAAGAAGAGAATAAAATGACAAATGTGTTTGTGCCCTCATCTGGTATAGACAATTCCTCTAGCAAGGTCTTAGGGGGAGCTTTAACAAAAAATAACTTAAACCCCCTTGATTTTTGGTGTGTCAGTCTTTGGCACAAAGACATGTTGTAAGAAATGATTAGTTAGAGGTTATGCAAGTGGAACTGGAAGAAAATATGAAGGAATGATCATTTGTGGAGCAAATTAGGCTTTTTCTGAGTAGATTACACTTGGAAGGGCTAAGAGAGATGAGTTGGAGGGAGAATCATCAGGTCTGAGGAGATTCGGTAGGAATACTCCTTCTAAACCCTTCGCAACTTCTACAGTAAAAATTGAACCCAGTACTGCTAATAAAGGTAAAGGCTTGGTTTCCTCTGGACCTACTACTAGATTTGGGAAAAGGAAAGAAACTCCTTCAGTGGCCCCTAAAAAAAGAGGAAAGAAAGAAAAAGCTAAAAGGAAGAAAAATCTTAGCATCACAGATGATCAAGATGAAGAGGAAGAGGATCCTACTGTAAAATTGGTAAGGAAAAGAAGAGGAAGTTTATCCTCTGGTGAAGGTGCTTCTAAGGAAGCTATTGGTTCTAAGAGCGTGCATGTTGTGTCATCTTATGATGAAGAGGAATAAAAAAAGATTGGTTTTCATGTGCACACCAAACCAGAGTGAAATAAGACTAAGGTGTCTGAAGAAGCCTCCACAGACGAAGAAAAATAGGAAATTCCGGTAAGTTCTGGTCCCCGTTTCAAATTAGAGGCAACTCTTAATTCTTTGTTACATTTTGAGAATATGATGAAGCCTACAACAAAATATTATGATAATGTTGGAAAAGAGGATAAGAAAACATTAATTCTAGTTGTCATTCAATATGTTATCATCTTGGAGGTTAAATGGGATGATGTAAAGAAAGATGTGCATGAGAATATGTGGGAAGCTTTGATGAAAAGGAGATCAAAGGTTGTTGAACTTGAAGAGAAAATTAGGAACAATGAATTTGATAAAATTGGGTCTTCTCTGACTCTGGATGATCTGGAAACTCTGAAAAAGATTTGTGCAGATATGTTCCGTATGAAGAAAAGGGTTAATATTTTAATGACAAAGGATAAAAAGTAGATAAAGAAGATAAGGAAGGAAAGTATAAAAGTGATCCGGGATACAACAAAGAAATTTATGGCATGATTAAGACCGATGAAGATGTTTTTGCTGAAAATGTTGAGGAAGGTATTCCTCCTCATACAAGTGATGTCGATATTTCTGAAGACATTGATGTTGAGAATGATGCAAATGTGGAAAATGATTCTTCAGAAATGGAAAAACAGAATGAAGGTGAAGTTGAGCTTGAAAGGCATGATGATGCTCCTCTAGGGCACACTGAAGGTGAAAAGGATAATGATGGAAATGATAATGTTGAGGAAGAGAAATATGAAAGTGAAAAAGAAGGAAATGATAATGAAGGCAATAGGGATGAAGACAAGGATGAAGATAAAAAGGGAAGAAGAAAAAGAAGATGAGAAAGAAGAAGAAAAGGAGAAAGAGGAAGAGAAGAAGGAAGAAGAGCAAGACAAGGAAGAGAAAAATGAGGAATCTAGGAATAATGAAGAAAGTATAAAGCAAGTTGTAGAGTCACAGAGATCTCCCAGAGAATCCTCTGATGATGATGATGTATTGAAGGGCTTGCTATACAACCAAATTAGATTCTAGCTGGCGATTCCTCTAGAGCTTTTGCAACTTCCTATGATTCAAGGCTATGTGGACTTACATAAAATTTCTCTTGTGCATAAGATGGTATTAGGAGATGCAATGCATGCATCTAGTAGAATGGAGATTCTAGAGACACACCAGAAAGGAACAAAAATGATTGAAGATGCTCTTAAGGTATTGCAGGAGACAACACCTGGTAAGTCAATAGATGTATCTCTCACTCCTATAGAAAATATGAGATTGTTATTGGACTCCTTTAAGGAGTAGGCCTCTGGTCTTGGAGAGAAGACTAAAAAGAGGTTGAGGACAAACTGGCAGAGAAAAGGCTATTGGAATTGCATGACAAGTGTGCCTTAGCACACACTAACATTGAGAAAAATCTGAAATTTGTGCAAATTTGTGAATTGAAGCTAATGTTGTTTTTGTTTTTTGTTTGAAGTGGTCGGATGCCACTCAGATCATTAAAAATGTTATGGACTCCATTGAGCCCCAGATGACTACTATCTCTAGTACTTACAATGCATCCAAGGATAGAGACATATCAACTTGGAATGCTATCTCGGCTCATAGAGATAAATTCTTTGTTTTACAGAAGCAAAAGGAAGAAATCATTAGGAAATTTGGTCAATTAGGAGATTTGGTGAGAATGGAGTACACCCTATTTACCAATGCCTTGGAAAGTACAAAGAAACCTGGAAAGATAAATCTGACCCCTAGTACTCCGGATGAAGCAGAACAAAGTCTAATGGATTTGGAATCCCTGAACAAAATGTTGATTGCTGTAAAGAAAAGTTGGGAGAATGGTAAATCTACATGGCAAGGTATTCTTAAGGAGCTTCAAGGCTCACCATCCTCTAGTTAATGTTTTTTTTCTCTTGTTTTCATGTTTTATGTTGTGTCACCCTTTGTCCTTGATGTCAAAGGGGGAGTGAAGAATGATGAAATACTAGTGTTAGGGGGAGAAGTGTTGTAAATAAGAAGTTTTGTAAATGTTTTTTTTGGCACATGTTGCCATCAATGACAAAGGGGGATATTTTTCGAAGAATGAAGAAGAACATCTCATTTTGTTGTTTTGTGTTGTCATTGATTTCACCATGATATATGAGTTGCAACTACAAGATTAAGTCTTTTTGATCCGGTATTTTGGAACGGTATAATGCTTACATCCTCCGATATTTTGGTCCATAGTCTTTTACTGTTGACTATTGTTGCTTACGGTTTTGGAAGATGGTGCATAGATGTTGGGAGAACATACATTCAATATCTCACGTATTTAGATGCTTGTATGGTGTATTGACATTATTATGTTAATTGCAATTTTTCTATTAGGTCTATCTTTGGCCGACCTAATGGACAGATGATGTAATGATGAATTAATTTTGTTTTGCAGATATATGTGTGACCTATCTTAGGTCCATACCAACATGATGGATAAAGTTGAGCATTTGAATTATTTTTTGGAAAGATTTTGTGAAACCCTGAAGCCGACAATTGGTATTTTTGATGAATAAGAAGTGCATCTAATTAGGCCGACCTAATTGATGCTTGCAGATAGATCAGGTATATATATTGGAAATTTTTTGAAGACTATGCAAGAGATGATGGAGTTTTGGATGCGAATGTGAAGAAGATCGAATATGATGAAGTGTGTCAAGTTAATTTACTGAGCTTAATTGGAACTGAATCAACACTTATTAGGTGTACATTATCAATTCATTTTCTGGTTGTAAGCCATTTTGTCATTATAATTCTGTAGGCAGTGAGCCTCTAATTTTGGACAATGAGTCTTGGTAGTGAGCCACCCCATTTTGTAATATCTTATAACTGGTTAAACTATATTGTGAGCTAACACTCACTGTGGTTTTTCCCATTTTGGGTTTTCCATGTAAAACTCTTGGAGTTCATGTTTTTTTTGATTTCATGTTTTGTTAATGCTCTTTCTTATCTTTGTTGTTGCTTGCATCGAAATAATTGGATGGTATTTGTTTAGTAAGTTTAAGAAGATACTGAGTCACCCCCCCCCCTCTCAGTATCTTGGATATTCAACAATAATATACCTATGTGCTAGTTTGGATATGTAAGGATGAACACCTTATTAATAAATAATCTACCATATAATTGTTTGAGAATGAGTTTATGATACACATTTGTATTGTTGTATTCATTCAAACATGGTAGTAAAACACATAGAAAGTAAAATTTTAAAAGGTTTTTGAGTTGATATTTTTGGAGTGTGTTGAGGATGATGGGAGAGAAAGCTAATCATAGACCAATTCCTTTATCCATTGGGAAACAAAGCCTTTAGGTTTAATCAAACAAGCAACAACTGAAAAAAAGGTGATGGCTTAATCAAGTCACCATAAAAGACTACGCCTTTCAAAATGCATAGGAAAGTTGAGATTTACACATTCATTTAAAAACACAATAGATAGTTTTAGAATATTAAGAGAGTCTACTTAGTAATCCTCTAGCATTCCCATACATTTCCTTTATTATATTAAAAATATACCATGCAAAGGCTTTACATAGGTTTTACAGATGTCTGGCTAAAAAACTAAACAACATACATCTGGAAATACATACCATACATAAGGAGACACTCAAATAAGGTTGATTCTTCCTTTAATCACTCAATCTTCAAGGTTTACAAATGTTAGTATAGGTTTGGGAGAAAACCCAAATCATTACAATACAAAATAGCTATACCTAGAACTAGAAATTGAAACCTAGGGCTTCCTATGAATATCTTTCTTCTCCTAGCTCTACAATTTGTTCTCTCCTCTATTCTCTTCCTCTCTATTTGAATCTTCCTAGAAAATAGGAATACTTCTCTCTTTTACCTCATCGAGAGATATTGGGAAGAGGAACGAGAATATTAGATTGTACCTGCCTCTCATGCTTGGTTGTATCACACACACCTGGTCGAGATCGCCATATGCTAAGAAGCTATGATCACATTCATGAGAACAAAAATAATGAATGAAGACCATTGCAAAATCAACATCAAATCTCAAGAAAGGATAGATTTTTGTCAAAAAGATGTCTATAAACCATAAAGAAGCATGGGAGCCGCCTTTTCCCACTTGCATTTGTTAAGAAATACATTAAAATATCATCCCTATAGCCTTAAAGATAAAATTTGGGAGTTGATAAAGTAGATGCAACATTAATGGAATTTATAACTGAAAATAAATCAATCCAGAACATTTCCAAAGCATTAGGCCCAAAAGAATACTTAGTTCAATTATTGAAATGTTTGTTAGCCTAAAGGATTATCTTTGTTGAACATTGAGCATCGGGCCTACAACATATCACATTCCATGTTGATGAAGAAGATAGCATTAAGAATGTTGAAACACCGAGTCCCAAAATCAAACTTCCATTGGGCATCAGGCTTGAGGCTTCAGGCCTACCGCTTACTAGAAGAATGGGAAGATGAAAGGAAAAGTGAAAAGATTCAAAGGGTTGTGAAAAGGAGGAAGGCATTGGGAGTCAAGAGTCAGGAGGAAGACTTACATATTATTGCGGACTGTGATAGAGGACCTAAGACAAAAGTATAACCTTTAAAAAGATGAAGACTCACAACATCAAGGATTAAGGATTCGGCCAAAGGAATTCATCTTATCACAAAGATAAGATAGAATATTGACAAGATATTTGGTCTCCAAAAGCTAAAGGAAAGATATTGAGGATCGGGGGTCGAGCATAAGGCTTATGCCTTATGATGAAATGATGGTAAGAGGTAGGGAAGAAGGTTGATCTCTTAAGCTCAAAACATTAAATAGTTAAGTGATGGATTAGAAGGGGAAAAGGGGGAGGATAGTGGGAGTGATAGAAATGGTATACAAGCAAGAAGATAACAAAAAGCCCAAAAAACCAAAAATTTCAATATCCAATTTTTGATTTTTTGCAAATGGGTTTTTGACTGCATGTTGGAAAAAAGTGAAATGCAAATAATAGAGGGACTTGAACATGATACACCATTGAGATCTCTCCATTCAATATGAAATATAGAAAAATATGAAGGTTCCTAGGGTTTCCCAAAATGGAAAAGTGGATCCAAAGAGGGAAAAGGGGTCCTACTTCTCTAATTTTATTAGGAAATGAGATCCCCACAAAGAATTAACTAACTACCCTTAGGAGAATCAATTCTATGAGGAATCCTCATATTTCCCTTTTGTGTCAGGATGGGGGTCTAGGTCAAACAACACTTTGGGGAGAAAGATTAAAAATAGAAAATAAACTCCAAAATTCAATCTATCACTTGGATTTAGTAGATTAAGCATTAAATTGAAGGAACCAACAAATTTTTTGGAAAATATAGAAGGGATAAATGTTGTGTACTTCTCACAAAATGATGTTTTCATAAGCTTTCTAAGGACTCATTCGCCCTATGGTGAATGGGTTCTCTATAGGGATTTTCAAAATTGGTTTCTAGGTCCTTTGCTCCTATGTCTACACTTCTAGATTCCCGGGTTTCACAGTCAGATAGTCAGAAATAAATCTGGGATCTGATTTTCTGTGAGATGACAAGAAAGGTGACAACAAATGCAAATTTGTAATTTTTCAAGTTTGAGATCTTCAACTTTTCTTTAACTTGCAAATCTGCAACACACTAAGAGAGGGAAAAATGTTTGTTTTTGGTTGAATGGGGGTTTACCTTGGTCAAACCCCGTTTTGGTAATCAAACCTTGAAATGAAACAAAATAGCATGAAAGGAATGATGAATGAACAATTCAATGTCACAACTCACCAAACCCTTGAATAAACCTTGGAATGTAAATCTGCAACTTGCATGAAATGGCTTCAGTGGATGTGGACCTTGACTTGAAATAATGCTTTGAATGCTTGAATGGATCACGAACTCTACATCATCATATTAGCTCGAATAACATTCATGATGCAAGAAGACTCTGATATGATAGTTGGATCTTGATTGCTACAATAAATATTCAATAAATATTCTCTTGAATGCCTTGAATTTCTCTTGAAATCTCAAATTTCTTAGATCAAAAATGCTAGGTGAAACATAGTGAAATAACCTTATATTTATAGATATGCATCCTTAATTTCTCAAATTTCAAATAGTACAAGCCAACATCTGAATATGGGTTTGAATATGTTAAAATACCACCAAAACATAATTTAAATTTAGGTCTTAGGTCTAAGGGATGACCCATTCACCCATGGGCGAATGGGTCCTAGGTCCCTAACCCTAGGACACACATTGCTCAATGAGAAGTGTTATGTTAAGGCATTAATGAATGTATATTTTACTCTTCAAAAAATGTAATAAAATAGGCTTGGATTTGAATTAAAGGGGCCAATTAAGACAAATTAAGATCAATTAATTAAAGGAGCCCTAAATAAGTGTGAAAGTGTAAAGGGGTACACTTTACAACACCAAAATATTGCACAATTAAGTCCAAATTAATATTAATTCTAAATTAAGTGTGAAAATGTAAAAGGTATACATTTTTCAACACTACAAATTATAACTTATGGGAATCATGAGGGGAAAGCACAAAGCACTATAAATTCATTATATTTATAGGTTCCAACAAGTAAATATATATACATGATCATACACAAAGCAACACTCTTAGGTGGAAGACACACATACAAGTGAAAGAGACTTAAATACCCTCTATAATATATTCTATGAAAATTTCCCAATAATTAACACATGTACATCCAAAAACTCTTTTTACTTGGATAATGTCTAGTTTGAGATTGACCATAGAATCCCAAAGATAATTAATATCACCCACATAAAGGACATGTATCATATCCTCTATAACATATAGTGTCAAAGAAAAATCACTCATATGTAAAATTGTAAACAACACAATAAAATATATATAAAAACCTAAACCATGTCCTTACCAAACACCAACTAGTACTCTAGCTATGAAAAGTATGATCTTCACCTCTGAAACCCGAAATAGAAAATCCATCAATATATAATTGTTTAACCACAAGATCAAACACAATATTAGTAGATGTAAGTTTCTCAAACTAAAGGAATATCAATCTAGAAACCATTTTCATAATAAGGGAATATGCCAAAGCCACATAAAATCTCTTGCAATCCTCAAAATAGTCATCCAAATTAAAAAAAAAAATGACCCAAACATAAGGAGGCATTAAGAAAGCATAACCATGCATTTACCCCTCAAATAAGTCCTTTGAATCAATATCCATAGGCCAAGACCCAAGAACATATGAAGAAAATACAAAAAAATAATCCATCTAAAAGAATAGATGAGAAATACCTATTACATCATTAGAATAATATCTTCAACATTTCCTTGATAAAATCACATCTAGCTCAAGTGTATGTGTAGAAGTTGCTTCTTAGGGATGGGCCAAAGGAAATGGACTATGAGAATTCTCCAAAATTTTAGGAATGAGGAGAATATTTCTCCATTTTCTTTTCTTTATATTATAAATATTTAATATAGTGTACCTTTTCTTGATGTTATAGGATAAATATATGACAAAATTCTTTGTCAGGACAACAAAGGTTGTAATGGAGCCGTAGGGGAGGTGTATAAGAGCCTTAACAAGTAAATATCACTATAAGAATCCTCGAGGAACATCGTGAAAAACTCTTTGACATGGCCATGATGGTCACTTTTTCCTTTATACTTGTTAAATTTTGGTACCTCAAAATGAGGAGGAAAGGGGATTTGGGACACAGTCTAATCAAAGGGATAAAGAAAAAGATAATCAAGCTTGTATTGTTTATGTTGGTTAGTTGTACCTATTTATAATCCCCTGATGGTATTTTTCATCTCTTTCCACTCTTGGTCAAAGGGGTTACCAAGAGGTAATGGTGGAATGGTATGTTAGAAAGATGATTGGTTGGATTGGGCAGTTTAGTGATTATATTTCTATAATGAGAGTATGTAATTATTTGAGATTGTGTGGCTTTTTTTACAAGTGTAAAAAAATATTTTGGATTATGTGAATGGATGAGATGGGTAGAACATAATTTGTTTTTGTATAATTGGGTATGGAGTGAGTTGTTGTGCTAGGGGTGGTGGTTTTCTTATAAAAAAAATTTGGATAGATTGTGTGGGATTGGGGTTTGGTTTTGGTTGTGGTAGTAAATTTTCTTTGTTTGATTGGTCACTATGCCATGGGGATTTAATAATGGATGGTGAATTTTTCTTGGTGAAGTGAGTCATTAGACGAGGTGTTATTATGAGTGGTAGGAGATGGTTGAGCACTCTCATTATGAGTTTTTTCTATATGGAAATCGATTGGATCTTACTTGGAGTGAGTGACATTTTGAGCTCATGAATTGTTGAATTCATGAGTAGATGGCTCAAGAGGGATGTTGTTGTTTAGGTTATCCAAGTTATAAAATGAGGGAGCTTATCCCTTGATTCAATACAATATTGGAGCAATAAATTCTTGTCTTTTTTAAGAAATTGATCCACCATGGTTAGATTGTTCTCAAACAAAAATAAGTCTCTGATATTTTGTAAGTACTAACTTTGGTTGTGAAGGCTTTTAGTTTTACTAATGTGATCAGGGAATCCTTTGTGATAATTTTCCCCAAAATGTATATAGCCTAGTCTAAATGGGTTTTTTCCATTAAATTCTATTTTCAATCACATTTGTGATCATGTGATTTGGGGAATAAGGTGAGTTATTTGTCTTAGATGTGGTGGATTTTTTTTAATGATTTTTTTTTAAATTGGTTTATATTTGTTTTGAGATGGATTTCAATTCTGGGATTGAATTAAATATCAATGATATTAAGTAAATTGATAATGGGTTTTGATGAAGGTAAAGGACCTTAACTAATTTGATGATGGGTTTGGATGAATATCAAGGACCTTAAGTACCCTAAAGATGCTATTAAGGTCAAGGAAATTAGGATGATTTGATCATATTGATTGAGATTAAAGTAACTTGATGGGGTTTTTATTTTAATTTGATCAAGGTCTAAGAATTACCTTCACTCTACATTGGTGAGTAGAGTGCAACAATCCCATTCATAATTTTGTATATACATTAGGAAAAGACCATGGCACTGGCAATGTCTCTAGCATAAATGCAAGGAGGGTGTATAGATAATATGAGATCTTGTAGAAAAAAAATTATTTATGTGAGTGGCTTAATACAAACAAATTAATACCAAACAAGAGGATTGAAACTTGTCAATGGGGAAAGATGGTAAATCCATTGTAGATGATGTATTTGAATTTTGACAAGGATTAAGTTCAAGGACTTAGAAGTGATCTAGTCAGTTATTTTGATTGAGGTTTAATATCTCAAGATATTTTAATGATTGGGTCAACTTATAATTTATTTTATTGGGTTTAGGGGTAAAGGTTTGGAACCTTAAATGACTTGGTTTTAGGGAGGTGGATTGTTTGATGCTAGATAATGTTTTAATTTTTTATTTGGATTTGGTTGGGTTTGATTTTGTTATTAGAGGTCTTATATTTGAGTTTTCTTCTCGGATGAGGGATTTTTGGTTCTCACATAGGGTGAGAAGTTTGAATTTGATGCATGAATTTCATGGTATTGAATTTTTTTCAACCTTCCACTTTTTTGAGGATTTACTAAACATTTTTGGGATTTTGGGTTTTTTTTAGATTTGGGATTGGATTTTTGAATGGGTTTTCACAAGAACAACCTAGTTATTCAACTGGGAGCATGCTAAACTTAGTATGTCACAAACATTCCTATATATGATCATGGATAGTATTGGCCCATGATATCAAAGTGATAACCAAAATATTGATTCTTGTTCATTTTTAGGCTACTACCTTGGTTCTAATGATATGGTGCGAGTAAATTTTGGTGCATCATAAGTTATGAATAACTGATTAATTTCTATCTAGGTTTAGATAATGGATTTCTAGGGGATGTCAATATAATTGAAGGTATGCAAGTCCCAAATATGTGAATTGAGGTTTATGTATAATGGATTGGTATGAGAGGGTAACCCACTCTCCTCCTTGACTTGCAAGCTATAAATTTTCATACTAGATTAAACCAAAATAAAATATATATCCATAAGGGATATTTTAGTTCTCTCCATAAATTGTGTACCCTACTTGGTGATAAAATCCAATCCAATACTAGTAAATACAAACTAAATAAAAAATACTATTTTTTATTTATTTTCAAGATTGCCTTGCAAAATTAGGAAATATCATACATAGATCAACATTTTGGGAGAGAAAAAAAGTGGAAAGATTATTTTATTTATTACCAAGATCATCTTGTAGTGTGAGGGTAGATAATACACACTCATAAGTCACAAAAAAATGGTAAAGTTCTTTGACCTTATAAAATGAAATTTGAAGTGAGAAGATAAATGAGTACAAGGAGTGCATTTGATTCCCAAGATATTTTGTGGTGAAAGGGAAGAGTATACAAACATTTTAGAATCACAAGGCTCAAGTAAGTTAATTTACTTTATAAAAAACAAATGCAAGAAAAAATGGGTGTCTTGATGTAATGTCTTGGTCAACAAACCTACAACACATATGAGTAGTTTTATGAATTACCTTCAACAAATGAACCAAAAAAATAATATTGGAAGTTGAAACAAATGTTGGAAACTTACAACCATTAACGAAAATTTCCTCATAACCCAAAAGAGAAATCTATACAACTATGTATTCAAAACCCACATGCAAGAGAATATACAACATACCCATGAAAATATGACACAATATATACCCTAGGATAACCATCAAGAGGGAAAAAAACCTAGCCTCCAAAAGCATCCATCTCTCATGTATTATTCAGCAATAAAGATTACAATACATCTTCAGAGTCTCCATGAACACCATTGAAGCAACAAGCATGCAACCACACATCCTGTGCCATGCTTCAAACCCTCACAAATGCTAACCAGAGCAACTAACATGCAAAATTGCATCTTACAATAACTACCTTTGTGTTTGCTTTTATAGAAGCAAGCTCCCACAAAACCACTAAGTGGTATTACACAAAACCATGTGACCAAAACCATGAGATTACAAAACCATGTTACCTTATTTAATATTGGGTACTTTATTTATTTATTTTCCCCAATATTAAATACTTACATATTAGCAACTTAACTTATGCCTCAATGTTACATGCAACATAAAGTGGTCCCAAGAATAATTACATTAAATATATTATGCAAGGTGTACAACACACCTTTTCCTAACATTCTCCCACTTGTTGTATACATTGAATAAGGGGAACAAGTAACCTCAAAACATGAATCAAATGAACAATCCATATAGCCACATATACTATCATGGAATCAAAGTGCTCCATGTGCTCCATCAAGATACCTGTAACAAGAATCAAAGTGACCACCATCCCAAGCATGAATGCTCTCATCCTCCATCATGGAAATTCACAAAGATAAGAAGACATCCAAAGAGAAGCCACACAATCTATCACAATGAAGCATAAGTCCTACCTCAACTAATATCCCAAACACAAACACTCAATCCAAAAGTATCAATATGCACCAGTAGCTATCAAGATACACAAACCCAAAGCTGAAATAACACCCATAGCAAGAGCCAATACATCCAACTATCCATACCTCCAAGGTATAAAAAATATAGTAAACTCATGCCATAAACATATACACCCATAAACTGCAATCACAAACTCCAAGTGCAAACCTATCAAAGAATGGCATACACATCCAAGAGCTCCCACTACATTGGTAATGCAAATCTGAAAAATATCAAGGCATACCAAGTCTACCAATAGCATCATATAGAAAGTGTAAACAACACCATGTAGAACCAAGGAATCATTCACAATGATATGCAAACCTGTAAATCAATAACTTGTAAGAACAACTCTCACCTCATGTATCTGTAGCTCTCCCAAGTTCTCCACACCCAACAAAGGAAAAAGATAAAGGAACCTCCATGTCATCACCCAAGAAAATAAGTGAAAACAAATGACCACAAGATAGTGATCACAATAGCTCCAACCAAACCTCAAACCAATGTAATGGAAACCGAACATCTAGGAAGATAACCAAGACCAAAGAGAGAAACTTTGCACATCATATACCTATAAAAAAATATCCTACATACACCTCTAAATGCCAACTATGTCAAGTACGATCTCCTCCACAACACCCCAAAAGAAAATCCATAACCTCTCATAACCAAAGAAGATCAAACTAAATGCATTCCCAATGAAGGAAATAAGCCTAATACATCTCTTAAACTCAACATCAATGAATGTAATCACAATGCATGAGGAGATAAACATTCCAAAACTTCTCAAATGAACCCTCCAAATCCATGTATCCATAGCTCAAGATCCATATTCATGAGAAGATAAAGCATAAACATAATGCACCTAAGAGAAACAGTGGGAAATACCTCTCAAGTGAAAGTACGGATTAGACCAATAGTGAGGAATGAGAATGCTCCTCCAAGACATCCAAGTCATCATGACTCATCCAAGAACACTCTCCTCATAGGTCCATGTTGAACTCATGTCCAACCAAGGTGTAGGCTCCTCATACTTCCTGTTGAAATCTCATCAAGAGTAACCATCTCAACACATGTCTCTAATCACAAGAGAACTCAAGCCTCACCTATGTCTCCAAGTATCCATGAGTACCTATAACCAACTAATCCATGCCAAACTCCACATGCAAGATAGCACCATCATGAAGTAATCAAGCAAATGATAGATGTACCCAATACCAAGAGAACCACTCAAGATCAATGTCAAAGCTCCAATTGTGAATTAGGAACATAAACATGGCATCATGATATCACACCTCCTCAAAGAGTATCATATGATCCAAAGAACATAAAATGCACTTGTATCATGCCAAAACTCCAATCCATAATCAAGAGTGAATCATGACATAATAACATAACCATCATATAAAAAAAAAGGATCACATATTAGAAAAACAAAGCATGACACCTCAACCATAGACTAAAGAAGTCTTGCATGGAAACCAAAGATGTCAGCATATCCAAATCACATGAATATAACCATCCTATGTCAATAAAAGCAAAGATGTCAATGAACCCTCATTGCATAGAAGTATAATCCAAGAGTCCATCCATGACACCAAAAAACCACTGCAGAAGACCATCCACCATATAATGGTGAATCCACATCACTGCCAACAACTCCCACTGAACTGTGATATTGAGTCACACATGGCATCGTGACAACCATCCTCTCCATGAAGATCATCCAGGTCTACACACACAGCTGAACTGTCAGTAACATAACAAGTAGAACCAAAATCTCCGAGCCAAGAAGATACTTACAACCGCCAAACCATCATAAACATATCCATCACCACCAATCCATCACTGTCGAAAGCTCCCACTGAAAAGTGTAACCAAGCTATCCATGACATCATGATATACCACATGCTACAAGTCCCAAAAACAACTGTCTAGGTACTATAAGAAACATGGATCCTCTCATCTCTAAGCACACATACCAATGTACAAATGACCAAGAACAAGCCAATTGTCAAAGTCTACAACAACAAGGAATCAAACATGGTGAATAAATATAATCCACAACCAAGTCATCCCACTGCAAGTAAATGGGTAGCTAATCCACAACCTACATTACTTGTAGATCCAATCACTGAAACATGCAAACTCATCATCACATCATTAAATTGAAAACTAAGATATCTAATAGAATAACCATATAGACCAATGACTCAAACACCAAATCAACCTTTGATCTGATTTACCAAACATGTCCATATTCAAGTACCATAGTTAAGGAACCAAACACACCACCAAATGTGCCAACAACTCAACCCAACCGTGTCCACATATCTGCATAATCATAGTCAACTACATAGATCTCATATCATGACTGTACCTGGTAATACCTCTCACCTCCTCAACATGACAACAAAACTAGCAAACCAAGTGACTAAACCAAGCTACCAAAATTGAACATGCATTAACACTGAAATATCAATGGGCAAAGACAACCCATGTCCAATTCATAAATGTAACATGTAAGTATAGACCACCTACAACATTGCACAACTTGTAGATACAACAATGCAACATACAAATCCAACCATACTGATAACCATGTCAAATAAGAGAATAATATGAGATGTGCAACTGAGCATACAATGAATCTAACATCAAATCTCCAAGATATGATCATCCATTAACTCATAATATCACCATAGTCAAAGAAACCCATAAACAACTCAGATAAAGGAAACAACAAACAAACCATACCAAAATATCTCCAAACCTAATCCAATGTGTAGTGCTCTGAACAAGTTTTTCGTCGACTATTCGAAGTCCAAAATCCGACTCTGTATGCACCTGATATCACCTCTCGAAGCTAAAAAAAACACCTGATTTCCACCAAAAAAAACACTATCAAAACTAAAAAATATGGAAAATTTTCTAGCACCACAATGTAGAGCTTTGATTCAGCTTTCCAACGAGTCCAAGAAGCCAAAAAATGGAGCACCTGGATGAAACTTATGCCCCTCTGAAGTAAAACAATAGTTTAAACTCAAGGCAAAAAAAATTTAGCCACCCTTGGTGGCTAGGCGGCACCACCCACCTAGTGGTGGAACTGAAAATTTCATTAAATTGCATTTAATTTTTAAATACCCAAAAATTTGGTCGGCCCTCAAATTTTCATCGGCAGTTTTAATATTAAAGCGGTGGAGAAAGTTTTAATAATAAAAAATTTATTTAAAAAATATTTTCACACCCAACATGGGGGCGGTGGCAGGCCCTGCCGGCTAGATGCCATCCGCAGGTCTATCGATGCAAGCCTGCAGGAGGTATGGTGGGGGTTCGTCCCTCTGTCCCCCTTGCCCCCCCCTCCCCCAACTTGCCTTTTTAAATTTTTTTTTTCTTCAAACTTTTTTCAATAGGCTTTTCAAGCCGATTTAATTTATTTTTATTTATTTTTTATGATTTTTGTAGGTACCTTTTTTTAAATAGCGATGGGTGAATTTTTTCTCTTCTTCAATTTTTAATTTTTTTCAAATAAAATATTTGACACCTATACCATGCAAAAAATGGGGATTTTACAAAAAACAATTGCATTTTTTTCCACTTCTCCAAAATAGGTCAAGTTATATATCAAAATTCGTCTCTCGGCCAACCCAGATCCAATTATGAGGTCAATTTTTTTCCAGGAGGTCTTCTGTAAATTTTCCCCCACAAAATCCCCACTTGAATGCAAAACCAAGAAACCCTTTTTAGCCAAAATTTTTCACACCCCAAATCCACAAACAACCCATCAAAATAGCAAACCCAAAACCCTCATATCTATAATAAACAACCTACAAAACCCTCATATCTTTCCATGTCTTTGATTCTCACATGCAATGCATAGATTCAAACTTAAACAAGATTTTTCTCAACCAAGGGTTATACAAGCACAACCAAAGCTCTAATACTACTTGTTGGAAACTTACATCCATTAAAGACAATTTCCTCATAACCCAAAAAAGAAATCTATGCAACTATGTATTCAAAATACACATGCAAGAGAATAGACAACATACCCATGAAAATAGACACAAGATATACCCTGGGAAAACCCTCAAGAGGGAAAAAAAACCTAGCCTCCAAAAGCATCCATCTCTCATGTATTATTTAGCAATAAAGATTACAATACATCTTCAAAGTCTCCATGAACACCATTGAAGCAACAAGCTCTCTCCAAGTAATCCATGCGAACAAGCATGCAACCACACATCCTGTGCCATGCTTCAAACCCTCACAAATGCTAACCAGAGCTAACACACAAAATTGCATCTTACAATAACTACCTTTGTGGTTGCTTTTATAAAAGCAAGCTCCCACAAATCCACTAAATGGTATTACACAAAACCATGTGACTAAAACCATGAGATTACAAAACCATGTTCCCTTATTTAATAGTGGGTACTTTATTTATTTATTTTCCCCAATATTAAATAATTACATTTTAGCAACTTAACTTATGTCCCAATGTTACATGCAACATAAAGTGGCCCCAAGAATAATTGCATTAAATATATTATGCAAGGTGTACAACACACCTTTTCCTAACAACAAAAAGACCAAGGGATATTTACAATGATGTGTAGTAGCAAAAAAATAAATAAAAATCTAATAAGATCAAAAACTGGTCCAAGTTTATTTTTGCATAGAGCATATATTCTACTAGAAGTATGTCTATGTTGTTACATAAAGTACTTGCATTGAAAAATTAAAAATTAAATTTCCAAAATAAAAAATGATACTTTAAGTGTAGAAATGCTAATCTAATTGCACACTCATTAAAATATAATGCACAAATGTTGAATAAAAGTAAAAATGTTTAAAAAATGTAAAAATATTAAACTAGAAAATACATGAACAGAGAGGTGCATGTGCCACTAGTTATTGTGTATGTGCTACTATTATTGTAATTATACTATAAAATGATGCACCTATGTTGAAACCACTCTAGAGAAACCTATGTCTCACTTTTGGGACATTGTTGTATTTTGCCTGAAATCACCTTTTTTAGAAAAACTAAAGATTTAAGCCTTGAGAGGTTCCATATAAAGGGTTTTAATTGAAGAGGGATAGATAAGACCCTCGTAGATCAAACCCCCTTGGATAGAACCACTCTATTATTAAATCATACCCATAATGGAGTCTCCTTCGCACCTATCAAAATGTTGGAAAAAAAACACCTTTTCTTTACCTTTTGAGGGATTAAATAACATCATTTAGAAATTATATTTTGCAATATTGCAGCCCTTGAAACAAGCTTTCCAAAAATTATAGTTTTGATATGTTTTCATTTTATCATGTATTTAATTCTCAATTTTTACTAAACATAGATTTTTCTTCAAACATCAAACCCTTTGTTCTGCAGAGGTGGAAAATAGTAAACCATTGTAAAAAAATTCAAAAAATACCCTTGCTCTAGGTATTGATGTCCTTCTTTCATAAAAAAAAAAATTTCGATATATACACAACAAGTTAGGTTGGATGACACACATGTATGTCCAAATTATAGTTATTGTGACTTCAAAAATTAATTAAAAGTATATATGTAACATGTCATAACCTAATTTTTATTGCATTTAAATTATAATATGATAAATTGAAATATTGAGAAAATTCACTATGTTGAATGAAATTTTTTGATATTTTTGAAAAAGTTTGAAAGAAGATGACCGTCGTTTGACTATGTGATCTTTTGAACTATCTTATACTTTATCATGATTGAACGTTACTGATGAACTGTGTAAGTGCAAGTGTGTGCAATTGCAAGATAACAAATTGAAGGACGAGAACACAGATGAAGTAGGATCATTTGGTCGGATTGAATGGTAAGCTTGATGGAATCTTGGTGCACACACCACAAATGGCATGATGTTTGCATTTGAAATTTCATATAGAAGATTTTATTGACTTGATTCGAATTGATTCAATGATTGGAAAAAAAGGCTTGTGGAACATTAAACATATGATTTCATATTCAAATTGTCTATCTTGATCTTGTGTGTGTTTGAATTTGAAAGAAAATGATAGTATAATTTAACATATACATATGTACTTAAAAGGCATGATTAAAGAATAAGAATTTCATTTAAAGACTAATATTTGAACAAAATAAAAGTTTATTTTTGTGCTTGAAGGTGATTAAGTGTTATATTGTTTCAAAATGAAAATAATGATAAATAAACACATATATATATATATATACATATTCCATATAAAAATAGAATATGGATCAAATTTATTAAATTGTATATTGCTTATTTCAAATAAAATCGAATGAAGACGTAATGGACGAAGTGGCCTATATTCAAATTTAAAGCCAAGTTAATTAAATTTGAATAGTGGGGAGGAAAATTAATTCTAATTATGAAAGAAATGACCCCCATATCCATGCAAACATGTAAGAAGGAAAATCTTTCCATTTTGAAAGGGAATCACTCGCAAACATTGAGCAATGGTGACGGGTATCTAGGCAAAAGAAGGCAAGTAACTCAGTTGTGTGGGAAATAGAAGAAAAAGCTGAGGAAAAGCTTCGACCTTGAGGTAAATCAATTTTTGTTTGAAAATATGCTTGATTTCTCAGTAACTCTATTTGAAAAACTTGCAATTTTCTTTCAGTATGTCAATTCTATTAGAATCAATGATAAATTAATAAATGTCTGCAAGTGCTTTTGGCTTAGAGCCTAGTTGTTTTGTGTAAGATCGATCATATTTCTTGTTCTAGGATACCAGGGCCTATCGACCATCCTTGCATGTTTTAATCTTGTGCATTTTTTTCACTTATCATCATGCTAGCTGAGAAAGACCAAGATATGTGTGTCATATCATTATTGACTATATTCATAATTCCTTGCATGTGAGTTTATTATCCAATTTATGGCTATTCAGATTATATTTGAATAACATAAGTTTTTGTTATTTGAAACGATGTAGAAAAATCATTTAACGTTCCCTTAGGGAATGATTGTATTATCATTGTTATTCTTTTTCATAGTATTTGCTTCCCATGTCGGCTAGGCCCAATAATAGATGCCGCACCATTAGGGTGTAAGGATTAGATTGAAATCTTAAATCCATACAAAATTGTTGTTGTATAAATAAGTCTTCATCGTTCATTACAAATGATGGAGGAATGAAGATATAGTTCCATTCTTGCATTATGTGTATTGATCTGTAAGATCGACTAACAACATGTTATTGATCATAGGTAAATTCTTGCATATCGAGCTATGTATGCCATTAAAAGGCATTCATCAAAGATCGACCATTGATATTGTTTATGGTAAAACTGAATAGTCATTCAATTGAAGGTCATTCTTTGGAACGACAAGTGACTTGAACATTTATTCTATTTCTTGCAGTCACCAATAGGAAACACGGGTTTTTCTATAAACCTCAAAATAATGATTTTTTTCCAAGACTCTTAATTTTATGTTGGTCTTAAAATGACAAGCATGTTGTTCAATACATTTATTGCACAGAGGATACTAGTTTTATTTATATGTTTGAATACCAAAATGATGGAGACTTTGTTCTTTTGTATGTTGTATTGGATAGCCTAAATCTGTTAAGGAAACATTTAGGCACAATAATTTGTTTTGCTACAAACATCTTTTTGTTATAAACAACATTTGTTTTGCTACAAACAACATTTTTTTGTCATAAACAACATTTGTTTTGATACAAACATCATTATTTTGTTATAAACAACATTTTTTTTACTACAAATAGCATCGTTTTGCTATAAACAACATTTGTTTTGCTACAAACAACATTTGTTTTGCTACAAAATATAGACACCAAAATTTGGTCTAAGCCTGCAACTTCAATATTTTTCATAATTCGTATTTTTCATGGTCATGATTAAATAATGTCAATTATTTAATTATTCTCTATAGTCTCTTAATTCTTCTATTAATTAAATAATCTTAATTATTTAATTAATTCACACTTTTCTTTATTCTATTTGATTAATTAAATAAACACTTTTTATTTAATTATGTTACTAATTAACCTTATCCTTCTTGTCAAATTAACTAAATTCTTATTTAACTTTTATCATACTTCAACTATAATTAAATAAATTCTTTATTTATTTAATTATTCATTTAAATCCTTCATCACTTAATTAAATAAATCTTATTTATTTAATTATTCTTCAAATATCAAATCTTGAATTAAATGAATTATTTAATTCATGAATTCTATTTTAACGCATTTCTCTATATTTAGATAATTGTGTGAGTTATCTAAGTATTCACTTTTACTCGACTCAAAGATCTATTCAAATCAGTTAACTCTTGATTTAATGTCTGAGTGGCATTCTCGAGTAATCTCTTCGTCAAATCATTCAATCGTCCAGTTCTAACTCATTTGCATGTACATGCGGATTAATTAAATATTCCTATTTAATTAATTAAACCTTGTGTGTGCATTCGAACAAGAGTTGCTTTAATCCATCTTTATCTTTGTCATGCAAAGATAATTCTTCTATTTTCGAATACCAAACTTGAAGATTAAATCATTTATTTAATCTTTAATTTTGTTTCTAATTTGTATCACTCGTGTCATTACTAACTGTTATTAGAATGCATGACTAATCAATCAATCTCAACCGTCTGTTGATCTTTCAATCCTGACCTGTCGTTCGAATAATCAATTTTCTATAAATGGATCAGGTCTTCATCATTCCAATCTCTCTCGAAATCATGTATCTCTCTCGAAATCTTATGACTTTTGCGAGCACTTATCATAGGCTATACTTGCATGAACCTTTGAAAATCTGAGGGAATTATACTACAATAGCAAAATGGAGAAGGGAAATTGAGATGAATCATGGAAATACATAGCAATTTGGTGAGATTGTTCAGTTTTATTATGTTTTTACTTTCCTTTGTTCTTTGTTGCTTAGCATTAGATTGCATTTAGATTTGCATTGCATGTTTGCTCTAATCTATTTTCTTGCTGCATTTTCTAGATGTTATATTGGTGAACCCGACGTGAATGTAGAGAAATTTGTGTGTTTTCTTGTTTATTTTCGTTGTTTTGCAGGTTACAGCCAAGAATTCATATGAAATCTTGTCACCTTCTTTTGAGCACATAAAAATGGGCGAATAAAATATTTTAAAACCTTTTTGGGTTTTGTAGGTCTTTTTCTCAGCTTTTCGGAACTTTAAACAGTTTAAAATTTCATTAATATTTGAGAAATTTATGGCCATTTTAGTGATCGTAGTTTTTTAGGTTTTAACTATTAAAACACGAATTTTATTTTGTTTATAACACTTTTGTCTTGCAGGATTTTGCAAAACATTTTATGGGTTTTGAACGACTATTTTTTAGCTTTCCATAGATATCTACGATTTAAAATATTGTTTAGTTTTGAGGAAGTTATCACTATTTTAGTTTGTTGTTTTCATTTAAGTTTTTTGTACTAATCTTCTATTTTCAGCGTGTGTCTTGGGGAGTTAATGAGTTCTTGCAGGACGATTGACGAAGACAATATTGAAAACTACTAATGAATCTTTCTGCAGAACGCATGTTGAAGACCCTAGTTAAACTTTTGAAACAGATTGTTTGGTAGTGTATCAAATCTTTCATTTGGATTAAAATTAACAAGTGTCTACTGTGTTTGATGCGAAAGCACAACTGTGTAATTACCCTCACGATTTGGTATATCAAAGTATCCTCTCCCCGTGGAACATTTGTGAGATCCTGGGTGTAAGAGAAACGGTTACCAACTCTAGAACTTGGGCCTATTCTGGTGGGAAAAAGTACTCACCCTAGGATGACTCAAATCGGTAGCACCCTGAACCTGAGGGACTTCCAGCCGGTATATAAAAGTGGATTGTTGGGGAAAGCCCAAGAATCACGAGTATGGTTCCGACGAGATGGATTCGAAAGGGGACTCTCGCCACATGGATCATGCCCCACGAATGAAATACACGTACTAAACACCTTTTGTTTTAGAGACCAACCATTTTTGGCCATTGCTCGGTATAGTGCAGGGTACAATATCATGCCTGAAGACACTCACTACTGATCCCCTTGAGTAGAGATAGCAGTTCTTGGGAGGTCATTACCCAAGAATCCAAAATTGGTGTGCTCGAATGACGTTAATGAGCCGTGGAGGGGAGTCAATTCCACCAAATTTCTAAGCTATCCGCTCTCGAGAAGGAAAGGTGTTTATCACCAATCTGAGGTATTTTGGTGGGCTATACCAAGTATACAAACCCTTGGCCTTTTGGCCTATTATGATTGTACTTGTTTGTTGTCATATTACACGTTCTTTGAGTCCAAATCAAACTGAAAACACTTTGTCTTATGATTGTCCTTGTTTGCCATAATTTGATCATAGAAAATAGCATCAGTTGTAAATCTCAAATCATTGAAAAGACACAGAGAGTCGCAACTGTTCACCAGAAAATCGCAATGGATCTTTAGAGTCACATCTGTTTAACTTCGAGTCGCGTCTGTCATTTTCAGTCGCATTTGTTTAGCGTAGAGTCGCATCTGTTATAAGGTTAAACGCATCTGTCAGAGTCAGACATTAAACTTTATCAGGGACACACAATTGATCATCAGAAAACCGCAACTATGAACCTTAACCACAACTATGAAATTTAACCGCAACTGGTAAACTTAACCGCATATGTGAAATCCTGCGGCGCATTTGCCTGATCAGAAAACCAGAATTCACGATCACTATCCAGTCAACACGGTTATACCAGTCTTTCAGTTGGCATCCCACAAGCAGAATTTGAACAGAAACCTGAAACGATTTGCTCAATTTTGCATCCTTTAGGTATCATTTGGTCATTACTATAGTCATTCTGATTCTGAGTTTTACTTTCATCTTTGAGTACATTTTGTCTTTAGATTTAAACTTCTAGGAAGATCAGTTTTACAAACTTTAGGATAGGTTCACTTTCTGCACTTTAGAAAAACCATTGCATCAACGAAATCTGCCATTGAACCTAGTCCTATCATCTTATCCTTTGTCCTACAGAGAGTCCTCCTAGCTCATCAATCTAGTTAGGAAACTCAACTTGTCTTAGATCCCCGTCCTACATTGGTTCCTTGACTTAACTAAATTGACGCCTTGGTTAGACTTTAGGTAGTTGGTCCCTTCGTCTTGGGTTTACAGATTTGATTACCTTAGAATTTTTTCTTAGACTTTGCATCTTTAGATATTGTCATTTTAGACTAGCGTCATCCTAGAACATTCCTTATTTTGCATTCAAAAAATCCCAAAAACATAGCTTAGGTTGCATACCTTAGACTTAAGTTACTCTTTGCATTGTCATACCTTATCCCTCATATCACATACCTTAGTCATACTCCATCTTTCATCATAACCTCACCACCATGTCTGCAATTTACCTAGATATGCTTGCTAGTCAAGTTGAATACCAGTTACTCCGTAATGGTCAATTCCAACAAGCCATAGACTTCAAAAGACAATTTATCCAATCCAAATGCCAATCAACGTCAACCCATGGACAACTACCCACATACCCTTCCTACCAACAATCCATAATTCCTAGTCCTCCATCCATCTACCCTCATTATCAAGAGTCCCTTAGCATAATCCATGCCATGAATACACAACAAACATCCACTTATCACCCTTATCCTAACCTTGACAAGGGAAACCAACCTTCCACTAATCCGTTCCAAGCCTCCATGTCCTATCCTAGTCCTTCATCCACTAATCCCTTCCAAGCCACTCCATCTCAATCGACATTTAGTCATGAAAAAACATCTATTCATGGTCTCCAAAGTCACATCCCATCTACTAAACTTGAGGATACATGTCAAATAGAAAGTCCAAAGCATGACATCATGGCTTCACCTTCATGTCAAGATCAAAGTATTCTATCCCATGACCCTATCTTTAAGTCCATCCAAGAAGTCCTTCTAGATAATCATGGCATCCAAAATACACCTATCCTTGATCAAGATTCCATTCCCAACCATATCATTCAAGACAAACCCATCTTTGATCAAGACACTACTACTGAGCAAGAAGTCCAAAATGATCCGCTCCTTGACCTTTATGCCATTCATGATCAAATATTTGAAGACGACCCTATCCAAGTACGAAACACATCCATTTCCCAAAATGAGACACTTGCCTCCTTTGGACACAGGGATGATATTCCTCTAGAATGAGAGTCTCCAACTCTAGACATATTTGCAAATGATCAAGCTATAGCTGAGTTCA
The DNA here is from genome assembly GCA_007258455.2 of Sequoia sempervirens. NCBI lineage: Eukaryota > Viridiplantae > Streptophyta > Pinopsida > Cupressales > Cupressaceae > Sequoia > Sequoia sempervirens. The sequence goes on along the minus strand of VDFB02281492.1, from coordinate 963,788,223 downwards.
TTGGACTCTATGACAATGACCATAAAGATGGTTTCAACATCGACTTGGAAGCACCAATAGAATCCTCTGAATCTAATATGTCACAAAATCACACCAAATATATCCAACATGTCAATGAAGATAAGACATCCTATCAACTAGGATCATCCACTTTTATCAAATCAGGCTTTCTTATAGAGGAGAAGATTCCAAGTAATAGTTTCCACATGCAAAGTGATGGGTTAGCATCTTGCTTTCAAAACAAAAAATATCCCATCCCAAATAGAATCTATCAGAGCATGCAGTATCAAGGAAAAGGACTAGGCATACACGAGCAAGGAATTCTAGAACCAATACAGTTTCAAGAAAATCCTAGACATCAAGGTCTTGGTTATCCTTTAGTCAGCAAATCTAATGATGTTAATGGTACCTCCTTGATATTGGGGGAAACTTTATCTAGTACAAACATCAAAATGGAGGCCATGAGTAGTTCTTACCATAAGGTTGTTTTTGTTGGTGTGAACAATTGTCTTGTACCTAGCTTATTCTTTCACTAGGTAATTAGGGGACATATTCACATGGTTAAGTTTACTTAGGTAAAAGATTCTTTCTAGAAGGCTTAGTTGGCTTATCTAGAACTTATCTTATCTAGCTAGGATGCATCATTTCCTAGGTGATTAGGTTGTTGGTTGTCTCATGTCATAGGATCATGACATTTGTCAACATCATATTCATTCCTATCTCTCAACCTTTCCCATATAAGCAAGGCATCTGATGTACATTTGTAATCAAGCAATCAATCAATCTTGCATTGTGAAGCAAGCTTTCTTTCCATTCTCTCTCTTGTGGAAGTGGTTTTGGTCGCAACTGATCTTGGGGGTGTTGAGGAGTCACCATTAACTCCTACAGTTTCCAACACTCCTTCCATCCATACCATAAATTGTCATTCCAACATGAATAAACCTTCCATTTGGAACCAACAAAAACAAAAGTCTTACAAATTCAAAGGTCATTGAATCAATCAAAAATCCAAGGGGACAAATAAAGTTAAAATGGATCCCAAAGAAAAATGGATCAAGCAAAGAAAATAGTTCAAAACTAAAAGTCAATCAAAATGTGGAGCCACAAGAAAATAGGACTCCCACATATAATAAATGTCCACCTCCTTCAAAATGGTCATCATACAAGGCATATAAAATTCATGGTTCCAAACATTATCCCAATATGAAACCCAGTCTCCATCATCCATCACCCCAAGTTTGGCAAATAAACATTCCTACATCTAAATTTCCAAACGTGTCTCCCAGCATCCGTCATAATTGTACATCTTGCCTAAAGTCTAAAAATCCTATATCACAAATCCATCACATCTTGGCAACAACTCTTTATTGTAAGGACTCCCATGGCACTCTATCACGATGTGCGTATTTTGATAAGGCCAACTCTAGTGTCAACAAGGATCACAATGACATCAATCAATTGTATGCAAGTGCTATGATCCTGACGAGGCAACTACTTCATCAAGGTTATTATTGGCATATCATGGCACCAATCTCTACATCAACACCATCAATGGATTCGACACAATCAATGATCATCTAAAGCATCAAGGCCATCCAGAAAAAGAAAAAGAAAAAAAGTCACTTTGATGAAAACCTGGCAAACAGGCATCTTGGTGACACCAAAAAGAAAAAAAAGTCAAGAGAAAAATTTCGTCCAATAGTGAAAACCATTCTTATGGCGCTTTGGATAAGTACCATGATGAAAACTTGGCAAACAGGTGTCATGTGTAAGAAATTATCTATGTGGACTATTACACTTGGGGGCAAGTTGTCTCATCTCCCATACCCTTTGTATGACATTTATTATGACATTTCCATCTATGCATCTAAGCCCTACCACTCATGCCCATTTTTCCACCTACTTTGATCTTGATAAGGACTGGGGTGCAAACATAAATCGTGCTTTGGAAAAACTCTTGACATGTCTATCCTTTGTTCATACACTATCCATGAAATATAATGTCATAGCATTTTTCCAAATGAGTTATCCTTATATGACATAGTCCTTGGAGACCATATGATAATTTTTCTAGCCAAAAATCCTCATGTTACTTATCTTTTACCAAAGTCACCCATCATCTATTCATACCTATCGCATGCCTTGGTTTTTCCCTTGTCAATGGTCTAAGGATCTTCCACCATCCCATCCAATCCTAAAAAATTCATTCCAAATGCAATGAGCCCAATCCATACAATCTTGCTATGTATCCTAGCGCATCATTCAAAACATTCCTTGGCTTTGTTTCTAGCCTTGCTGCAAACTTTGATCCTTTAGTCACTTTTATCGTCATCCTCATGTTGTTTCAGGATGTTTCCTTCCCATGTCAAACAACATCGTCACCATCCTCATCACCTGCCAATTGGTTTTCAGCTTGACTAGGGGCAAGATCATGGTTGTCCTTGGATTCTTGTGCATGCTTGCTCACTTGCTTATAGGCATCATTTCCCTATACATAGTCCACTTCCCTATACATAGTCCACTACCCTATACATAGTCCTTATCCCTGTACATACTACCTATCCCTATACATATCCCTTATCTTTCGTATCCATCACTTGTATATACCATTCATAATAAGTGGTAGTATTTCCCATAACCTGGAACGATTGACATCGAGTGCATTTCATATCCCCCATTTGACCCTATTCATAATCAATTGGTCTTATACTCGACTGGGGGCAAACATTTGATGCGTGTCATATTGATTCTTCCATTGGCTGTGTTGATGACATAAAACCATACAAAAATCCACAAACATCACAAAATAACCTGAGAAAACACAAAAATATCAGAAAACTTCAAAAAGACAAAAAAATCAAAACATTTCAAAAATCCAAAAATAGAGTCAGAATCAGTCACACTTGTCAGTCTTTGTCGTTTGTCAAACTACGTTGCCTCTACGACTGGACGTAGGCAAGGCCATCTGTTGATGTGCCCCCGAGGCATTAGGTCAGTCCGTTTAGGTTTGTCTGTATAAAATCATGCTTCAATTCATATGTCTATATGACAAGGTCATCGTTCGTGTTGAACTACAAGGTCTTTGCATGTATAACATAGGCAAGGCCATCAATTGATGAGCCCCCGAGGCCACACTAGGTCAGTCTATTAGGGTTCATCACATTCACTTTCACACCCGTCTTCTATTTATAGTCAGTCTTGTCAGTCAAATTCAAGTCAAACTACGAGGTCTCTGCGTGTATAACGTAGGCAAGGCCATCAATCGATGAGCCCTCGAGGCTGCACTAGGCCAGTCCTTTAGGGTTTGTTGTCACACACAATCAATTGTCCACACATTGTATCATGTCATGCATTAATCTAGTGAACAAGTCAGCAATGTCTCTAAGTCAAATCAAACAACTTGCCAAACGAAACATTCAAAATAGACCAACTAATGTCTGCTACAGGATGTTTCCTTCCTGGAAACAGACATCATCGGAACTATCAGCCTCTATCTTATTCAGGATGAGTCCTTCCTGAATATTGATATCGGTAAAACAATCTATGTCTTATACAGGATGAGTCCTTCCTGCATAATCGACAAGGTCAAACAATCAAACATAGCCTTACATAGGTTATCACATCAATGGTATTTGACTCAACGTCTTATACGATACATGTCTTTCTCAAACCAGGCTTTGTCATGCCTTATACAGATAGTCATAACATCGAAACTAGACTCATAGTCTTATCCGGTATGTGAATTTCCTGACATCAGGCTCTATCAATCAATCCTTCTATCAATCAACACGAATCAAACAAACAAGATCAAGTTTTGGCAAATATTTTACTGGCTTTTTGACTTTTTGACTTATTTATCTTATCTTTTCATTTGACTTTATGATGGAAATTATGTTACTAGCTTTCTCAAGGATGTCCCATGAAGGATTTAGAGAAGCAACGATGTATCATAATTCTATTTTCTTTGACTGTTGTCTATCGACTGTCTTTTAAATTTGATTTTGGGACATGTTACTAGTTTCCTCAAGGATGTCCCATGAAGGATTTAGAGGAGCGATGACGTCTCATGACCCATCTTTTTTTTTGTGTTTGTTGTCTATGGTTTGTCTTGACAAAAAGACTGGGCAACTTGTGCCCTTAGTATGAGTTAATGACACTCCTTGTCTGTGATTGTCTGTTATTAGCAAGTGGAGGACCTTGCACACCTTGATCTATGTCATATCATGGTGTTTTTCTCCATTTGTATTAGTCTTGCCCAATGATGATAAAGCGCAATGCCTTTTGTGATACGATGAAACATCGAAGATTGCTAATACTAACATCATGGCCTTTTATTATTCATCTTTCTTTTTGCACTACCATTTCTTATTTTCTATATCTTCACCACCCTTATCTATTTTCCTCTATCCTTTTTTCTTTCATCTTCTAGTTCTCTCATCAATTTCGAGAGCACACTCATGTTCTTTGAACCCGCTTGTCCTCCCGAGGGGGCATACCTTCACCTATTTTACACTGGGGCATATTTGTTATCGATTTTCTTTGACACAACGTCGAAATGACATTGTATCAAAGAGGGGCAAATGTAGACACCGAAATTTGGTCTAAGCCTGCGACTTCAATATTTTTCATAATTCGTATTCTTCATGGTCATGATTAAATAATGTCAATTATTTAATTATTCTCTATAGTCTCTTAATTCTTCTATTAATTAAATAATCTTAATTATTTAATTAATTCACACTTTTCTTTATTCTATTTGATTAATTAAATAAACACTTTTTATTTAATTATGTTACTAATTAACCTTATCCTTCTTGTCAAATTAAATAAATTCTTATTTAATTTACTCTTTATCATACTTCAACTATAATTAAATAAAATTCTTTATTTATTTAATTATTCATTTAAATCCTTTATCACTTAATTAAATAAATCTTATTTATTTAATTATTCTTCAAATATCAAATATTGAATTAAATGAATTATTTAATTCATGAATTCTATTTTAACGCATTCCTCTATATTTAGATAATTGTGAGTTATCTAAGTATTCACTTTTACTCGACTCAAAGATCTATTCAAATCACTCAGTTAACTCTTGATTTAATGTCTAAGTGGCGTTCTTGAGTAATCTCTTCGTCAAATCATTCAATCGTCCAGTTCTAACTCATTTGCATGTACATGCGGATTAATTAAATATTCCTATTTAATTAATTAAACCTTGTGCATGCATTCGAACAAGAGTTGCTTTAATCCATCTTTATCTTTGTCATGCAAAGATAATTCTTTTGTTTTCGAATACCAAACTTGAAGATTAAATCATTTATTTAATCTTTAATTCTATTTCTAATTTGTATCACTCGTGCCATTACTAATTGTTATTAGAATGCATGACTAATCAATCAATCTCAACCATCTGTTGATCTTTCAATCCTGACCTGTCGTTCGAATAAATAATTTTCTATAAATGGATCAGGTCTTCATCATTCCAATCTCTCTCGAAATCTTATGACTTTTGTGAGCACTTATCTTGAATCTTTGATATTTTGCTAAATCACTATCATAGGCTATACTTGCACGAACTTACGAGAAATCTGAGGGCAATTATACTACAACAGCAAAATGGAGAAGGGCAATCGAGATGAATCATGGAAATACGTACAAATTTGGTGAGATTGTTCAAGTTTTATTTACGTTTTTACTTTCCTTTGTTCTTTGTTGCTTAGCATTAGATTGCATTTAGATTTAGATTGCATGTTTGCTCTGATCTGTTTCTTTCTGCATTTTCTAGACGTTACACAAACAACATTTTTTTTTCTACAAACAACATTTGTTATGCTATAAACAACATTATTTTTCTACAAACAACATTATTTTTCTATAAAAAACTTTGTTTTGATACAAACAACATAACAGTATGTGGAAACTGTTCAAACATACATGTTATTAGTTCTTTTACTTCTTGTATTATTGGAAAATGATATATCAATTTGTAACATTATTTGAATGGAAGCAATCTGATATAATGACTTTTATTTCAGAATATATGCACAAATTAATAACTTAATTTGGCACATTATGTATATGTACATAGACCTTCATTTACGTTCATACACATACTTGTGGCATACCTTATTTTGTTACTTATTTAATTCATTCTTAAATGAATATTGAATTACATTGAAAGTAATCATGTGACATGTGTATGAAATGAATGAATAATGTATTGATCAGTTCCATTTTAATCATTTTTCTGATTATATTTAAGTCGAGGAAATAAGTAGACTGAATTACTTTTCCATATATATGTGTGTAAATAATATTCTCTTGATTGAATAAAACAACAACACCTAAGTATACTAGAGCACCTCATGGTAGATGCTACTAGAGGGTAGATAATTGCTATTGAATAATCGTGTTGTTGAAAGTTACCTTCCGGGATAGGTGACGAAATGGAGTTCAGAGAGTATAGGTTTTAGTTTTGTCCAAAACCTATAGTTTGTTGTTGCAAGTTAATTTTTATGCTTGGCCAAGCAATTATCCCTTTATGTGTGTATGGACTTTGTGATAACACTCTCTGCCATTCCTAGCATAGATCTTACATTTTTCTAATCATAGATAGAGATGCATGTTGATGTATGGCCACACACCTAATTCCACCTTGTAGATTGTTCTCTTGGTAAATTTATGTACATGGTCAGGTATTCTTCAAGCTGGAAGAATTTTGAAGAAGCGTAAGCTTCGTGGTTGTGTGGTAAAGCACTTCAACCATGTTCTCATCCACCAATGGAGGAGAGCGTCAAGAGGAAACCTTGGATGTTTTCATGATTATCATGGTCTATGATGTAACCTTGATGTAAAATTTGTATATTGTATTGACTTGTGGCCCTATGATCCAAGTCAACTTGGATATTGTAATTGACATTGAAATTGAATATGTATATATTTGACTCATTTTAATTAGACATGTGTTGCTATGACTGGAAATAGCTACTAAGTTATGTCTTTTTAAAATTAAATATTCATAATGTCACTTGCAATAATAAAATTAAGTAATAATTAAAATGGGTTATTACATAACAAAAAATTATGAAAAAATATCTTTTCCCTAGATATTGATGTTGATAATCTATATTTTAAAAATTATAATTTTACTCTTTATAGAAAAAAGTTATGTTGGACAACACAAACGTTACTTTCTGAAAATGTTGTTTTCTATTTAAAACTAGTTATTGAAGGAGATGTTGAAAGATTCATAATTTATTTCAAAAAAAATTAAAATATATATATTTAGAATCTACACACAAATTTCCACAAATCACTAGTTCGCTATAGATCTTAGAAGATGAAGATTCAGTTAAAAAAATTGATGTAAATGTCCATCTTGGGAAAAAAGTGAGACACAGTGTTGTGATTTCACCCATGTATTAAACTAGGTGTACATGTGTTATTCTATAGTTTGTCCATCTAATTACCTAAGGGTTTAGGGTTTATGATATTTTAATTATAGATGCACTAGGAATGAGTGCAAATATAATATATGATAGAGTGAATTTATTACTCAACAACACAACATAGATGCACAAAACTAGAAAAGTTAAATATTTTATGATTATATATATATATATAAACACTAAATAAGGATAAAATTTAGCTTGGTATGTGGTCTCATTGGGAATTCTAGAATGTGAACAATAAATTATAGGGGGAAATAATGGGAAACAAGCATGAAACAAGAATCCTACCCTATACCTAGTACACACCTTCGATAGAGAAAAAAAGGGATGTTAAATGACAAAAAAAAATGAACATCTTACCACACAAACCTTTGTTGACCTGATTATTCTTCTCCAAGTGATTAGTTGACAAATGAATTTAAATGTAGTTGCCTAATTATATAGCATAACCTTGTTGCACATCTAATTATTCTTCTTGAAAATATCTTGTGGATAGGTCAATTTATAGATTTTGTACAGGTTAGTTGAATGGATTAGGTTAGATTTTATGAGATAGATGGATGTGGTTGATAATCATGTAGGGAAGAATGAGAGGAAGATAAGTGAAATCATGTGATTAGTGCACATGATTAAGGAAAGGATTGAGGAGAGATGGATGGATATTCGATCAAATCTTGATGAAGGGTGGAGATATAAAAGAGTATTTTTGGAGCCTTCTATACTTGAAGATATGTGCAAAATTTATTTTAAACAAATTGGTGGAGGAATGTGCAAATGATTAGTTAATTGACTAAACCTAATTTATTTATTCAACTAATAATAAGGGAAATTTTAGAGAAATTAAATAAATAATGGTGTATTTATTTAATTTATGGGAGAAAATTGGGAAAAAATTTAACTTAGTTAAATAAATGTGATTTATTCAATCAATATTTGAACTTTAGATGAAAGGTTAAATTGGTTAATTAAATAGTTTGGACTAATTTGGACTCATTAGAATAATGATGAATATGTTAATTCAATCAATGTTATTTATTTAATTAATATTAAAAGTGTATTTGTTAGATATTCTTGGCATGATGAAAAAATAAATGTGAGAATACATTTTAGGTGTCTACACCTTCGACATATTAGTGGTTACTCTAGCACAAACCTTTGATTTAGATATATACTCCTATAGATGCTACTTATCACTACCACCAAGGATTTTACATTTGTCCTTAACTGCTATAGTGTGTACTTGCCATATATATTGATAATCCTACCATTTGTCTTTCCCTAGGAGCACCATGTGTTACCTTCACTTCAAGCCATATCATATTGAAATAAGAAATCTCTTGAGGGGGACCTACAATTAACCATTGTAGTTTTTCAATTTTGGAGCCTAACTTTTGAGGGTCTATTCTTTGTTATGCAAGATCTAAACATAGTCAAATTATTTTGATCCTTAATTTTTTAATGGCTACATAGTGGTTTGGTCCATTTTTATATTCAATGCTCATGACTGCTATAAATTATGTTTTCATAATTTTTTTATATTATTCACATTTTGAGAACTTTGAGATCTCATTTCTTGCATGCACATTATCATTTTTAGTCTCTCTTTTTTTTAATTTCTATTTTTTCTATGTATTTTGCACTGGTACTCTTCTCTTATTCTCCTTTTTATGCTATAAATATGCTTTTAGTATTTTTATCATTTTGGAAACTATTTAAACCCTATAAAACTATAAATAGGTACCATAAATGTATTGCACATAAAATACCAATATCCTAAGGGGGTTTCTTCATCAATTAATAATGGGGAGTATACGTGTATGGTGGTTTACATTCTATTTTTATCACATATACAATATGAAACAACTTTATTAATCTTAAAACCCTACAACTATTTTATGGAACACTAAAATGAGAATATTTCTGAGGAATATAGATCATATAGAATAACACAAGGTACTAAAATTAAATAGGTAAGGAAGATGTTGATAATATAAAATGGCTAAATGAATGTTTTTGATAAGGAAAATCAGGTTTTGAAGGGGGCCTGAAACCCTTTACAAAGATGACAAGCTGTAAAAGAAACTAAGCAACTAAAAATAGCAGCCCAAAAAACCAATATGCTGACAAAAGATAAAACAATAGCAACCCGTTAGCATACGAATAACAAAAAAATCAGCAACCAGGTTGATCCAGTCAAAAAAGAAAGTAGCAGCTACAACATTTTTTCCAAGACATTCACCGAGGCCATATTATCCTCAACGACCTCCTTATGCATATCCACAACATATTTAAGCTCATCAATAGAAACAACAACCTTCTTTTTAGTCTTACTCCTCATCCTAAGACATGGTCTAGCCTACTCATCCTTTTCCAACGCTGGAGTAAACTCCACAATTTTCTCCACCTGGTTCGAACAATTAACAACATCAATTTCTTTCTCCATTTCAACCAAATCAAGAGATTCTCCATTCCATTTAAAGGGCTTCCTCATTTAAAATGGAAAGACCCTTAGCAGTAGTCTTCAAAGAATTGTTGCTAATGTTAACCACAGTTTTCAAGTCCTCCGACAACTTACCAATTCTATCCTCAATACTAGCAACTCTATCATCTAAAATCTAATTGACCATCATTTCCAAAGAGGAAATCCTCTCTTCATGAGAAACCCCCAGGCGATCAACATCAATGACTAACTTATCCAGCATTACATTTATAGTTTTCACTTTACCTTTTATTTCCCATTCCTTCTAATTGCCTCGGATCATAGCCACACAGATATCCTGCCAAATTTTCACTTGAATATTGAGCTCCTTCACCTTAGAAAATAGCCATTTCACCAGAGAAAGCAAATTCCGCGTTCCATCCTCATCCATCTTGTAGAACATACCCATATTGACATCGTCCTAGTTGACAAGAGGCATATCATTCGACTCTAGGTTTTGGTCAGGGGCATCTGTACACTCCATTTTCTACTCCTCATCCTCTTCAATAAGGGAGTCCTCAACCTCAACCACCTCCACCTTAATCCACTCCTTGTCAGGAAAATTAGCCAAATCAGCCAACACTTCCAACCATTCTATCTTCACAACCCTCTCGACAAGAGAAAAATCTTGAGAGTGCTTGACTGTCTCAAACCCCTGAACCTCCATAGGCACAGACTTGGGCAACAACTCATCTACACCAGTATTATTATCACCAACATGTGCCCTCTTAATCTCACCCACATCTTCAGGAACCTTTATACCAAACACAGGGGAGTTTTCCACCACACCAACCTTCCTGGGATTAAGGTCCCCAACAGAGGCATTCTTCACACCATCAACATCAAAAGGAACCTTAACATGAGACGCAGGAGAGCTATCCTCCACACCACCTATTCCATAACATAAAGAGGGTTTAAAAATCAAACTAGGAGCCTCCACCTCAGTTGCTAACTCAATCTTCCTCTTAGAAGAAGATTTATCTTTCTTGGGGCCTTTAGATTTCCCCTTTGAAGTCTTCCTCACAAACTTCACCATGGTTTCTCTCAACTCCACATCTGTCTCATAGCCCTTGGTCCACTCTTCAGAATCATCAACCCCTTCCTTGGACCCACCTTCATCCTCTGACATTTCCTTACAATCCGAGTCTACTTCCTCAAAACTACCTTCCCATTCCGCGGTAGATTCCCTAGTATCATAACCAAAAAATTTAACCCCCTTTTTACCAGGATTTTTAGGGGAAATCGAGATTAATTTGAGCTTAATATAAGAAAACAACAGACTCATAAGACCTTCATGCAAAATAACCTTCTTAGGGTTTCTTTGGTGATCTTCAATACTCTTCTCCATAGACAGTAACAGGTAAAGAGGAAAGGAGACCAACACCTTATGACGAAAGTGATGTAAAAGCATGAAATGATAACTGTACACAACAGAAAATCTACCTTCAAGTGTGAAATAATGCATTATGGCTAGCACAAGATCCCTCCACGACGGATTCAGAGACTTATGAGTGTAGCCACCACTCCCAATTTCCCAGAGCTTTTTCCTCTCATCAAATTTGAAAAAATTTGTAAAGGCTTTCTTGGTAGCACCCCTATCTTTGTATAATTTCCTCCCATAAACCAAAAGACTAGTGACCTCTGCTATAAACTCTGCATCAATTTTAAACTCCACACCTTTATAGCATAGAGTCCTTCCATTCCAACCTTTCACAAAAAAATCCATAGCATTAGGATCAAGGCCTTGAATCCTTTGCATGTACTGCATAACCCCACCCTGATCCAAGTGCTCCCACACAACAAAATTATTCTAGAACTCCTCACAGGAGCTCGGTTCAATCCCACAATGGTCACCACCCATTGCGGCATGAAAAGAGCCAGAACCCAATGACACTAGAAAATTTTGAAAAAACAAAATGAACCAAGCTCTCCACATAACAAAGCAAATAACACCCATAATACGTGTGGGATTTTCATTCAAGGTACTTCCCTACCTACGCATCCAGGCCATCATAATACATAAACCAAGGATAAAATAATGAAACAGACAGGGCAAAGGTTCAACATGCATAATCCAACTTAAAAAAATAATGAAGAACCTTTCCCCAAAATCAATAACCTTAGAAACAAGCCAGCTAGTCATCATTGGAAATACATTTAAGATTAAGAGGTAATGATTCAAATGAATCCTAATTAAATATCCCCACCACTCCCAAGTTGGAAAAACCATCAACCAACATATTAGCTTCTTGAAAGACATGAGAAATTTTAATCTCCTCAAAAGAATTAATGATGGAGATAGAATCATTGATAAGATGAGCAATAGACCACGATGGTGGGAAATTCTTTAAGAGACAATTGATAACATTAAGAGAGTCCCCCTCCAACCAAGGTTTAGAGACCCCTTGATTCTTAGTCAAAACGAGTCCATGATTGGCTACAGCTGCCTCCGCATAGTGGTTTTTTTGGATTCCCAAAGGGAGCGCCACCACGGAGAAAAACCTACCATACTCATCATGTAACACTCCCCCACAACTAGTAGGCCCCATATTTCCCTTAGAAGCTCCATCAAAATTAACTTTAAACCATCCAAAGGTTGGAGCCTTCCACTGAACCCCCTCCCTAGGTTCTTTCATCTTTTTCACCGGGTTAGAAAGGTCACAAGAAAGATTCCATCTTTTACCCACAAGCAAATCATAAGGGGAAACCAACACTTTCAAATTAAAAGTAGGGATCATTAAGAATTCATATAGGAAATTTTCCTTGATAGCATCACAAATTTTAAAGGCCAGCCTAGAAGGTGACAACTCCTACTGACGGAAAATCCTGTTGTTACGTTCCTCCCAAACACCCCAAGCAACATGTAGAAAAATAAGAGACCACAACATAGAGAGGGTCAGGTTAAGAGAAAGAGACACCCATTGAGAACATAATTTAGCAAAGGAAGCAGGAAACACCCACGCTATCTCCCACAGATGAAAAATATGATACCAAAATTCCCAAGTATAACTACACCCAGTCACCAAATGAAGACAATCCTTCACATCAACTTTACATAAGAAACATCTATTCAGAAAAGCAATACCTCTCTTTACAAGATTATTTAGAGTAAGAATCTTATATTGACACAGAAGCCAAAAGAAAATATTGATTTTAGGAAAAAACTTCCCATTCCACACAGTACCCCAGAAAGGTAGAGGACCAACCATCTGAATCTAAAAAGAAAAGGCAGAAGATAAAAAGAACTTCCCATTGGAAGTAAACTGCCAAATAATAGAATCTTCATGAGCTTCCATAGGGATACGAATCAAGGAAAAAACTCAACAAGAGGCTTCAAATCCCTATTAACCACATCAAGATTAATCCATCTTCCCTGCCAAATATAATCAGCAACAAAAACACCCCATTCCCTGACACAGAAATCCTTAAAAGGAGCAACCCAACATTCATCCTTCAAAGGCCCATGCCCAATCCACTAGTCATCCCAAAAAATGATCCTTCTACCATTGCCCAAAATCCACCTCAAAGCAATAGCCACAGTCGAGCGAACACAGATCATCAAGTTCCAAAGGATTGACCCCTACGAAGGAAAAAAATTCTCCTTTAACATGTCTCTAAACTTATCCACACCCCTCAAATACTTTGAAGAAAAAATGGCTTCCCATTCTTTATCACTCATAATCAGGTTCCATAACTATTTATCCATCAAAGAAGAATTGAAATCTTTCAATTTATGCAACCCTAAACCACCTTGAGATTTTGGTCTACACACCTCTTCCCAAGACAACAAGTGTAACATTTTCTTCTCCTCCACACTAAACCATAGGAACCTTTTTTGAATACCCTCAATTTTCTCCCAAAATCTTCTAGGGATTTGGAATAGACTTAAGGCATAAACTAACAAATTCTAGAGAGTGGACTTAATAAGCTAAATTTTGTCAGCTTGACTAAGCAAGGAACCCTTCCAACCAACAAGTTTTGAGTTAAAATTAGCAATGATACCATTCCAAAAGGAATCAAGAACACCATTAGAGCATAAAGGAAGCCCCAAATAAGTAGAAGGGAGCTCCCCAATACCACATTCAAGAATACCAACAGTCCTCAATTGACGAAGCTCTGGAGTATTAAGAAAAAAAATAGTGCTTTTAGGAAAACTTACCTTCTGACCCAATGCAACCTCATAATTCTAAAGAATAAAGTGGATAGACTTAGCTACCGCCACAGAAGCCTCCGCAAGAATAACAGTGTCATCAACAAACTGTTGATGAGAGTAGTAGAGTTGGCGCAAAGAGGGGTAAAGGCCTTTGCAGGCCCCATTAGACATCGCCTGGAGGAGATATTGACCCAAAGATTCTACCATAATAATAAACAAAAAGGGAGAGATAAGGTCCCCTTGATGCAGACCACGAGAGTTGTTAAAAAGGATGAAGGAGAGCCATTAATCAGCACCGCAAAAGAAGAATAGGAGATTAACTGCCACACAAGTTGCAGCACCTTGTCTGATAACTCAAACGCCTTGAGGATACTACAAAGTAACCTCCAGTTCACCCGATCGTAGGATTTGACCAAATCTAGCTTCAAAATAAGACCAGGCTTCTTATTGACTTTCAAAGAGTAAATATTCTCATGCACTGTGATAATAGAGTCCAGAATCTGTCAACCTGGAACAAAACCATTCTGCTGAGGAGAGATAATCTTGGATAACACCCTTTGCAACCTCGAGGCGAGCACCTTAGAGAAAATCTTATAAATAGAATTACAAAGACTAATAGGCCTGAAATCACCAAACCTCTCAGCCCCAGGCTTCTTAGGAATTAGCACTATAAAAGTGGAATTCAACTCCTTAAGAAGTTGTCTACTACCAAAAAATTCCTTGGTGGCATTGACAACATCCTTAGAGATAATCTCCTAGTAACAGTGAAAAAATAACAAAGGGAAACCATCCGACCCCGGAGATTTATTTCCCTCAAAAGAAAACATGACCTTTCTAATTTCTTCATACGATGGAATTGCAGTCAAGAAATCATTCTCCTCCTCTAACACCAAACTCGGAATAACATTAAGGAAACCTTGCTGGTAAACATGATCCAACGGTCCTTCCTCGGACAAAAGGTTCTCAAAGAAAAACTGATCCGAAGATCTAATATTATTATCCTCCTCAAAAGAAGAATTATCCACCACCACTTTAGATATCCTATTAGAAGATCTATGTTTAAGATTTGTGAGATGGAAGAACCAAGTATTTTTATCCCAACTCCAAAGCAAAATAGCTCTCGACCTCTGCTTCCAAAACTCCTCTCTAGCCACAATATTATGCAAACTGAACAAAAGATCACTTTCCTCCTGAAGCAACGCAGCATCAGACCTTGATGCCTACATTTTTTGTTGCACAATATCCAACTTAGACTTCACAACCAATTTTTCCTCAAAGATGTTTCCAAAAGAGGCCTTATTCCATTGAATCAAATTATGCTTAATAGAAGCCAACTTTTTAGCAACTTTACACATAGTTGATCCATCAACATTAATATTCCACCACTGAGCAATCTTAAGAGGAAAATTTGGATGACTAATCCACATTTTCTCAAATATGAAAGGAAAAGCCTTTTTACACCCAAAAGGATCAACATTCAAGGAAATAGGGAAATGATCTAAACCAAGCCTAGTAAGAGCAGACAAGGAGCAAGCATAAAAGTGCAGCCAGTCCAGAGAGATGAGAGCCTGATCCAATTTAACCTGTACTCAGAGCCTCCCCCGAACGCCTATTAGACCAAGTGTAGGAAGCACCTCCCAAATCCAGATCTAGCAGAAGATTGTCATTAATAAAATTCATTAAGTCAAGCCAACTATCATCATCAACCTAAGATCCCCCACTTTTATCAACATCATTCAAAGGGGTATTAAAATCCCCCATCACTTGCCAGCTTTGAAAAGAAAACAAATCCTTAAAAGTATTCAACCTATCCCAAAAGCGCCTGCGAGAGCTTTTCACATTAGGAGCATAAATATTTGAAAAAACCCAAGAAAAATTTTCCTTGAAACACAAAAATGAAGTAGCAACATGATTTTCAAAAGCAAACAACTCAGACCTAGCCAACACCTTAGGATTCCAAAAAGTTGCCACTCCACTAGAAGCACCATAAGAGTCAACAACTTGACAACCAAAATCCTTAAGGAACCTATTCTTAATCCTGGCCACCTTCTCAACACTCATCTTAGTTTCCTGAATCAAAATTATATCAAGCCAATGATCTCTTACAATATTTGCAAGAAGATCATGTTTATGAGGATAATTTAATCCTCTAATATTCCATGAGAGGATCTTCATAAAATATTCTACGAGGGACCATTCAGGCCCATCTCAAGTAGAGTAATCTGTGAAGCATCAGCAATATCACCCTTGCTAACCCTCTCCCTTACTTTCTGCAAAGAAGGCCTACCTTTGCCCCTAGGTTTTGAACCACAATCTAGCTTCAAGTGATTCTAAGTAGTCATCCCCAACCTAGTAGGATATGGCTTCTTCTTACTCTCAGACTTAGAGGCCAAAAGAACAGTTATCCATGGCTCCTCCTCCCGAGCAGCACAGTTAGAGAAATCCATGACAGAAGAGGTGAGCACCAACTTATTAGCAACCGAATCCACCAGAGGATCAACTACGGGAAAATCCTCACTCTTCTCCACAGGCAACACTAAAGGGGAAACCGACACATCCACATTTGAAGAAAGTAGTAGCTCCTTAGATACCATTTTCAGAGGGGTCACCTTCTCTGGCTTAGCTACCACCAAAGACAAAAATTCAGCACCACCTACCTCCACCAAATCCAACATCCTTTTAGCAGCACATGATTCCTTCACCTCAACCTCCTCCAAAGGAGCATCCTTAATACCAGAAGAAGGAACCTTAGACACCACTCCCTTAACAGGCACTACCTTAATAGGCTCTGTAGAGCCCTTTTCAAGACCAGCTTCAATATGCTAACAAACCTCCTTCCAAACTTTTGATTCCTTAAGAGGGACCAAGTTCTTTTTAGGAGGAACCACAAGCTTCAACAGACACTTCTTCGCCCAATGCCCCACCTTTTTGCAGTGGAAGCAGGCAAAAGGGATATATTCAAACTCAACCACCTGCTCCCACACCCCCAGCTTAGATTTAATCTTTATCATCGACAGAAGATCTGTAGCTTGGTCCAAAATCACACAAATCCGGGCATATACCAACCTACGCCTTGAAGCAATAAGACTATCAATCGAAAGAAAATTCCCAAAAGTAAACACTATACCCTTAAAGACCTACTCATCCCAAAATTCAAGAGGGAGCTCAGGAAAATGGACCCACACTAGGGTAGATTCAAAAGAACAAGAGCTTGGGGAGAATCTAGCCTCCCATTTCTTCAACATTGGAGTTGATTTCCTTATAAGCCACAGCCCTCCAACCAAAACCTTCAGCAAATCTTCACCACAAGTGAAAGAAAAGGAGAAGAAACCCTTTGCAAGAGTCACTATCTCAACCCGACCTTTCAAAAACCACCAATTTTTTTCCAACATCCTAACCATTTAAATATTAGGACGTGGTCCTAGAAACTTACCAACCAATGCTTGCTCCATGGAGAGGATACCTTTATCAATCATGCAATCTAACATCAATACCGAATACTCACCCTCAAAAGGGTTAGCAAAGAAGTCCACAGGAGGCGAGGAACTTTTCTCCTTAATTCTAGCACCAAATAAATTTGACCATGCCTTTCCATTCATCGAGGCCAAATCAGCCTTAGAAACATAAAAAATGACAGCTTCAGAGATGATAGCTACCTCGGCAACCATAGCCTTAGACCCCACCTTGACCCAAACCACCAGAGGAAGAAATGACATGTGAAGCACCCAACAACAAGGACCCACTAGGAGTCCCATCCAAAGAACTACTGTTAGCCAACTTCCCAACATCAGCCTGACCTCCGCCATTAACGCCAACCCCTGGAGTAGGGCTTCCTGCCTTGACCAACTTTGAAAAATCCTTACCTTTAGCAGCACCACCCAATGTCGCTCCCATGTTGTTCTTGTGGCTAAATGAATGTCACGAAGCCTTTGGTTTCTTACATATTACAATTTTTCCTAATTTAATTTTTAATGTTGAAGCATTAGATACTCCTAGGGATATATGGGATACACTATGAAAAAAATATAGAAAAAAAAAATGAGAGTAGGAGTCATCAATTAGAGAGAGAACTAATCATGAAATTTTGACAACATTAACAACTTTATCACATAGCTGAAGTTTCTAAGAATATATTTTAAAGCATGTAAAATTAAGAAGCATGGATCTCAATTAGTAATAAGTGTATAATTTATTCTTAGACCTAATTATTCACATCCTTTACACTACTAATATTGTTATATAAACTAAGTTCAAAATTCCCTCTTTTGAGTTATTTTCTAATTAACTTACTATAAATAAGAAAAAATAAATTTGATGGGCACTTCAAAGCCCTCAAAGTCTTATTTTTTCTTACTAACCAAAACACTAAAGACCAAAATACACCACACAAAAAATACAATAATCATAATGAGGCTAATAAAAAAAGATTAACTAACGTGGAAATAATATAACTCCTCCACCACAATCAAGAATAATTAAAGAAATATTGTTAAAGTGATAATCAAATGAAAGAGAAGGTCAAATGTGCCTAATATAACAAGGCTAGTCATGAAGAACACAAATACATTAAGAAACAAATAGATTGGCTAATAAAAATTATTCAAAAGAATAATATCAACCTTTCATATTCCTTCTCTAAGGATTCATCTAATTCTTTTTCTTTTAAGTTAGAGAAAGATAAAGGAAGGACCATTGTGGTAGTTGCATCTTTATCCTCTACAATATTGATAATTAAATTGGGTGTTTCATACTACACAACTTCTTCATAAGATTAGTTCTAATCTTTGAAGCCTTAGTTGATTCCCCAAACTTATATGGTTAAAAAATATTTTGTTGATATATGTATGGAATAATCTCTTGACTTGGGAAAGAGAATATTCCATGTTTTATGTGTGACCTATTTCTCAATTATTCTACTATCAATATATTAGATCAGTCAAACTGGTTAAAGTAAGTAGGTTGAGGCCTCTCTAGATTCATTTTTTTATGTGATATTTGTAGAGTAATTCCATAGTCAAAGTTTAGAGTGTAGACAAGTAGTCTCAAATTTATGACTTCTCACACTTTGTACCTAATACCCCATCTCTAAAAAATTTACTCTGCTAGATGATGCAAGTAGATTATGACAAGGGATATTTAGTCAATTTTAAACTGTTGTTACTTAAAACAACTAAGCCAGTAGCCCATGGTTAGATGTACTAGAGACCACATTTTTTATGGTATTTTACATTGTTGTGTTGGGAAAATTATAGGATAATTTTGACAAGGTAAAGCATCATGTGCAACTACTAACAAGAAAAGTGGGTCACAGATTGGAGTCCTAAGCCCTAGGAACTCTAAGTTATTATATTTATACCCTACCGATGGTAATAAGAGAATAATCATAGGTTATGTTGTATAGAACATTAAAGTGTGATACTTAACAAGAATTAAACATGCGTGATATAACAATCAACCATCAACTTGAATCATAAATATGTTTTATACATATATTAAACTCATATAATTTGATGCAATATATCTAGATCTTAATACCCTTCTTTATTTCTTTCTTCTCTATTCTCTCTCACTCTCTTATATACATATTATCTATCTCACTGTATTGCAATATCTTGCTATCCTATACATATACATGAAATTGGGACTTGTCCCTTAGAAAATAAACCTATTCCTATGAGGCCTAGTTAGCCTGATGCTCCACACTTTATCTATTTCCATTTGTGATAGAATCAAATGACTTCTACACCTCTATTTTATCCTCTACCAATATCACCCCCTTTAAAACTCTCTTTTCCACAAGACATGCAAAATAGGTTAGTTAGCACCAAAAATATTCTTGTATATCTCCTTTAGCTATAGAAATGTGTTGTCCCATTGTGTTTTATCCTATTAGAGTATGTGTACATGTGCATTGACTTGCCTAAGGATCTATCCTACCTCTAGTACAATGGATGTGTTATATATTTGTTGGGAAACATTCTTGGCATTATAGAGTAGATGAGTGACATAGGCAACTTACAAACTTACCACTTCTCATAGTTGTTTGATTTGAGATTTTTACTCTCTCGTTGGTCTTGTAGCTACTAAAATCAATATGTA
Organism: Sequoia sempervirens; assembly: GCA_007258455.2. NCBI lineage: Eukaryota > Viridiplantae > Streptophyta > Pinopsida > Cupressales > Cupressaceae > Sequoia > Sequoia sempervirens. The sequence goes on along the minus strand of VDFB02281492.1, from coordinate 963,768,035 downwards.
AATCTTCCAACTAAGCCCTAATATTTGTATCCATGTCATGCATCGAATCATAGGTGGTGACCACTTGATTTTTTTGCTCAATATTCTCTATCCAAATTTTTAGGGTTCTAGTTAGGTTAGGTCATTGCAAATAAAACTAATACATAGTATTAATATCTTTGAGGGTTTTTTGCATGGTATTAATGTTGGATTCAATTTTCATTTGGTTTGTTACACATTTATTTATCTCATCTATCCTGGCATTTTTCATTTCTGCTACAATATTAGTGTAGAGTGTTGAAGCTTGACTATCCATTTCTTTTCTTAACCCTTCTACCAATTGCTTAAATTTTTACCCAAGTGGCTATGAGGCATCCCTCTATAACTATAATATTTTTTTCTAAATAACAATTATCACATCCTCTAGTTTTTTTGCAATCTCCAAATATTGTTTTAAGATGTCCTCCCTTGTTGTCTAGTGGAATATGTCACCAAAATGAAGTTTCTAAAGTGGTGATATGATTGAAATATTCACCACTGATCCAACTAATGGTAGTTGGAATAGTTGTAGAGTTGCAATTGGTTGAATTTACTTTTTTATTGGAATAAATCCTTGATGGATTGCATTGGGATGTGGCAATGGGGGATGAAGGCTTGTCTAAAGATGGTGGTGATGTTTGTGGTGGTCCTGGCCCTTGTAATTAACTTGTATCTTATTGTACTCCTCTAGAAGGTGTGTTTCATGTTTTTTGGGCCTTCTTATCCTCTTCTATTAATATCGCATAAAGTTTTTTTAGTGGAAATTGTCAAACCCCAATCCTAATACCTGCAAAACATAATGAACAAACACATTAGAAGATAAAATGCAAGCAAGAACAAGTATTCCCCATGAAATCCATTAGCAAGGTTTGAAATATGAAACAAAGCAAGAATGAAACAAAAGAACAAGAAAATAAGCTAGATCCTATTGAAAACAAATGCAAACTCTTGATCCCATGGGGTAATTGGTGCCAATTTGATGTGAAAATTGGCCCTTTCCCAATTCCTATGATGCAAGATTGATGTGTGATGAAGAGTGATCCACTTTGTTGATGCTTGATGAGTGCTCCAATAGAAAAATATGCATAACCTAGCTATGAACTCAATGATAATAGATAAAAATTGCTAATGATTTGGGAATAGTGAGTTTACTCAAATTGTGGATGATCAAATGAGGAGATTAGCCTCTTATTTATAGATGAGATTGATGGATGAATGTCCAAAATAGAGCAATGTGGGACTAAGAATTAGCCAATGGAAAAGTGCCACTTGTCCACTTGTGAATGGATGGAGGATGTGCAAGTTTTGAGGATTGTGCCAATAAATGCATATATTTGAATTTTGAAGTTGTTGAAATGGCATGCAAGAGGGAAGGAAGAATGCATTGAATGCCACTTGGCTCAAGGCAAAGGACATGTAAGAGAGGATAAATTCCTTTTTGGAAGGACTCATCCCACCTATATTTTGAATTCAAACTTGGGGAATATTCCTTAAAAGATTCCTTGTTGAAGGAAAATAGAAATTTAATAAATCAATTAAATCAATTTTCATGTGCAAGTGGTAAAAGATGGAGGATGGGACATGAAGAAAGATTTAATTAATCCAGGTTGATTAATTTAATGAAGGGATTAAATGATGTGACCTATTTGACTTAAATTTGTGGATTTATTTAAATCAAATATGAGAAGAATGTGATAAAGGATTAATTAAATAAGGATTTTTGATTAATTTAATTAAAAGAGATGATGTTAGATTAAACTAAATAAGGTTTTAATTTATTTAATTTAATAGATAGACTTTAGAGATTTAATCAAATAAAATTAATTATTTAATTAAATAGGATAATTAGATCAAAATGGTTAATTTAATTATCGAGAAAGAATGACCTAATTAGATAACCGATTTATTTAATTAAGAGAGAAATATTGATGAATTTAATTAGATAAAGGTATTTGATTAAATGGTTAGACTGAAGGATGATTTAGGATAGAACGATGTTAGTGGTGAGGATCAGATGTCCAATGTCAATCAGTACATTTTACGTGTCTACATTTTGCCCCTCTTTGAAGCAATGCACTTGTGTTGGTTCAAAGAATAAACGATCTTGATTAAAGCCAAATTTGTTTTTGTTTTCAAAATATTGCCCCACTACTGCCTGGCAAGAGAAAACATGCCAATATATTGCCCCCTCGAGAGATTGGACAAAAATTTTGATTTTTGGGTAATCTTGCGAAAAAAGAGAACAAGGTGTCTAAAAAGTTCAAAAAGGCTCCAAGAGGCCAAAAATGTGTCTAAACACAATAAAACAATGTAAAACAGGCCTCAACTGGACAAAAACAGGTTCAAGAGTCCAAAACCCTAATTTTCAAGCTTAAAAAAGGTTCTAAGGAGTCACTTTCAATTCATTTTCACACATAGCCCTCTAGCAATTTTGAGATTTGAGCTCTGACCTCCTGATGAGATGGCGCAATGACAGCTCCCAATGCACATTTCTGACTGAGTCTGGACATACTAGCAGCCACCTGACATTGGGCCATTGGCAAGTGATCCTTACTTGAGCTTTATTTCTCATTTTTTGAGTTCATTTATTGCTTTTAAAGTTAGTTATTCTGTAGCGGCACTATATAGTGTCGCTCAGTGTTAGATTGCGCCGTGGTGGTGGAGTTTGGAGTTTGGAAACAAACTCCAAACTCTGACGTTGATGCCATGGCCCGCGGGGTCATTTTTAAAGTGCGACGTGGTGGTGCTCTATCAAACAGGAATCTTCTCAAACTACGTCGCTCGATAGAAAAGTGCACAGCGGTGGTGTGCTTTCAGCATTTTGTGCCCCAGCGTCATAGTTTGAAAAAAATCAAACTACGACGCCTTCACAGATAGCGACGCTGTAGAGATTTTTTGGACACCCGGAATGAAATTTTTCAAAAAATTTAATACAGTGACCTTTCCTAATGCAAGATGCGGCAAGGGAGCTCTATTCCCGAGAGCACAGGTCGTGGGAGCTCTTTGGTTACTTACGAGATCTCAGTGATAGAGAGCAGGATTGATTACAGGACATGGGACTATGGCATATCACATACGCAATGCCTATGCGCACCCATCTTCGGATGATGTCAGCGCTTGTCGAGAGATGGCATAGCGAGACCTCATCTTTCCACTTCCTACCGGCGAGGCCACCGTCACCTTAGAGGATGTGTGGAGCATCCTGAGATTTCTGATTCATGGTCAATGCATTACTTTTGATATGGATGTTGGGCGGGACGCTTGTCACACAGCCCTCGCTACAAAGGACGTTATCTAATGTGAGGGTCAGATTGAGCTTGAGCATCACAAGGCTCTAGCCTCTCCCTTCCACTTGGTTGCTGCAACTATCATTTCAGGTCTCGTTGCCCCAGATTGGTGAGGCCAGTACTTCAGTCCTGGTTGGGGACGCTGCTGGGAGCGCATGGTGATGCATGACATGCCAGTTTTTTTTGCTTGGGGGCCTATTCTTTTGCTTCACTCTACAGAGATTTACACGAGTACGTCTACCTTAATGGAAAAGCACTCGGGGTAACTGTTAAACTTCTCCACATATGGGCATGGGAACACATTGTTGTTCTTTAGTCACGAGTTGTTGTAGTACCGATGGGGCCTGATGATCCCCTCATGTGGCGTTACATAGGTGGTATGTCCTTCACACACACAAGCGAGCACGGGATTCCCTACTGGAGGAGAGTCCTAGATGAGATGCATTCTTTTACATGGCACCCATACCTTGGTCGGCCCAGATGGGCCAACGATGCAAAGCAGAAATTCTTTGCCTGTCAGGACCGGTTTATGTAGGGGCGGCAGCATACCATGGTGGAGAGATATTTTCCAGGGCGCATCCAGTGCCAGTTTGGTGAGCCACAGGACCAGCCAGACGATGATTATGTGGCCATATTTTCCTGCACTATGTGACAGGCTTCATGGGTTCGATACATTCCTACTTATGAGGCCCTTGACAGCTTTAGACAGTTGGTGGCTCAACCATGGGTTTACGATCAGAGGCCTACAGATCTAGGCGTTACACAGGTGTACAGAGATTGGTTCTGGCCTCCCTTACAATTGACAGTTCCAGGAGCAGTCCCGCTTGGTGGAGGATGAGGGGCAGAGCGGGAGGACGAGGACGGAGAGATGGTGCACGGCAGGATCAGTCGGTCAAGGTTCCACCTCAACTAGGTTAGGCTAATGTTCATATGCAAGACCAGTAGCAGGAGCAGGCAGGTGCACCGCCATGAGACGAGGGTGAGGATCAGCCTCACGTGTAGCCCGCACGAGCACAACCAGTAGGGAAGCTGGATCCTAGAGATGCGCTGATTGCACAGCTACAGGGTCAAGTTCAAACCTTGACAGAGGAGAGGGAATAGGCTAGGGCCGAGAGAGACTAGACCATTCTATAGAGGCAGGCCGCAGAGCTACAGGCGGCCGCAGAGATGGGTTGGAGACAGTAGTTGGAGAGTATGGCAGCCTCCTCCTCTCAGAGCACAGTGTCCCTTCGATCTTATAGGGAGGTCGTTCGGGAGGTGGATTATTACCGTATGCACTATCATCAGGCCTCACCTAGAGTAGAGTGGGCCCCAGATTACTCGCAACGGACCAACCACATACCAGTAAAGGGTCATAGTGACAGGGGCAAGGGCAGTAAATAGGATGGGTAGACCTTGTTTTGATCGAGATGATACTTTTTGTGCCTTATGGGCTCCTTTTTGATAGCTCGATGGGCCTTTTTGTACTTATTGACACACATGTACAGTGATCCAATTATTTTCTACTATGACAGTTACCTGATGATGATATATATGAGATGATGATTTTGATATAATGTGATGTGTATCATTTATTTATGCATTTATGGATGGTTCTATTTCTATATGTTATGCAATGATGTTATGGTATGATGTGATGTATATATAGATGCATTTCTTTCTGATGATGTATGCATTATGAATAGATCTTATATTATGTTGTTTATTCATGATATGCAGATGGATTTGTATGATATGTAATATAAATGGATGATGATGATGATTTATATGATGATCTATGTATGTTGATGCAAATGATATGATATGTGATATGAAGTGTAATAGGAAAAATGATATGGAGATGATCTATGGTGTATACGTGAAATGATATGTGAACCATGCTTATAAAATGATTATGGATCGATGTATGCTTTGCATGTAATGGATTTTGTATGTTCCTATTATGCTTATAATGGTATGGAATGATTTATGCAAATGAAATGCGAAAAATGATAGCTACATGGTTATTTATGAGGTGTTCTATATATTGATATGGATGATTAATGGACGATATAATGCAATGTAAACGTAATGGTCATGTTTTATATGATGTGTATTGATGATGTAAATGAGATGGTTTTAAGATGCTTAGAATAACAAATATATTATCCTAAACATGTTAAATGATATTGTAATGTATGTGATGCATTTATTGTGATGTGATGTAATATATGAAATGATATGTTAATGCAAAGTGGTATGATGATGTTTAATGCAAAATGAACGTAATGTGGGAGATGACTTTATGATGTTATGTGATGTGAATATGCAAAATGTTTATCTATAATGCTCATGTACCTATTATGTATGATTATCCAGTAGGTGGTAATGTGAAATGGTTATGAAATGTGAATGTTATGCAATGGTTCATGTAATGAGAAAGGGATGTGCTTATTTATGGAAAATGCTTATAATAACATGTTTATATGATGATGAAAATGCAATGCATGTGCTTCCTATATGATATGTTGATGCAATATGCTAATGATTTTGTGGATGCAGGATCGATGATGATGATGATGATGATGATGATTAACTGTCATAGTACCTTGTTAGTATGATGAGCAAGAAGGGATGAAAGAGAAGAAGTCATTTCAACAAGACGTAAGATGATGAATATGCAAATGATGATGCTTACTTGCCGAGGAGTTGGGATTTTCAAAGGGCCAATTTTCTTATGTTTGATAACACATGTGGTACGATGCATCAAGGTATAGAGAACTAGAATGGCGTTGTACCTAATGTGATGGACTTTGACTTGACAATCAGATAGGAGTATCCTTGTTCACACCTAACATACGGAAACCTTACTAGGATGCACTTCAGAAGTTTCAAACACCTCGGACCAAAACACGGAAAGGTATAACCTATCAATGCAATAGTCAACAAGTTGTACAAAACATCCTCCCTACATTTCTAGCAAAGCAAGTATTCACCAAGTTAGATTACAAGAACGTCCAACAAGCACAGTAGACAAAAGAAGAAAATGGTCATTGCCCCATTCCTATTTCTCTAAATCCTCTGTTCAGATATCATCAAGAAGTCCTTGAAATGAGCACAAAAAGATAAGTCAAAAAGATAAAGATAAAGTAAAAAAGCAAGTTGATGTTCTTCAATACCACTAACCAAAAGGGGATGTGTTTTTAAGGATAGGGATTGAAACTATTGCCAAAAGATAATGCCCATTGTCGGAAGGATACATCCTAGGACATGTTAGTGGATGGTGGCACGTCATTTCGTTTATCCAAAGTGTTCTTTCAAATGATTGATATGGGACCAATTGGATGATGGGCTATCGACACCAAGAGATGACCAACTTACTTACATACTGACTTAGACTTGAGACTTGACGTTTTAAGTTTTCACTTTTTACCGGCTAGACTTACTTCTGATTATCTTACCAAAGGTTGAGGATGATGATCGTTTATTATGAGTGATGTTATTGTGAGTGAAAGTGAGATGAGACAAATGGATTTTTTCAAATATTTGGATGTTTTTGGAGTTTTGCGATGTTTTGAGGTTGTTTTTGGTATTTTTGAGATTTTTCAAATGTTTTGGGGTTTTCTGAGATTTTGACTAAGAGACTAACCTAAGGACCTATCCTAGGGGTCTCAGGGGTTGATCAACAGATTATCCTTTCCTACGTTATACACAACTGATGACTTGACCCATTTACAGATGACGATATACATGATGAAATGTCAGTTTATTATGACAGACTCCTAAAGGACTGACCTAAGTGTCTCAGGGGATGATCAAAGATCAACCTTCCCTGCGTTCAAGGCTCAGAGACCCATAGTTCAACTGACGACTTCATTTTTTACTTTTTGATTGAATTTTTTACCTATTTTTGGATTTTGACATGTTTTGAATGTTTTTAGATTTTGGTGATTTTTTGATGTTTTTGGGATTTTTTGATGTTTTGATGTTTTTGGGATTTTCTGATTTTAGGACTTCAAGAAAATACACGAATCTGATCCGATGAGAGGATGCCCCCAGCATGATGTAATAGACTACTCTGATAAAGGCAGTACAAACTGACCTTGGGAATGGGTCGAGTAGTACTAGGAGGGATCATGATACGAACATAGGACCAAGCTATGGTGCAGATGCAGGTGAATGAATGATGGGTGGAGATTTGAATGTGATGAATGATGGCCATGTAATGGATGGATGATGCAGAACAAGTTGTAAAGGTCCTGGTGGATGGAAAGTGCTTATTTACACAAGGCGCCTGTTTGCCAAGTTTTCACCAAGGTACCTTCCCAAAGTACCACCAAAGTGGTTTTCACTAGAGGATGATTTTTCTCTTTACTATTTTTTATCCTTTTTCTGATTTTTTTGGATTTTTTGTTTTTTTTTTTTTGTTGTCACCAAGACACCTGTTTGCCAGGTTTTCATTAGGGTAACTATTTTTTCAGGACATTTTCTGATTTTTTTTGGATTTTTGGTTCTATACCTTGAAAGATTAGGCATAAAACTTTTTGAGATGAGAGTTATTCATGGGATCTTATAGAGGTTCCCCTTCGGGTGTTGATAACTAATATGCCCCTGACTTATAACTTGTTGTGATAACGAATGGTCCCAACAAATTGGGTTCAAATTTTCCTTTGCTTCTTGGGTTTGGGACATTCTTTTGATTCTCCTTCATCACTAGTTCTCTGACTTGGAAAGTCCTGCTTCTGATTTTCTTTTTATAGCTCCTCTTGAGTCTATTTTGATAGACTTGCAAATGATTTAAAGCGTCTATACGCCACTCATCCAATAGCTCAAGCTTATTCAGTCTTGATACTCAGTACTCTTCATCTATGATGAGGTTTTGCAGTGATATTCTTAGTGACGGGAGCTCAATCTAAATGGGGAGTACTGCTTCTGATCTGTAGACCAAGGAGAAGGGGGTGGCGCTGGTAGGTGTTTGTATGCTAGTTCGATAGGCCCAGAGGGTGGGATTAAGCTGCAAATTCCAGTCACGACCTGCATCATTGACTGTTTTCTTGAGGATTTTCAAAATGGTTTTATTTGTGGCTTCTGCTTAGCCATTGCCTTGGGGATAGTATGGGGTGGAGAAGTGATGTTGGATTTTGAATTTTTTGCATAAGTCATGAACCTTCTGATTCTTAAACGGTGTCCCATTGTCTGAGATAATGGCTTGTGGAACACCATAGCGTAAAATGAGATAGTTCATGATGAACTTTGATATTTTATTCCCAGTTATATACGTCATGGGTATGGCTTCCACCCACTTAGTAAAGTATTATGTGGTAGTTATGATGAATTTGTGGTCGTTAGATGAAGTGGGAATGATTTTTCTAATGAGATCGAGTCCCCACTATGTAAAGGGCCATGGTGTGATGATGGTATGAAGTCCTTGAGCTGGAGCATGGATGAGGTCCCCATGCTGCTAACATTGTAGACACCTTCTGACATAGTCATGTGCTTCTCTTTCCATTGTGGGCCAATAATACCCATTCCTCATCAATTTCTTGGCTATAGTCATTCCACTCAAGTGTGACCCACAGATACCGTTATGTATTTCAGTTAGAGCAGTCAATGCCTCCTCAGTGTTTAAGCAGTGTAGTAAGGTTCCTTCTATGCTCTTATGATATAGGGTATCTCCTAGGAAGATGAATCAAGATGCCTTTTTCACAAAGGTTCATTTTAAGGTTGATGGTAAGTCAGCAGGTATGACACCTATTCGAAGGTATGTATAAATGTCATGGTACCAAGGATCACTGAGACCAATGATTTTGCACATGAATTCTGATGTTGGTACCTCGAATATAGGCACGAGAAGCTGCTCTATTAGAAATTCATATTTTGGGACATTGTGAGGGATGTCCAGTAAGGATCCAATTATTGCCATGGCATTTACTGCTCTATTATTGGCTCTAGGAATCCGCTCAAATGTGATTTCGATGAATGATTCTTTGAGAGTCTCCACTAGTTTCTTGTATGGAGTGAGCTTATCATCCTTGGTCTGGTACTCATTATTGACTTGGTTTATTATCAATTGAGAGTCTTTGTATACTTTGAGGGCTATGATATGCCATTGCACTGCTATTCTGAGACCTATGGTTAAAGCCTCATATTCTGCAATGTTATTAGTGTAGGGAAACGCCAATTTATAGGACCTTGGTATCCAGTCCCCTTGTGGGGTGATAAAGAAGATTTCGGCTCCTGATCCATGTTGTGTATATGAGCCATCAAAGTAAAGTTTCCAGTGGTCGGCTATGTTGAGATTGAAAATGGATTCATCTAGAAACTTTGAGATGAGAGGATTCTCTGAATAGATTCGTGCTTCTGCAAGCTGATCTACGATGACTTGGCCTTTGATTGCTTTTCCGCTCCACATATTCAATGTTGTATTTTGATAGTAACATTACCCATTTGGCCATTCTTCCAGTGAGCATTGCCTTTGATAGTAAGTACTTGAGAGGGTCGATTTTGGTGATGAGTTTTATTTTGTGTGCCAACATGTAATGTTTGAATTTTTGTGATGCAAACACTACTACCAGACATGCTTTCTCAATGAATGAGTAATTTAACTCATGCCCAACCATTGTTCTACTAATATAATAGATGGCCCTTTCTGTTCCATTTTTTTCATGCTGAGCTAGGAGAGCTCCAAGGCCTATTGCTATTGTTGACACGTAGAGAATTAATGGTTTTCTTGGGATTGGTTGCATTAGGATTGGTGGTGTAAGTAGATATTCTTTGATTTTATTGAAGGCTTCTTCACACTTGTTATCCCATTTGTACGCTACTCCCTTGTGAAGTAGGTGAGAGTATGGGTTTTTTTTGTCTGCCAGTTGTGCTATGAACCTTCAAATGGATTGAAGCCTACCTTGGAGACCTCTCAATTGCTTTAATTTTTTTGGTGCCTCCATCTTAAGGATTGCTTTTACTTTTGCTGGATCTACCTCGATACCTCTCATTGTCACTATGTATCCTAGCAACTTTCCTGATTGTATGTTGAAGATGCACTTTTTTGGGTTTAATCAAACCTTGTACTCTTCTATCCTGTCAAAAATGGCACTTAGGGTTGCTATGTGATCCTTTCTCCTTCTAGATTTGGCTAGAATTTCATCAAAATAATCTTTGATAGTCTTATGGATCATGTCATGGAAGATTAATATCATGGCTCTTTGGTATGTTGCTCCTGCATTCTTTAAGCCGAATGGCATCATATTCCAACAGTAAGTCCCCCATGGACAAGTGAAGGTTGTTTTGTGTTGGTCTTCTTTAGCAATCATTATTTGGTTATAACCTAAGAAACCATCCATCAAGGAAAGCATTCCATGTCCCGTCGTCATGTCTATGATCATGTCAATATTGGGCAATGGTAAATCATCTTTCGGACATGCTTTGTTCAAGTCTCTGAAGTCTGTGTAGATTCTGATGTCCCCATCAGGTTTTGAGACAGGCACCAGGTTTGAAACCCATTTTGGATAATCTATTGGTCAAATGAATCCTGCATCTAATAACTTCTTTAGTTCCATTTTTACTAGCAGGACGATCTGAGGGTGCATTTTCCTGAGCTTTTGTCTAACGGGCTTTGCTTCAGAGTGTACTGCTAGATGGTGAACCACGATTTCTGGATCGAGCCCGGGCATGTCAGCATAGCTCCATGCAAAGTTAGCATGTCTCTCTCTTAAGAAGGCTGCTAGGAGTTCTTGTTCTTCTAATAGTAATGATTCTGCATAGAATGTGATATGCGGGGTCTCCTTTGTTCCTAGATTAACCAGATTGCACCTTTCTGCTAGGACTGCTAATTTTTCTTGATGAAGAGGTCTAAAAGGAAGATTGAATACCCCATCCTCAGGTGCCTTAGAGAGGTTTTCACCGTTGGATGTGTCCTTCCTTTTTCTTTTTTCTAGTCAGAGAGTACCACATTGTGGTTTTCACTCAAGGACTTGGATATTATTCTCAGTTTTTTACTTTTGCGACTGAGGGATTCAATCATTTCCCCATAATAGGCTTGCATATCTAGCTCAATGATCAACCCTAATTTGTGATCCCCACATGGAATGTTATCTCATAGTCCCATGAATTCTGAGAGTGCCTCATCATTTTCAAATTTATCAAGAACTAGTGCTCCTCGTTAGTCATAGTCGATGAGTTGGGGGTAAACTAGGTGGATTTCATGATTTTGATGGTCAGATTCAAAGGATAAGGTACTAATCATGAGAAGGGTGGTATCCTTGAAGAGCCTAGGTAGGTTGGTTATGGGATCCTCGTCATCACTACTACTACAAACATCAGTTATGTCAAATGTGAAGTTGTCTAAGACTCGACCTATAGATACGGGTAAGCAAAGTTCGGTTGCAGATAGCTGAGGAGGATTATTGACCTTTCTAACTCGAGGACTTCAGCCACGTATGGTTATACTCAGAGGCGTACATCCAAGACCAATATTTCTCATTCGTGTCTCTTGAATGATAGGTATTATAATCCCATTATCATTTTTCCCAAGTCTCTAGTTTCTGTCATAGCCCATTGAGAGCATCATTTGTTGACCTTCACTTCTGTCATCCATTGGTAGATCGGTTGCTGGTCTATCATCTTGGTATAGGATATGAGATGGATCTGCCTCTATGACTTCTCAGCCAAGATCTCTCCAACTTGTAAAGTTGGGATAGTCTTCATGAGACGTTTGAGATTTGGAGACTTCATTTGCTTGCGGACATCCCCGTGATCTAGGAGATTGTGGTAACTCTCCTACCACAAAAGCATTTTAAGGGAGCATGTAGTTTCCCCAACCACTATCTTGGATGATGACCTTAATATCAGAGATGGTGGGAATGGCAGGTGTCTCTATCATAGAAGTGGAAGCAAGAGTGGCAAGGATCAATGTATGGTGTAGATGGGCCTTCATCATTTTTAGGTACGTGTGGTATTTTATAGTACTTTTCCTTGAGGCTTTTGTAGTAGGAGAATGGTTCAGGATCTCCATGGATGGTGACTTCTTGTCCCTCATATGTGAATTTGACACATCGATGGAAAGTTGATGCTACCGCTTGCATTGCATGAATCCATGGACATCCTAGGAGGATGTTATACGGAAAATCGAGGTCCAGGACCTGACAAGTGGTTTCCATGATAACTAGCCCTACTTGAATACGGATTTTGATTGTGCCTTGGGACACTCTTTCTTAATCATCATATGCTCTTATTGTGATACCCTTTCCTTTGTCGATGGAATCCTCTAATATTTTTAATTGTTTAATGAGCTTGAGGGAACAAATATTCAAGCCTGAACCTCCATCCACCAAGACTCGTTTGACTTTACTTTTCTGCACTAGGACCTCTAAGTAGAGTGCACGGTTATGAGATGGTTGAGCAGGAAAATCTTGGTCGAAGAATGTGAGGAGATTTGGTGTAATGATATTTCCAACCATAGCTTGGAATTGTTCCGCATCAAGATCTGCAAGGACAGTGGATGAAGCCAACGCTTTCTCAAGGATTTTCTTATGAGCAGATGAGATTTTTAGTAGCTCCATGATGGAGATTTGTGCTGGCGTTCTTTTGAGCTGATCAAGGATGTTATATCCATTGGGGACAGATCTAGGTGTAGGGACTCTATTTGGCTAGGATGATCCTACGATGGTAAATTTGTCACCTCTTGTGGTGACTCCACAATTATCATGGGCTCCTTTGATGGTGATGGTAGCGTAGTAGTCATCCAGAGATGCAACGACGTGGTTATACACATGATTTACATTCGTGAAGGTTTCTTTCCCCTTATCCGTGTTATTATTCCCTTTATTTCCATGGTTAGGCATCGGATTCGTGTGTATCTTAAGGTTTTGGTTTCCTGTTGGTTGTTCCATGTTTATAATTCTTTGATCGATGAGATCTTCAACGATGTTTTTAACCTCATACAACTATTCGTGGTATGCCCTTTTATTTTATGGAATTCACAGAGTTGATTCTCATTATACCAAGGAGGTTTCACATCCCGTTCTTGGTAATTCTCATAGGTGGGAGCTTTGATGAGTTTTTCGTTTATCAGTTTCTTCATGATGACTTCAAGTGGTTCCCCCAGAGTGATGTACTTTCGCTTGGGGTAATTCTTGTTCCATTGGGGTGGTCCCCTTTGATCATTGACATTATTAATTGCTTGATTTTTTTGGTTTTTGTGTTGCTTGATGATTGTTTTGGTGTTGGACTTGGATTTGTGGTGCGGGTGTATTTTGGCGAGGAGTACTAATGACCACTTTGGCATCGACAACACCATCATTGGTAACATTTTTGTTTCTTGCCCATGTGTGAGTTTTTTCGTTGTAATTAGTAGGTGGGCGGTTGTTTTGTTGTTTGGGGTATGAAGTTGATCCCGCAGGTTGTGTCATAAGGGCTCGTTCGATGTTGAGCGCCATGGAGATCAACTGGTCATACGTGGTAATCCCTTGTCCCTTGAGATGGAATTCCAAGAGGTCGTCAAGGTTGGATATGATGGTGCAAACTTGTTGTTCCTTGGGCATGACCCATTTGCTCTAATTGGCCTTGGATCACCATCGTTGTAGGAATGAAGCGAATGATTCATTCTTACCTTGTTTCAGAGTTGAGAGTTCTTCTAGACTGACATCCATTTCGATATTGCATGCGTAGTTTTTAATGAATGCGTCTATACTTTCTTAGAATTTTTTGATGTCTATAAGTAGGCGAGAGAACCATTCCATAGCGTGGTCATCCAAACTCCTAGGAAATAGCCACATCAGATTGGTATCGTCTTATGCGACTTCCATGCAATGAACCTGGAATTCCCTGATGTGATCTTCAGGGTTTCCCGTCCCACGATATTTGTCAAACTTGGGGATCTTAAATCCCTTAGAGAATGTTTTCATCACAAGGATCTTGTCAAATGGATAGGGACACAAGTTGCTTGGTGTTTTTGTGGTTCGCCCTGATTGAAGATCGAGCACTTGTTGCAAGAGCAACCTGATTTTTGTCGTTACATCATTTTGCAGATTAGGGGGTGGGATGAAGGTGTTCTGGGGTGTTTCAATTGTTGGTTCAATGGGTGGGTTGTTTGATGTGTTGTTTGATGGTATTTTCACATTTTGTCGAGCCAGGTATGCTTGCACTTGCTGCTATATAAACAACGCTTGTTGTTGGTCTTGTTGTTATTGTGCTAGGATTGCCTGTTGTTGAGCTTGTTGTTGTGCTTGTTGTTGTTCCAGCAATGCTTGTTGTTGGGCTGCTAATTGGGCTACTTCTTGCAGCTCTTGATATTGTTTTATTGCTTGCTGATATGCTTGTAGTTGTGCTGCTTGTTTTTGTGCTTGTGCCTGTGCTTGTTGTGCTTAAGCTTGGGCTTGTGCTTGAGCTTGTGCTTCGGCTTGTGCTTGAGCTTGTGCTTGGGCTTGGGCTTGTGCTTGAGCTTGTTCTTGTTGTTGTAAGAATCCTTGGACTTGTATAGCCTGTTGTGCTTGTAATGCAACTTGGGCTGCTTGGGCAGCTTGTGCAGCTTGAGCGGCTTGTTGAGCAGCTAGTTGTGTGGTTTGTTGAGCAGCTAGTTGTGTGGCTTGTTGAGCAGCTAGTTGTGTAGATTTTTGTTTTTGCACTTAAAGAAATTCCTTTTGATAAGCTGTTTGCTGAGTGGCTTGCAATGCTATGTTGTATTGGCTTGATATAGTGCAGCTTGGTGGTGGTGGGGATGGTGGTGGATTCGGGATGGTGCTTGTGGTGGTGGTGAGTGGTGATGTCGTGTTGGTGGTTTGAGTGGTGGATGGTGTGATCGATGTGGTTGGTCCTTGAGAGCCCATGCTTTGAGATGTTAGGGGGGTGGTCAATGATGTCTTGATTGCTTGTGTAGTTGTCATATGTTGTTGAGATATCAATGACAAGTTTTGAGAGGTTGGTGTGATGCTTTGATTGGTGTTTGGAATGTTGGTTTGATTTTCATTGATATTTGGTAAAGGTGGGAGTCCCAAGCCAAGTAGAGGTGTGGATAATGGTGTTAATGGTGGAAGAGGTGAAAATGTGAGGGGTGTGATCTCTTGAGAAAATGATGTGGTGTTGAAAACTCCCCCAGGTCCGAACATGTCACCTTCTCCTTGAGAAGTTGTGGGGAGAGAAGTTTGGGGTGTTGCGTGGAAGGATGATGATGATGGATCATTAGGATAATGGAAAGTGAGAGGGGCGTACTTATGTAATGGGTGTTGGGGTATGTTTTTTTCCAAAATGGTGTTTGCATCCAAGTCTTGATTGTTGACAAGGGGTGGTTTTTGAATAGCATTAAGAAATGCATTTCCCTTATTAACATTGGGTTGGGTTGGAGCAAAAGATGTGATTTGCGGAATGTTTTGAGTGATGCTTTGTGATGGGGGTGTAGATGAGATGGGGAGAATGGATGAAATTAGAGGCATGACCTCCAAAGATGGTTCCATTATAGAGCTCACGTCAAAATCAGAAGGTAATTTGGCCCCTTGTTTTGCTAGTTCGAGCATGTATAGTGAAGGGTTAAGCCTCATCATGATATGATGATCTTATGGTTCTCCAAAATTTTGGATCATTTCAGTGATTTCTTCATGTGACATCCCAAAGGTAAGATTTGTTTCTTGATTTTCCTCTTGTGGGTTTTGTGATGATGAGAGAAAGTTTGTCAAAGTATTGTTTGATTCAACAGGATTCATTTCGGTATTTTTTTGGCTTAGGTCACTTGAAGCGGGTGTTTCTTTGTCAACTTCCATGTTCTTGTATTGAGATCTAGTTTGAACCATAAAACAAGGATCAATTTTCAAGAATATGGGAGATGAATCTCTAATTCTTTGGATTGATCAAATTTTAGGCACAAAAGATAAATTTTTAGGATATCTTGAGGATCTGATGATGATGTAAGAGATGGATGATGTGGATGTTTGATCTTTTTGAAAAATATTGAGGGAAATGCTAGCCTTTTAGGACTTTTGGATTTTTGATTTTTGATTTCTTGGATTGACCTAGACCTGATTTCTTAGTTTGATTTGATTGAACAAATAGACCCTAAGATGTTGGATGATTATCTAAGTGGTAGATTTGCTCAAAGGATGATAATTTGAATATGTGTAGGGAGAAGGATGCATCTTCCCACGCCTATTCAAACAAGATGATAATTTAACCAAGCATATGAAGAAGGATGCATCTACATATACCTAGATAAATAAGATGGTTTGATAATTTTGACTAAGCATATGCAAAAGGATGCATTTATACATACCTAGCCAAAGATGATTTGATAAAGATTTCAAGGATTTTGTCTCAAGGATTTGATGATTTTGATTTTTGCCAAAAGCCTAGCATGAAGGATAATTTCAAGATTTTTTTTCAAAAGATGATGGTGAGATGATTTTTAGTTTGATGTTTGAAGGATGGATGAAAAAAAATTGATTTTGATCCTAAGATGTACCTAAAAAGACACTTTGTTTACTAGACCTCGGTATTGAAGAGCATGTAATGCTTCTATGGACCTTTATAACTAAGAAGTGGTTACAATTGAGCACACATTTCCAGATTGTTCAAAGGGATGAGTCTATAGAACCTTATGAACTTTTTTCTTATCTTGATATGTTGCTTTTGATCTTTCGAGTGTGACTCTTAAATTTTGAACTTTGACCCAAGGATTTTTGTTTTGGGATTTTAACTTTCTTGGAAATCATGAGGTTTCAAACACATGTGAGAGCCAATTTTGTTATCTTTGCTTAGTGACTTTGTTTTATCACAAACACTTCTTTGATTAGGTTTTCCAAACTAGATGTCCAATGTCTTAATTTCTTCGAATCCCACAAAGTATGTTATGTGGAAATTTGATGAATTCAAGGGAAGGGTTACCTATTGTTGATCTTTAGTATGCAAATTGAGATTTAAGTTCAAGTGTTTAGAAACCTCTAAGGATGTGAATCCCAAGGGAAAGCAATAACACATGAATTAGGTCAATTGTATTTGCCTCCTAAAGGGTTTGAAATTTGAATGATGATGTTAAGTGTTTGTTTCCCAATGTTTTCGAACAAGCAAATCATTTTGACTCATAAGCAATATAACATCCTAGCACAATTGGTATGTTTTTCTTGCTAGGCTTGCCTCATGCCCTTCATAGTAGAAGAGATGATTTTACATGCAACCAAGGAAAAATATAAAGGTATGTTAAGAATGAAGTCTTAACCTCTATATTTTAACCAAGATCGGACATGGTAAGTAACTTCATGGAATCTAAGTTCCAATGCACCACTTTGATAAACTTGTTGGATGGACTGGTTGACTACTACAAACAAGGTTCTTAGTGACGGGACATCGGGGACATGGCACCTTGCGAGTGTCCAGCAAGCCACTAAAGGCTTTAATCAATCCTACTAGGGGCTCTTATACTTTTTACGATAGTACCCCGTTCTAAAAGACACTATATGGCTAAGGCCTACATACCATGAGGACTTGACAGTTTATTCTTATCCATTTATATACTGGCCTGAATGAAAAACCAGTTGGAATCACCTTCGAGTTTTCCTTTTGAATGTGTCTCTTAGGCAGGCCCCTCTAAAGGTAAACAATAGCGAGCAAGCACACCCGTAGTTCGATCGACCTTCGTTTAGAAAACAAAGGGAGAACACACGCGATATACCTAACCCACACTCACAAGCTTTGTTCAATTTTAGTTCCCAAAATGAAGTGTGGAGGTGATTACTTTATCTCAACCTAAGATCACAAAAAAGACCTTTTTGATTCTCAAGGTCGTTATGAAGTGCGAGAGAAGTGCATACGTCATTTTTGATGATGTTAGTTTAAGTAAGCAATCACAAAAGCAAAGTTGCACATGTTCATTCTAACCTTTCAAAGCAATTGTGACTTCGTTTTAAAAGCACCAAAGTAAGTGTGACAATTTTCCTTGTTTAATTTTTAATCCCAAAACAAACTTTAGTAAATTTGAATCCTAATGTCCTTTTTAAGCCTTTTTGTAACAAGAATTCAAAAGTTCTTTTTAAAGCCCAAACGAAATTAGTGGATCCTAAGCATAAAAGATGACGAATTTTCCTTAAGAGGAGTAATGAATCCTCCAATAATGTTAAACAAACACTAAAGTGTTTAAAAACACTTGTTTTTGTGAAATGACATCATCATGCCTCTCTTCCTTTTCATCTTTGATCGATCCAACCTACAAGAAAAATCAGTTATATTCTAGAAAACAGAGGTCAAAATGATAGAAAACAGACAGAAGAAGCAGAATTTTAAAAAAAGCATGTGTTGTAAATTAAATTTCACTTCATACTCCCCTCCAGTGGTGTTGTATAGTGTCACTTTCCAGTCAGCGTCATTTTCCAGTCAGGCCAGTGAGCGTGAAGGTGTCGCACTTTTGTCCAGCGATGCAGTTTGATTTTTTTTTTAAATTCCCGTGGGTTAAACAGGTCTTGCGGCGCAGTTTAAAATTCAAAATCCTAGGCGGGAAACGGGAGCATCGTAGTTTTTAGTTTGCAGCGGTGGAATATAGTGATGCTGGAGTTCTAGCAGTGTTGAATAGCGATGCTGATAGTCTAGCGGTGGAGTTTTCCTGTAGACAAACAAAAATGCAAAATTTTGACAAAAAATGTGATTAGAATGTGAGAAAGCCCTCTTTCTAGCGCCAAAATGTCGAATCCCAATCATAATACCTGCAAAACATAATGAACAAATTGTAGACACGTAATATGTACTGATTGACATTGTGCATCTGATCCTCACCACTAACATCATTTCGTCTTGAATCAACCTTCGGTCTAACCATTTAATCAAATACCCTTATCTGATTAAATTCATCAATATTCCTCTCTTAATTAAATAAATCAGTTATCTAATTAAGTCACCTTTTCTCGATAATTAAATTAATCATTTTGATCTAATTATCCTATTTAATTAAATAATTAATTTTATTTGATTAAATCTCTTAAGTCTATCTATTAAATTAAATAAATTAAAACCTTATTTAGTTTAATCTAACAATCATCTCTTTTAATTAAATAAATCAAAATCTTTATTTAATTAATCCCTTATCACATTCTTCTCATATTTGATTTAAATAAATCCATAAATTTAAGTCAAATAGGTCACATCATTTAACCCCTTCATTAAATTAATTAACCTTGATTAATTTAATCTCCTCTCATGTCCCATCCTCTAGCTTTTACCACTTGCACATGAAAATAGATTTAATTGATTTATTACATCTTTGTTTTCCTCAACAAGGCATCTTTTAAGGAATATTCTTCAAGTTTGAATTCAAAATCTAAGTTGACATGTACATCCAACAAGGAATTTACTCTCTCTTACATGTCCTTTTCCTTGAGCCAAGTGGCATCCAATGCATTTTTCCTTCCCTCTTGCATGTCATTTCAACAAATTCAAAATTCAAAATATGCATTTATTGGCAATATCCTCAAAACTTCCACATCCTCCATCCATTCATAGGTTGACAAGTGGCACTTTTCCATTGGTTAATTCTTAGTCCCACATTGCTCTATTTTGAGCATTCATCCATCAATCTCATCTATAAATAAGAGGCTAATCTCCTCATTTGATCATCCACAATTTGAGTAAACTTACTATGCTCAAATATTTAGCAATCTCCATCCACATTTTCGAATTTGTAGCTAGGTTATGTAGATTTTGGTCTTGAAGCACTCACCATTCTTCATCAAAGTGGATCATTCATCAACATTCATCAAGCTTGCATCATAGGAGTTGGGAAAGGGCCAATTTTCACATCAAATTGGCACCAATTCCCCCATGGGATAAAAAGTTTGCATTGTCTTCAATAGGATTTAGCTTGCTTTGTTGCTCTTTCATTTCATTCTTGTTTCATTTCCTATTTTAAACTATGCTAATGGATTTCATGGAGAATCCTTGTTCTTGCTTGCATTTGATATTCTGATGTGTTTGTTCATGTTGTTTTGTAGGTATTAGGATTGGGGTTCGACACAAACACATTAGAATATAAAATGCAAGCAAGAACAAGGATTCCCCATGAAATCCATTAGCAAAGTTTGAAATAGGAAACAAAGAAAGAATGAAACAAAAGAACAAGAAAATAAGCTAGATCCTATTGAAAACAAATGCAAACTCTTGATCCCATGGGGGAATTGGTGCCAATTTGATGTGAAAATTGGCCCTTTCCCAATTCCTATGATGCAAGATTGATGTGTGATGAAGAGTGATCCACTTTTTTGATGCTTGATGAGTTCTCCAATAGAAAAATCTACATAACCTAGTTATGAACTCAATGATAATAGATGAAAATTGCTAATGATTTGGGCATAGTGAGTTTACTCAAATTGTGGATGATCAAATAAGGAGATTAGCTTCTTATTTATAGATGATATTGATGGATGAATGTCCAAAATAGAGCAATGTGGGACTAAGAATTA
Organism: Sequoia sempervirens; assembly: GCA_007258455.2. Classification (NCBI taxonomy): domain Eukaryota; kingdom Viridiplantae; phylum Streptophyta; class Pinopsida; order Cupressales; family Cupressaceae; genus Sequoia; species Sequoia sempervirens. Next base: position 963,747,325 of record VDFB02281492.1, on the reverse strand, counting down.
GCCAATGGCAAAGTGCCACTTGTCCACTTGTGAATGGATGGAGGATGTGCAAGTTTTGAGGATTGTGCCAATAAATGCATATATTTGAATTTTGAAGTTGTTGAAATGACATGCAAGAGGGAAGGAAGAATGCATTGAATACCACTTGGCTCAAGGCAAAGGACATGTAAGAGAGATTAAATGCCTTATTGGAAGGACTCATCCCACCTAGATTCCAAATTCAAACTTGGGGAATATTCCTTAAAAGATGCCTTGTTGAAGGAAAATAGAGATTTAATAAATCAATTAAATCTATTTTCATGTGCAAGTGGTAAAAGATAGAGGATGGGACATGATGAGAGATTAAATTAATCCAGGTTGATTAATTTAATGAAGGGATAAATGATGTGACCTATCTGACTTAAATTTGTGGATTTATTTAAATCAAATATGAGAAGAATGTGATAAAGGATTAATTAAATAAGGATCTTTGATTTATTTAATTAAAAGAGATTATGTTAGATTAAACTAAATAAGGTTTTAATTTATTTAATTTAATAGATAGACTTTAGATATTTAATCAAATAAAATTAATTATTTAATTAAATAGGATAATTAGATCAAAATGGTTAATTTAATTATTGAGAAAGAATGACTTAATTAGATAACCGGTTTATTTAATTAAGAAAGAAATATTGATGAATTTAATTAGATAAAGGTATTTGATTAAATTGTTAGACTGAAGGATGATTCAGGATGAAACGATGTTAGTGGTGAGGATCAGATGTCCAATGTCAATTAGTACATTTTACATGTCTACATAAATTTTTCTTTACTCTTGAATTTATTAAATTACCTAGGGGTTTTGGAGCATAAGTTTTTCTACTCTCTATTTAGAGTAGAGCTCGTTTTCTTGCATTTTCTCCATTTTCTATTGTTATGTTGTGGGTAGGGATGGAGCGATCTCTACTAAAGCTTTCTTTTTTAACTCCTTTATTTGTATTTCTTTTTCCCTCTTTTTTTGAGGGATTATGTCATTTCTTCTAGTAAATTATCTATCGTTGAGTGGTTGATGCAACACTCTTTTCCAAATAAGCCATTTTACAATTGATATATGTCCATGATGACTTATTTTGATTATGTCATTTCTTCTAGTAAATTATCTATCTTTGAGTGGTTGATGCAACACTCTTTTCCAAATAAGCCATTTTACAATTGATATATGTCCATGATGACTTATTTTTTATTTTATTGCTCCATTTTGGTTGTGTTTTCCTTTGATTTTCTCTCTTCTTCCTCAAAGACCTGAGTTTCCTTCCTTTTTTATGTCTTGTTTATTTATTTATTTATTTTTGCACTCATTAGAAGGAGTTCCTTGGAGGATTCTTCCATGGAGAGTTCATCTTGCAGTGAGGTTGTGGAAAATTTCTTTTGTATTTCTCCTTCTCTTTGTTTTCTTCTTGTTGTTTGGATTCCCTAGTTTTGAACCCTAGTAATCACACCTATAGTCTTCTAGATCTTTGTGGTGTTGAAGTTATTTTCTCCCAGGGTTGGGGTTGTAAAATCCTAATTTTTCATGCAAATTATCCTTATTTTTCTTCATAAGCTCCTTTAACTTATTTTTTATCCAGATTATCCATAAATTCCCAATATGTTGTGAACATTTCTTCCTTAATATATTTTGGTAGTTTTAGCAAGGTTATTACATATGAATCCATTTTTTCTTTCTAACTTCATATGAAAGTTGTAGTATCCATCACACTCTAGGTTCAATCACCTCCATTAGAGTGTAATCCTTATCAATGAGGAAAATAATCTCCATGATATGATTTTGCACCATATCATAAGATATGTGTTCCCTATTTTGTATTTATAGCTGCAAGGTTTCAAAGAAACCCTAATACACCATGGTGAAGAATGTTGCATCTATGAAGTGCTTTACATGATCATTTATTTGCATGACTAATTGTTTATTATTTTCCCATACTTCATCAATGAAAGATATAGCAATTCTAACTCTTACCAAATCAACAATAATGATAAAAGAGAAAAGAACATACATCCACAAATGACACCATATATACATGGAAAACCCAATGAGGGAAAACCATAGTGAAAGTTAACTCATAATATAAAGGCCCACTACCAAAAAGGACTTGCAAACTAAGGCACACAAGCTTAGAGAAAGATACAAAGGACTTGTTGAATTGAAGCAAACAAAAATTAAAGAGAAAGGTACAAGGACTTGATGGGATTCACTATCTCGAAGCATGATATAGAGATTTAGAGAAAAATTACAATGTTTTCCAACATAACACTCTACTAATTGAGGCATTATATCACATCTGATTCTATCTTTCACACATCAGCACTTCTTTTGTGAGATATTCAAATACAACACACACTTTCTTGTGCACACACTTGTACACTTATCCACTTTGTTGCATCTAAAATGATCTTACATTTATATCCAACACAACACTTCAAAACTTCAATTAGGTCAACCAGGAAGAAGATAAACAATGAATTCAATAATTCAGCTACAAAAGCATAATTTGGTCCTATCTCAAAGATTGAGAGGACCAAAAAAAATTAATACATCTTCCAATGTGATCCAAAAAAATTCACATGCTGGTGCACATAAATCTAAGTCGGCATCAAGGAAATGTGTAGATGAAACTTGAAGCACACAACCAGTTGGCCCAAAAACATACTTCTAATTGAATTGACTCAATGTAGTTCTAACCAAGATAGGTCAGAACCCAAATCTATCATAACACATATCCAAATGCTGGTGGAGATTCCCAAGCACATAGTGCAAGTAAAGGAATAATCCTTATCGGCCAAATATCCACAAATAACCTAGAAATCCAACTCAAGACAAAATGCGACACCAAAGAGGCCAATCAATAACATGCAAATCACATGGGGATGTTCCATGAACATCCAACAACACTTTCAACCACTTATTTCATGCTATCATGCCACAAACAACCACCACAAACCAAGTAGGAACAAAATACTTCATTCAGGAAGCTTAGAGCACATAATCAAAAGATATAATTGTTATCAACTAGGATAGCACCCTAGCTAAGCCTAGACTCAGCTAATTCTGTTGAAACATGGAAACATCTTCAAGCCTGTGGGTTTCTCATAGTAAAGATGAATCTCTAGATTATGGGTGGGTTCCCCTTTTGATCTCCTAGAAACTAATGGCTTGGATGGGAAAAGGTGACAAGGATAACTAAATGGAAATGGAAAGCTTTAGTCTAGGAGGTGATGCACTGATAATGAACTAATATGAAGAAAATGACTCACAACTATCCCTCAATGAACCCTTTTTACACAGCATAATTTGTGCAATCACATCACATAATTAATTCATAAAAAGGCCTGTAATATTTGATTATTTGAAGGAAAACAATGTTTTCACAACTCATAATGAAAAATAAGACAAATGCACAATTTACAACCTGCGATGGTTAACTGCTTTTGTGTATATGTAATGAAAGAAGGAGACATAAACTTAAAGGTTTTATCAAAACACAATAACTTTGCATCAAATCATTCAAGATATTGCAAAACACCTGAAATCAAGAAGGCAACATGATAATCCTAAAAGATGGAAGCAAACACTGTGAAAAATCTGAAAGAAACCTACTACTGTATCATAAATGAATAATAATTATGAGCTACAAAACTTTCAGCCTCTCTCAATGTGTAAGAGAAGGCAAGAAAGAAAGAATTGAGGAAAAATGATTGCATTTTCCTCTATATACAAAAGATAACTCCAAAGTGCCAAGAGGTGGAACTTGCAGTTAACTGCATCTAAAAATATCTCCCAAAACTGATCCATGAGAAAAATGGAAAATCCCCACAAAGAGGAGTCAAAATTGATGTAAGATGACCTAAAATAGCTCCAAACTCAGCCTCATGATTAGTTTGACCAAAGAGGACTCAAAAACCACTCCAGTTTGACCTTAAGTAAAAAAGAACCTCCCAAATGCATTGATTATTTAACTGAACCTAACTCCTCAGTTTTGCATGTTTAGAGGGTCTCTACTAGTTTATTTTAGCATGAATTAAGGCAATTATCTGATAATTAACCTTAATTGATGTTAGGATCAACTAGTGCATTCCTTGTAGGCATGTGGAAATGATAATGTATGTTTAGTTAAGTGATCCAATGTTGATTAAAATAATAAAACTCCACTGAGTAGATGCCTAGATCTGGAAAAAGGATCTCAAGCCTCGTAAGACTTGACTCAAGTCATACAAGAAGCTTTGAAATTACAATCTCAAGCGAAAAAAATGTAATAATTCCTCTTATGCATTAATATAAGGCATATTCTTTTTAAAAAAATAAAGGGAAAAGATCCCCTAACTTAGTTGGCCAAGTTAGGGTAAAATGAAAAAAAGATAGAAGCCAACCCTAACTCAGGTTCACTCCTTTTTTGCTCGAGCTTGAGACTGAAGTTGCTATTCACTGTGACCGCAATCATGCTAGGGTTTACTTCTCTTCATTGTGAGTGTTCTTGTTGTTCTCCAAAGGCTTCTAACTGCTTCAAATCTCTAGAAATGTTGCTTCATAATAGGTAGGCTTCTTCTGAGATGAAAAGATCTTGAGATTTTTGTTGTTTTCTATGAAAAAGTGATGAAACTGCTCTTTTTTTGCAAAAATATTGAAGAATACTCCATCATTTATTTTGTATTCTTTAAGGTCGTGGATGAAACTTGAAACAAATTCAGTGTTTCTTATTTCTCTCTATTATTTTTCATGGGAAAAGTATTTCTCTTCTTCTGAATTGGTAAAAAGGAGACAATACTTTATATCTACACTCGACCCTTTGCAAATAATATAAATTTCATTATTCTATTTTTTTATCTCATTTTGTTTGATGCTTTGACTCCAAGAAAGTCATGAGGAAATCTTGTAGGTTTATATCTTTTTTTGCAGACCGCGACTTTCAATGTTCTGCATATCTTGACTTGGCCTCACATCTTTCATGGCCACAGTATGAATGCTTGCTTTGGGTTTTTGTTTTTCTGTAACAGGCTGCGACTTCATTGTAACTGCATTTTCTCATTTTTAGCAAACTCTTTTACCCTTGCCAATAGAAACTTCTACTTCCTTTGCTATCACCAATAGGTATTGGGGTTTTCTGAGACATTTGGTTTATGACTATACATTCCATTGTTTATGATCGGCTTATGTAATTGTCCCTTCATTAAGTGACTATATAGTCTATTGTTGAAGCTTTTATGAACTCAAAACATGTGTCTGCATGGTTCATACTTTTACAAGAACCTCATCATCCTACTTGTGGACTATGCTTGTAAGATAATTGTTTATCATGTCAACCTTGAACCTATCAATTGTATGTAATCCTCCTCTATGAACCATGCTCCTACAATATGCCATTTTTTGTACTTGGTTCATGACAACTTTCTCATGATCTTAGTTCATTATACTCTACTTCTCCACTGTCAAATTCCTCATGCTTTCCTTGTACAATGAAAATAATATGCTCCTCTATCCAAATCATGTCCACTGGATTTTGTTGGAAAAATTACCATTCATCTTTACATTACCCTTCATTTTGAATGACATCTTTATTGCATTTATGGTATTTCCTTATATTACTCTTCTCTATGTTTAGGACTACCACCATCATATATGTCATGAATCTATGTTGGGGAGATTTTAATGTTCCTAAATGTCATTGTGGATTGCCCACTGTAGACTGTCTCTTAGTATTACTCTTAAATTCTCCTTGTGCATTCATAAGATAAATCAATCTTACCATATTCCACGGTATCGATAATCCTTGAATAGTCCTCTATAGCATTTAGAAATTTCATGAAATTAACAAAATGAAACACCAAACTCATGGATAAACAACAATAGGATCAATGTTGTATAAACTAGCTATCTCCATTGGAGGCATAACATGAAATGAAATGAGCACTTTTCCATTCAAAATCCTACTAAAAGTGTAAGGCACCTTATCATTGAGGATTTGACCACTTTTTTTTATCCTTTTTTTCTATCACTAAGAAGACTCCTCTTCTCTTCCCGACAGTGAATCTAGTTCACTGCAGCCTCCTAATCCTTTACTCCCTTTTATTTGGGTTGCTGCCATATGTTTCCTTGAAGCACCGTGATCTTCACATTTGATAAGATAGTGATAATACACATGTCCTCTCATGACTATAACATTCATAATGTAAAATGACAACATTAAATATGAACTGAAACAACATTAATGAGACAACATGCTAGGCTCAACCCTTGTGGGAGCCCATTTACTCCAAATGTTATGATTTCAAATGGGATGAATCATGTAATGATAAATGAAACTGTACCTGCATGTAGTGAACAAACAAGTTAGATAAAATAATGAAGCTTGGTGCTCCTCTTGATGACTTGACTTTCATTTGATGATCTGATTTTGGCTCTCTTACATACATCTAATAATTCCTCAATTGATCAAATGCATCATAGATATAGGCTATATTTTTGTTGATAGGACATATGATGAGATTTATATATGGAGCTCTAACCCAATCCTTTCATCATCATCCAGGTTCATCTGAAGATCAACAACAAGGAGGAGCTGAAAACAAAGAAGATCAACACATGATTACCATGGGAAATGATGGATATACCTTCTCCTTGTGTGTTTTTCTACTTTTATCTTCAGTTTTATAGCTTATCTTTATGTTGCATTAGTTCAACTACTCCCACGGCTTGTGTGGGACATTTAAGAATTATTTTTCACTCAATGTATAAAACAACATTTATGCAAACTTATGTGAATCTTCTATGTTGTAAAGAACATTTGCATAATGAATCTTAATTTCATTTGAAAGCTCCTTTGTGCAATGGTTTAAGCATAGCAGAATTTTTTTTGTATACCTTTCAGTTTTGATGCAATCAACTGTTTCTGCTCTACCAAATTTAGCTGTAAGTGAATTTTGGTAACATTGCAGGCGATTTTTGTTGAATGCTTTCCTGCTAAGCATGCTAGACGAGTTGCCTAAACAATCCATTGGGAATGGAGTTAAATTATTCCCCCCTCAAACTTAGAAAACCATTGTAACTTAGTTGTTAAGAACTATACAACAACAAAAAAAAACACAAAACAATCTATCATGGCACTGTTGAAGACAAGGCCAACAAACAGTGCATCTGCACTTATTGGAAAATAGAACAGAACTAAAAGGAAATGTGCTTAGAGCACTTATTAACTGAAAACCTCTATTTAACTAGGTACATCTACAAACTTTGATCTTTAGTATTATTGTTTGAGTTGAATCTCGTTGACAAGGATAGACAGCACCTCTCCATCCAACTTTGAGAGTTGAAATGATTTATGTTGTTTGCATTCTATGATAATGTATGTGCCATCCCACATGGCATCAAAATTGGTGTGTTTACTTGGTCTACTTTTAAGTTCATTCCATTTAAACACCAGATCACCTTCTTTGAAAGCTCTTGAGACTACTTTTCTATCAAAGGTATTTTTCATCTGAGCTTGGTGAATCTCCAAATTTCTTAGTGCTTCTTTTCTTATTTCTTCCAACTCCATTAGTTGTGCAAGCCTAATTTCCATAGGTTCTTCTAACAAATCCAATTCCTTGATCATGTTTAAGGTTGGAAATTGAACTGAGATGGGAATTTTGGCCTCTTTTCCATATGTAAGAATGTAAGGTGAATTTCTTGTAGCTCTCTTAGGTGTAATCCTATCATAACCCAAAGGGATAACTTTAGTTTAACATGCTAGGTCCTCTAATTTTCTTGGATTTTCTTCTTGATGATCTTGATTAAGTTCTTGTTAGTGGACTTTGCCTATCCATTAACCTGAGGGTAATAATTTGAAGAAGTATTCGGATATATGTTGATCTTAACTGACCAATCTAAAAAAATTAAACCTATGAATGCTAATGCATTATCAGATATGATAGAATCAGGAGTACCAAACTTGGAAACCAAATCCTGATAGAAATTCAAAACATAAGTCTCATTTTCCTCCTTCAATGCAATAACTTTTGTCCACTTTGTAAAATAGTTTGTTGTTGTTAATATCCATCTATGACTTGCACTTGAAGGTGGGTTAATGGGACCAATGAAATCAAGTCCCCACTTTCCAAAAGGCTACTCCACTTGAATTGGATGTAGAGGCAGGGTTGCAAGCTTCTGCTTTCTTGCAAATACTAAACATTTATTACATTTTCTAACCCAAGCATGGGAATTCTTAAACAAATCTATCCAATAATATCCAACTCTCATAATATTAAGAGTTGTGGTTCTTGGATGGCCTCCAGAAGGCCCATCATGAAATTCTTCCAAAAGTTTATTAACCTGATTTGGTTCAATGCATCTAAGTAAAACATCGTGAAAATCTCTTTTATATAAAATTTCATCAATTACATCATAAGGGATGGATTGAATCCTATAATACCTTCTCTTTGACTTTTCCAAACCTTTAGGATAGTCACCAGTATGCAAATAATGAATCATTTTCTGAATCCAATTTGTAGATGAAACTTGAACAACAACTTGTTCTTCGTTATTAAGCACTGTTGTAGCTTGCTCATCAATTGCTTTTCTGATTTCTTCATTTCCTACAAGTTGTTCACATAGAACTTTTCCTCTAACCAGCTTAGTAACCTTAATATTAATTTCATACTCCATTACTTTTGTAATCTAGTTTACTCTTTTATTATTGATATCTTTACTAAGCAAGAAATCCTTAATTGTTGGATGGGCAACCAACAACTAGATTTTCTTATTTCAGAGAATATGCCTAAATTTCTTAAGGCTTCTTACTACAACTAGCACATGCTTTTCTAAAAATGAGTATTTTACTTCATAATCATGGAGAACTTGGCTAAAGAAAGCTACAAGTTGCTCTAATCCTTCTTCATTTTGTTGAAAAAGCATAGCTGAAATTGTGTCAACACTCCCAAATGCATATTGGTCCAGCTAAAAGGAATGTTATTTTTAAGCATAGTTGTAAGGGGTTGTGATAATGCTGCAATGTTAGGTCTGAACCTCCTTACAAAATTGATCCTACCTAGAAATCTTTGTAAGCCTTTCTTATGAGCTGGCAGGGGTAATGCTAGAATGGTTGTGATTCTTTCTGGGTCTATGGATATTCCATCCTTGGAAACTATATGTCCAAGAAGCTTTCCTTCATGGATAGAAAAAATGCTCTTTTTTGGGTTAAGTGAAACCCTGTATTCCATACATCTTTTAAAGATCTTCCTTAGATGATCAAAAATTTTGTTAGCTTTCATTGAAAATACAGTAACGTCATCTAAATAAACAAGTAAAAACTTGTTAATGAGGCCTTCGAAAGCCACATCAATGGCCATTTGAAAGGTTTCCCCTACATTGGACAATCCAAAGGGCATTTTTTTGCAAGCCATGGTACCCCACTTGGTAGTAAAGGCAATTTTGAACTGGTCTTCCTCCTTCACTAAAATCTGATTATATCCTGAATATCCATCTAATAAGGAAAACATGTTAGAACTTGAAACCACTTGTAATATCTGCTCCATTAAAGGTAGTGGATAATGGTCTTTAAGAGAGGCTTTATTTAAATTACGAAAATCAACACATAGCATAATCTCACCATTCTTTTTTCTAACAGGTACCAAGTTAGAAACCCAACATGTATGCTTTATCAGAAAGATAATTTTACCTTCAATCAGTTTGTTTAAATCTATTTTCATGAGATGCTCCAGCTTGGGATTTAGAGGCCTTTGCTTCTGCCTCACTGGTTTTGCTTTGGGCTCCAAATCAATGGTGTGTAGAGCTAATTCAGGGTTAAAACCCTTTAAATCTCCATATTCTTAAGCAAAAATATCACTAAATTCTTGGCAAAGCAAGATAAAAGCTTGTTGTTCCTCTTTGGTACATATCTTACCAAGCTTGAGGAGCTTATCTCTGAATATCTCAATGGGTTCATAGTGCTCTTGTTTCACTAACATGCTAGCTTTATCCTTTCTAACTTGATCATCAGTGTTAAAAATTGACTCTAAGGTTACCAAACCTTTAGGTAGCTTATTAGACTTCAATTGCAAGATTTGATTGTCATATTACTTCTCAAATTTTTGTTGCTTTCTAGTAGCAAACTTTGCTTCCTCCATCAAAAAATTAATAATTTGCTCATCGCTTTCAAAAACCTACCAACTAACATTGTTATCTGGTACATATGGTCTCACAATCACTTTTACATACTACTATACCTCAACATTGTGAACATTAATTGGAATATCAAATTGTGATCCTATGGCAGCAAGTTTATTAGCTTGTTTATTTTGATTTCTAGGAATAGACAGCAGATTGAAAGCATCAAAATCCTTAATTAAATCCCAAAATATATGCTTATACAACTTAAGAAAATCATTTTTGTAACATTCAGGTTTCTAACTTGATTCTCTATCAATTCAGAGTCACCAGAAACTTGCACACTTTATACCTCTCTTTCTAACCCATTCTAGGCCATGAATGAGTGCCTCATATTCAGCTACATTATTTGAACAACTGAAAGAAAATATTAAGGCTAAATAATACCTTTCTTCATTAGGTGAAATCAACATGGCTCCTCCACTAGCACCTACTTTGCTTCTTGAGCCATCAAAATTCAGCTTCCAAAGCTAATTACCTTGTTGTTCTAGTTGTTTCTCATCCTTAACCAGATTTGGAACAACTGCATCATGCTCTTGAATCATGTTAGTGCCTAATCCTACCTCATCCATGTGACTAAAAGGGTCAACTTCGTGATTCTCAGTTACCCACTCATCTAGATTTATATCAGGTATTCCCTTAATAGGTATGTTGGGGTCTAGGGTCATGGATTGATCCTCCTACTCATGAATGGCTAGGTTTGCATTTACAACACTTGGCACATATGGTTTTATATGATCTTTGTCTTGTGGTTCTGATTTGATGGTCACTCTAGTACCATATCTAGTTTTGAAAAAGAAATGTGACCAATTTGATGATAAATACCCACCCAACTTTGCAGTAAAGTCCTTAGAAAGGAAAATGACAAAGAAAGGCAGAAAATCAATGGCATAAATATCCTGTGGGATTGAGAAATTTGGACAAGCATGTAAGGTAAGGGGAAAACTTTTAATCACTTCAACAGATTTAATGGTTGTACCATCTAATTGAACTACTCCCTTTTACAATGGCTCATAAGTTAATCCTTGCTTATCCACTAGTTTTTTAGGCATAAGAGAGTTGCTTGCTCCTAAATCAATCATGCAATTGTGCACTATATTTTCACCAATGATCAAACTGACATAAAAAGGGGGTGGTTTAACCTCATGTGCTGATTACTCAGTCTTGGTTTCAAGACCATTTGCAAGCACAACTTTAGGCTACTCCTTAGTAGGTAAATTTGAAATTGAAATCTTAGCCAAAGCCTCTTGCAATAAATATTTTTGCCCAGAAATGTGCAATGCATCCAACATAGATAGGCTAACAGTGGCCTTTTTCATATGATCAACAATATTAAATGCAAGAGTACTAACCTTTTACTGTCCTTTTGGAACAACATCATTTTGTGACTGTAAAGGCTGATATTTAATCTTAGGTTGCTCTTTACCAGTCACAGTTTGACCATTCGAAAAATATGAATATTCTGTGAAGTTGTAGGTTGAATCTGACCCTGTTAGAGTAATAAGTTATTATGCTTAATTAATTACATCACATTGATTAATTAATTAAGTTGCTTTCCCTCTTTATTCTTAAGTAAAAATAGGCAATTAATAATTAATTATTAATTATTAAGTGTGCACACTATGTGACATTTTTTCCCTTGTAAAGATTTACTCCATCTCCTTCATAAGGATTGATCACATTTAATAATGGATTCTCTTAATGCATTTTTTTTGTGAGGTTTGTTGAGAACATTTTTTTTGTCATATTTTATCTTTTGCATGTGTTGCTTTGTACCATAAGAGCCTGATTGACCACTCCATTCATGCATGTTGCCTGGTTATGAGGTTGATTACATGGATAACACCACACATAATCTTGTGCCATATTATTTTGCATAGGTACAAGCTCTTTTGAAGAGTTAGCAGCATTTGGATTATATGGCTGATTAGGCCTACCATTGAAATTTCTTCTCTATCCTTGGTAATCAGCTTGATAAGGTGGTCTATCTTCTTGGAATGGTGCTTGGTAAGGTCTAACATTCTGATCTTGTTGTCTCTTAAGGCTCACTAAGTCATTGCTAACAGTCTGCAACAATTCTTCCATTTCATGTTGGTTACCCTTAAGCTCTTGTAAATTTGAATGTGTTGGAACAACATTATTTTGAATAGTTGCTTGATAGCCTAATGTTGGGACAATAGGTAATGGGGAAATAGGAGGCACTTGGATAGGCATTAGAGGTTGAATATCAGGAAAAATAGGCATGGGAGGCCTTGGTGCAATTTTTCCAGCCCGAATAAGAATGTTCTCAACTCTAATAGCAACATCAAATTCTCCTAGTAATGTAACTCCACCCATTGATTGAACCATTACAAGAATATCACTATTCAGTTCTCTAAGGTAATATAGAAATGCATGATTAGGTGAAGGTCTTACTGTTGCTAGAATTCTATTCCAAGTTCTTTGAAATCAAAAATTAAAATCTGTCATCTGCTCCTGTTGAGCTCTTTTAATTGTCATCTTCTCAAAAAGGGATAGATGATCTGATTTATCTAAAAATTGTCTATTCAAGGCATCCCCTAACTCATCCCATGTTCTGATGGAATTAATAGGAAATCCTAAAAACCATTGAAGATCTTTTCGTTTTAATGACGCTGCTAAAAGTATTAATGCCACATTCTCCTCTGTAACATGATGAACTCCACAAAGTGAAGCTACATCTCTTATATGCTCTATTGGTGTAGTCTGCTCTTCACCAGTGAAAATGGGTAAACTTTTGAGTGCGACCATTGGTATATCATCGTGTTGTTGTAGATTCAATGAGATACTCCCATTGAATGGTACAAATGCATGAGCTCTGGCGATTGGAGCTACTTGAACTCTTGGATTTGGAACTTGAAGTATTGGCATAGGATGTACCAAAAATACTGGTACAAAACTTGCGAGTAAAAGCACAAACCTGTGTCACACTTTTGGCCAAATAAATGGTTCTGATCAAAAAATTTCCGGCCATACGGGATTTGGCCGAGTGACTTTCGGCCGAAACCATGTGGCACCGACATGGCAGGTACCTTTTTGGTCAACGAGGTTTCGCCCAAAAGGTACTCGGCCAAATACAACTGGCCAAAAACATGGAAAAAGTGAGTGTATCTGGTATTTATAGCTTGGAAATATCAAGAAATTTTCGGCCGAAACAAGCTTGACCGAAACATTCTCGGTTGAGCATGTCTAGTTGGCATCCTACATAGCAGCCAACTCATCATTTTTCAGAATTTTATGAAACATTCAACTTTGGAAGAGTATTTCTCTAGTCAGAATGATCTTTCTGCAAAAAATAAAAATACCCTTTTGTAGAGCTCGGAGTGGAGAATCCAAATATATTATTTTTTTAATATTTTTATTAGTTTTAATATATTTTATTTTTAAAATAATGTAAGTAGGTTTTAAAAATAAAAAAGAGGTTGATTAGAAATTTTAATAAAAGATAGTAAAACTTATTTTTTTAAATAATTCTTATATGGGGCACAAGAGGAGAGAGTCTTCTTCAAAAGGGTATATTTTTTTTTTTGAAAATGATTAAAAATTTGAAAATAGTTGACGGCCCGTGAAAACTGTCAAATTCTGACATGTTTGACTTTAAAGCGTTATTACGAAAAAAAATATACATCAAAATTTGAAAAAAAAAATTCCATGCACAAGATATTCAAGTTACCTATTTGGAGAAAAAAAATAGGGAGAAATAAAGTTTTTTTCAATTTGTTTCTTGATGTTCCATGAAGTCACTCTTTTTTGAAATTTTCAGCATTCCAAAATTTGTCCTTGAATTGATAAAAACATAATGAAGATAAATTTAAAAAAAAAATTAAAAATTACAGGAATAAAATTCATCAAAAGTTCTACATTTCATTAGTTTACACCATTTTGAAATTCAAAGCATAAAGACCACTTTTATATGGTCGAAGTTCAGAATTTTTTTTTTTGTTGGCTGATTCCTTTATAAAGTGTGACACAGGTTTGTGCTTTTACCTTTGCAAGTCTGAGACTAGGAGGTGTGGAATGAGATCTAGGTGTTGAACATGATCTAGATCTCCTTCTTGCAGTTCTACCACTTCTCTTAGATGATGAATATTGCAAGTGTTTGAAAGGATCAACACTTCTTGTTTGAATTCTTCTCATGTGCTGCTTTGGTTCGATCTACATATAAAACCAAAAAATGGAGTTGCTAAGTATGAATTTTCTCCTCAAAAGGCTGTAAATATTGTTTTTCATACCAAAACAACAACAATTAGGATCTTGATGTGGATTGAAAATCAGTTCATAGTCCCATCGGGTGTGCCAAAAACTATTATCAACTAGGATAGCACCCTAGCTAAGCCTAGACTCACCTAATCCTATTGAAACATGGAAACATCTTCAAGCATATGGGTTGCTCATAGTAAAGATGAATCTCTAGATTATGGGTTGGTTCGCCTTTTGATCTCCTAGAAACTAATGGCTTGGATGGGAAAAGGTGAGAAGGATAACTAAATCGAAATGGAAAGCTTTAATCTAGGAGGTGATGCACCAATAATGAAACTAATATACAGAAAATGACTCACAACTATCCCTCAATGAGCCCTTTTTACACAACTCAATTTGTGCAATCAAATCACATAAGTATTTCATAAAAAGGCCTACAATATCTGATTCTTTGAAGGAAAATAATGTTTTCACAACTCAAAATGCAAAATAAGAAAAATGCACAATTTACAACCTGTGATGGTTAACTGCTTTTGTGTATATGTAATGAAAGAAGGACACATAAACTTAAAGGTTTTATCAAAACACAATAACTTTGCATCAAATCATTCAAGCTATTACAAAACACCTGAAATAAAGAAGGCAACTTGATAATCCTGAAAGATGGAAGGAAACACTACAAAAAATCTGAAAGTAACCAGCTACTGTATCATAAATGAATAATAATTATGAGTTACAAAACTTTTAGCCTCTCTCAATGTGTAAGAGAAGGCAAGAAAGCAAGAACTGAGGAAAAAGGACTAAGTCTTTTCCACTATATACAAAAGATAACTCCAAAGTGCCAAGAGGTGGCACTTGCAGTTAACTACATCTAAAAATATCTCCCAAAAATTGTTCCACAAGAAAAATGGAAAATCCTCGCAAAGAGGAGTCAAAACTAATGTAAGATGAGCTAAAATAGCTCCAAACTCAGCCTCATGAATAGTTTGACCAAAGAAGACTCAAAAATCACTCCAATTTGACCTTAAATCAAAAAGAACCTCCCAAATGCATTGATTACTTAACTAAACCTAACTCCTCATTTTTGCATGTTTAGAGGGTCTCTACTAGTTTATTTTTGCATGAATTAAGGCAATTAACTGATAATTAACCTTAATTGATGTTAGGATAAACTAGTGCATGCCTTGTAGGCATGTGGAAATGATAATGTATGTTTATTTAAGTGAGCCAATGCTAATAAAAATAATAAAACTCCACTAAGTAGGCACCTAGATCTGGAAAAAGGATCTCAAGCCTCACAAGACTTGACACAAGTCATACAAGAAGCTTTGAAATTACAATATCAAGCGAACAAAATGTAATAATTCCCCTTATGCATTAATATAAGGCATATTTCTTTTTAAAAAAATAAAGGGAAAATATCCTTTGAGTTAGTTGGCCAAGTTAGGGTAAAATGAACAAAAGACAGAAGCCAACCCTAACTCCGGCTCATTATGACTTCACTCCTTTTTTGCTTGAGCTTGAGATTGAAGTTGCTCTTCACTGTGGCCGCAATCATGCTAGGGTTTACTTCTCTTCAACATGAGTGTTCTTGTTGTTCTCCAAAGGCTTCTAACTACTTCAAATCTCTAGAAATGCTACTTCATAATAGGTAGGCTTCTTCTGAGATGAAAGGATCTTGAGATTTCTATTGTTTTATGCAAAAAAGTGATGAAACTGCTCAGTTTTTGCAAAAATATTGAAGGAAACTCCATCATTTAAGGCCGTGGATGAAACTTGAAAGAACTTCAATGTTTCTTATTTATCTATGTTATTTTTCATGAGAAAAGTATTTCTCTACTTTTGAATTGGTAAAAAGGAGACAATACTTTATATTTGTACTCGACCCTCTACAAATAATATAAATTTCATTATTCTATTTTTTTATCTCATTTCGTTCGATGCTTTGACTCCAAGAAAGTCATGAGGAAATCCTGTAGGTTTATATTTATTTTTGTAGCCCACGACTTTCAATGTCCGGCATATCTTGACTTGGCATCACATCTTTCATGGTCATAGTTATGAATGCTTGCTTTGGGTTTTGTTTTTCTATAACAGGCTGCAACTTCATTGTAACTACATTTTCAGCAAACTCTTTTACCCTTGCCAGTAAAAACTTCCATTTCCTTTGCTATCACCAACAGGTATTGGGGATTTCTGAGACATTTGGTTAATGACTGTACATGCCATTGTTTGTGTTCAACTTATGTCCTTGTGCCTCCATTAAGTGACTATACAGTCTATTGTTGAAGCTTTTATGAACTCAAAACATGTGTATGCATGGTTCATACTTTGATAGGAACCTCATCATCCTACTTGTGGACTATGCTTGTAAGATAATTGTCTATCATGTCAACCTTGAACCTATCAGTTGTATGTAATCCTCCACTATGAACCATGCTCCTACAATATGCCATATTTTGTACTTGGTTCATGACAAATTTCTCATGATCTTAGTTCATTGTATTCTACTTCTCCACTGTCAAATTCCTCATGCTTTCCTTGTACAATGAAAATCATATGCTCTTCTCTCCAAATCATGTCTAATGGATTTTGTTGGAAAAATTACCATTCATCTTTACATTACCCTTCATTTTGCATGACATCTTTATTGCATTGATGGTACTTCCTTATATTACTCTTCTCTCTGTTTAGGACTACCACCATCATATATGTCATGAATCTATGTTGGGGAGATTTTAATGTTCCTAAATGTCACTGTGGATTTCCCATTGTAGACTGTCTCTTAGTATTACTCTTAAATTTTTCTTGTGCATTCATAAGATAAATCAATCTTACTATATTCCATGGTATCGGTAATCCTTGAACAGTCCTCTATAGCATTTAGAAATGTCATGAAATGAACAAAATGAAACACCAAACTCATGGATAAAAAAAAATAGGATAAACGTTGTATAAATTAGCTATCTCCATTGGAGGCATAACATGAAATGAAATGAGATCTTTTCCATTCAAACACCTACTGAAAGTGTAAGGCACCTTATCATTGAGGATTTGACCATTTTTTTTTATCCTTTTGATTTATCACTAAGAATACTCATCTTCTCTTCCTAAAAGTGAATCTAGTTCACTACTCCCTCCTAATCCTTTACTCCCCTTTCTTTGGGCTACTGCCATATATTTCCTTGAAGCATTTTGATCTTCACATGTTATAAGATAGTGATAATACGCATGTCCTCTCATGACTATAAAATTCATAATGTAAAATGATAACATTAAATATGAACTGAAACAACATTAATGATACAGCATGTTGGGCTCAACCCTTGTGGGAGCCCATTTACTCCACATGCTATGATTTCAAATGAGATGAAACATGTAATGATAAATGAACTTGTACCTACATAGTGAACAAATAAGTTACATAAAACAATGAAGCTTGGTGCTCCTCCTGATGACTTGACTTTCATTTGATGATTTGATTTTGGCTCTCTTGCATACATCTGATAATTGCACTCAACTGATCAAATGCATCATAGATATAGGCTATATTTTTGTTGATAGGACATATGATGATATTTATATTCGAATCTCTAACCCAATCCTTTCATCATCATGCAGGTTCATCTGAAGATCAACAACAAGGAGGAGCTTAAAACAAAGAAGATCAACACAAGACTGTCATAGGCAATGATGGATATACCTTCTCCTCATGTGTTTTTCTACTTTTATCTTCATTTGTATAGCTTATCTTTATGTTGCATTTATTCAACTACTCCCATAACTTGTGTGGGACATTTAAGCATTCTTTTTCACTCAATGTATAAAATAGTAACATTTATGCAAACTTATGTGAATATTCTATGTTGTAAAGAACATTTACATAATGAATCTAAATTTCATTTGAAAGCTCCTTTGTGCAATGGTTTAAGCATAGAAAAAAATTGTTTGTATACCTTTCACTTTTGATGCAATCAATTGTTTCTGCTCTACCAAATTGAGTTGTAAGTGAATTTTGGTAACAATAACATTAATAGATCAATCTATGGATCACTTCAACACATGAAATTGGAATTAAGACACTACACAGACATTGAGAACACATTCACTAAGCTACAGGAGTAGATACATCAATGCAGATAAATGCAAAGCACTTCTCTAACTAGTCTAGACAACCAACAACACGGCCAACCTTCTACAATTCACAAAAACCTCCTTGGCAACACTAGTGACCTGAAAAGATAGGAGTGCAACATCCATAGAATACTAACTTTGAATCCCAAATGGCAATACCATATCTTCAACAACAAAGGAATACAGAGCATTCTCCCACACATAATTCAATGCAACTTCCAAGAACAAAAACACTTAAGCAACTTGTGAAGACCAAAACCTTCTTCCAAAAGCACATGCTTCATCAAGAACATCAAGAGAGAGCATAACACATAATTTATACCTTCAACAACATATCTCCACACCAGGAAAAACTTCTAATGCTTATAATCCTCATCTTAATGCTTCTAATCCTCATCTTAATATATCATTATGAAGCCAACTCTACTGAAAAAAAATCATACTCAATAGTTCTTAGATAAGACATAACATCCAACCATGAACTTCAACAAACATCTCCATACATCAGTGTTAACCCAACTTGAATGTTATCAACAAGGACAACCAATGCTAAGAAAAAAACACTGCAACAATCTCTCACCAAGTACTCGACATAAGGGACATCAAATAGCATAAATCTCCCTTACTTCTCAAGTGCTGACAACAATGCCAACCACAAATATTTTACCAAGTGTTATCATCAACTACATACAAAAATATCATCAACCATTGCCAAAAATATAATAATCTTCATCAAGTGTTGACACCAAAGACAACCAACAATCAGTGTTGATATCAATGACAACAATTTCCAATAGAATCCTTGGATTTTATGTAATATACTTTGTATATGATACTCATATTTGCATAACACACTATAGGATTAGTGATTTTCACATCATCTGCAATCCTTCCATCAGATATTGCTCTATTTTATCAAGTCACGTGGTCATTCTTTATTTTTTTATTAGGAGTAACTTCACCCCATACACTCAACCCAACTACAATTTATATTTCTCCATTCGCGATGTGGTAGGGTTTATCTAGGTATAAGTATTTATCATGTATCCTATTGAGAATAATTATAATCTAGCCCTCCTCTTTTGGAAAATTTTGGAAATCTCTACACACATCCAATTTTTGTTTTCCTTCTTTGAGAAACTTAGTAGGCCTCTTATATACAATTCTATATGCCCAAAGTACCATTGGAATCTTGGCATCCCAATTAGATTTATTAATATTACATATCTCAATTAGGGTGGTGCCTATAATTGTTTCGAGTGTTTCACTTGCACCATTGGATTGTGGGTGATATGGAGTACTTATCTTATGGGTTACCATGAAATTTCTTAAGAGCTTCACATCCACCCTATTTACAAAATATTTTCTTTAATCACTTCTGATATCGATAGAGTAGCCAAATCTTGTTATTTTTCTATACAATCCTTTGTTGCTTCCACCTCAACCCATTTTTAAAGTATTCTACTCCTATTATGTTGAACCTAGCTTTATAATGCTTTGTGGGAGGGTCAATTTTCCCTATGAAATCTATGGCTTATTTTTCAAATGGTATTTGCACTAGGATTGGCCACAAGGGTATCTCATCTCTTATGGTAGGTCTTCCCACCCTTTAACATATATCACATTGTTTGGCATATATTTTTGTATCCTTGTGAAGTGTTGGCCACCAAAGTCCTACTAATTGGAAGCTTCCTCGAAATTGTGTCCTCTAAAAATCCATTCATGTGCTTCCCTTAGTATTTCTTCCCTTTCATGTTTATAGACTAACCTTCTTATGATATCATCTCTCCTCATTATATGAAACTCTTTCTCAATCAATGTGTATGGTAGAGACTTCTATAAAAGTACTTTTTGTCTTGTAGTGAGATTTTTGGTGGGAATTCCCCTATGGATAGTAGGCTCATTACATCATCAAGTTCCTCAAGTATTATAGTTACCTTGAATGATTTGCACTAAGTAAATATTATTCCTAGTTGTTTGATTATTCCTTGGTTTCTATCCTAGATAGATAATCAGGGACTTGATTATTATTTCTTGGTTTAACCATAATATTAAAATAAAACTCTTAAAACAATGTTAACCATTTACATATCCTTCTTTGAGTTATTAGTCTATTTAATAAATACTCGAGTAGTTCATGATTTGTATAAAATGTGAATGGTGTAGATAATAAGTAATGTCTAAATTTCTAAAGTGCATACACCATTTTTAATGCTTCTCTCTATATTGGTGTAGTTATTTTTTTCTTGGGAGATTTTTTGACTTGTAAATGTTATAGGGTGATCCTTGTTTCCTTTAGGTTGTGCCATAATTTCCCCTATTTTTATTCCATATACATCTACATGGACATGAAATGGTGATTTATAGTTTGGAAATATTAATATTGGCAATTCTAAAATCTTTTACTTTAATGTGTCAAATGTGTTTTGACATTATTCATTCCATTTTTTTTTGTTTGATTTTTTATTTAAGAGCTATTTTAGGGGAGCTACTATTGCCACATACTCTCATGAATTTGTTGTGATACCTAGAGTATCTTAAGAAGATTTTAACCACAAAGGGTGTTTTTGGTGGTGGTAGCATCATGATTAATGCAAATTTTAGTGAATCTACTATTAACCCCCCCTTACATATGATATGACCTAATAATATGCCAAAAAGCACCATAATTATGCATTTATACAACTTAAAAGAGATTTATAAGCTCCTACATTTATCTAACATCATTTGGAGTGTTTGTACATGTTCTTTCACTAACACATATACTATCCAATCATTTAAATATACTTCTAGAAAATCATGGATAAAGTCCTTAAATGTGTTCACCATTATGCGGCTAAAAACTATTGGTACTTTTTTCAAACCAAAAGGCATAACCATATACATGAATGAGCCCCACTCAATTGCAAAATTTCTCTTGGGTCGATTTTCCTCCTTGATTTTACCTTGGTGGCAAATGAAAAAGTCATATGTGAAAGAGTTGATTTCTCTTCTTGTCACTGATTCCAAAATTTTTTAGTCAAGGGCATAGGGAAAGGATCATGTATACATTCTTTATTCAATTCCCAAAAAATATATACAAATAATCATTTCTCCTATCTTTCTATTATGTACAACCATCAGGCTAATCCATTTTGCATCATCCAATCGTTTTATAATTTGTACATAGAACATTTTATCTAGTTCCACCTTTAAGTTATTTTTCATATTTGTATTCAACTTGTAAGGTATTTTATTCTGCATTTTCCCCCTTCTTTTAGTTGAATTTTTAGTATTCCTTCTTATTTTATTCCTTTTAGATTAGTAAACATTCAAGGTAAGAGATATTCATATTCTGACAATATTTATGCTACTTGCACTACCATCTTCTCATTTTTGGGATCCTTTTTTGTGGCTATGTTTTCTTCTCTCAAATTGAGTGGTTCATTATAATATTTCTATTTTGATTTATTTTGTAGTGTTATCTCAATTTCTCCTTATTTCACTTCCATTGCTTGTTGTGTTTTCTCATTATTGTCCCTTGGTGTGTTATAAATCACCTTCTTCTAAAATACTGGGTTTCATTATCCATCCAGTCTATGAACTTCCATATTCCTATAATTTTTAGTGGTGTTGGATTTTGTTGGTAATTACTTTCTATGTCCTCCTTTGTAGGTATAAATATTATTTCTTTCATTTTTAATAATATGTTATGAATATCTTTATTTTAGTTGTAAAATAAGCATGTGTGGAGGAAGTTCTATTTGAATTATTCCTAATCCTTGGGTTTTTCTCTTCTTTGTTGCTTAATGTAATAGGTTTGTGCTACTAGTGTGAGGATCCAATAGAATGTTTGTATGTATATCCTTGTGTCATATTCTCTTATAGCATTCCATACAATCATACATATGTCTAAATGATGTTCTAGTGAAATTGTCCCATCATATCTAGAAAGTAACTCGCACCCCCTTCTTCCTGCAGGTATATTATTTTTATTAAAATTTTGTGAGCATGAAATCATATGATATTATCCTTGTTACTATTCCACTAGCTTATTTAATTACACACTGGTGTATATTATAATTCATCTAATTCTAGGTCTTCCTTGGCAAAGGTATTTTCCATATCTTCAAAATAGGTGTTAATATCTCCTATACTTAAGTATTTTGGTAATTTGATGTGTGATATTCCCATGAGGTTTAGTTTAGATTATGTTGTTTTTGGATGGTGGTTGCATCATAGGATGTGTATGGATCTAGGTTTGTGGTAATTTATGGCACATTTTAGTTTGTCTTATGTGTCATGAAAATTCTCTTGAAGCCTTTAAGTTTCCAAGAATTTAACTTTGGTTCCTCCTTGAGCGGAGAATTTATTCAATCTCAATGATTTCATTGCTACTTTTGATTTATATCATAATTTTAGTTTTCCTAGCTATTCCCAGACTAGCTTCAAGATAATACTCACATATACTACTAGGTCAATTGTCACCTATTTGATTTTTACATGATTAATGTGTGTGGTGATAATTGATGGTTTGGTTTTCTATGGCTTATCATTTTTTTTAATTTTATAATTGTGACCATGATCATAGTATAGGATAAATACACCAGATCCATATGGATTTGAGGCATATTTAATCCACTAAGCCATGATCCCAATGCGATGGTATTTGAAAGCATCAAAACTAAGAAACCATTAAACTAAACATGAAATAAACATGAAAGCTTTAAAGAAACCTATTCTAAGACCTTGAATCTTATCCCATTGGGGGAGTGGTGTCGCATTGATGTGGAATGGTGACCCTTTCCCAATCCCTTGGATAATATGAGCTTGTTTCAATCTATTCCATTGAAGAGAATCGGTTAAAAAGATGAGATGTGTGTGAAATATGATGCAAAACTAATTTAATATGATGAAGATGTGTTCTAAATGCTAAGATGATTGATAAAATGGATGTAATCTATGCTAAATGTAAACAAAGCTCAAAGATAAAATCCAATTCAAAGAAAACTATGCTAAAATGGATGCAAACTATGTTAACATGGAAGCTATTAATGGATGTTTAAGCTAAATATGGATGCAAACTAAACTAAAATGCTAAAAGTGCTCAATATGGATGAAATTGAGTGTGAATTGTAACAACATAAGTTTTCTATCAAAATATGGATCCATTTCTCTCTAAATGATGAAGTATTTATAGGAGAGCAAATGAAAAATCAAGGGCTCGGATTGATTTGATCTATCAATGGTCAAGATGAAAAGGAGGGTGAAACATGGATCAAATATTTTCATCAATGGATGAGAATCAATGTTCACACGGATCAAGAAAAGATGAAGGGTTAAGAATGATTCAAAAAAAAACACTTTGTAACAACTTTGAAAGTTTGTTACAAGGTTTGTTTGAAAGAAATCATTCCAATTTTGGAGCTAAATACGAGAATATTCCTTTGAAATATTCCCTATGCAAGTGGATGGATGGAAATTAGCTATTTGGTTAATTAAAACTAATTTTGAAGTGCAAGGTGAAGAATAATATGATATTCATTAAATTATTGATTTATTTAATGAAAGGGGAATGTAAAATGATATTTAATTAAATAGCTTAGGGTTATTTAATTAAATAAGAGGACTTAGGGGTTAAATTGAATAATTTGATTTATTTCAATTTAACAAGGTGAAATGTTAGTACGAGAGGGGGGTGAATTAACCCAATTAGGTCAATTAGATTAATAGATGAAAATGTTGCATTTAATTAAAAAACTAGGTTAATTTAATCAAATAGGTGAAAAGAGGATGAAATTTAGGATGAAATAATGTTAGTGATCAAATTCAAGTGTGTAGTATCATTCAGGACATTTTTAAGTGTCTAAATTTTTCCCCTCTTTGAAGTGAGGTACCTGTTACATTGGTTCAAAGATTGATGCTCTTCAGATTAAAGCTACTGCTTAGATCAAAAATTTAAAAATTCCTAATTTTTGGATGCCCCACTGTTGCCCTTGCAGAAGGAAAATAAGCTAGTAGCCTATAACCTCGAGAGATCGGACAGAAATTTTAAACTTTGGGTTGATCTCTTCACAAAGATTCAGGATCAATTTAGCTTAGAGAGGACTAGAAAGCACAGATTGTTTGATGTAGACAGATTTGATGATGTATAGACAATCATCGGCCATGGGTAGCCTCATGTATATTTTGATATATCACATAGATTCAATACTTGGATAGAAATGTTAGTAAAGATAGAACAATAAGAAGAATAAAATGGATGGATTGACCATTGATTTCAAGATTGTTTCAGAAGTCCAACAAGCCTATGAGTCTTCAAAACTTTATTAGATATGGTGATGAGATGGATGATTTTTCTCATATTCAGGATTGGGATTTTCTGCCATTCCTTATGTTTGATATAACACATAGACATGATGCATCAAGGTATTAATAACTAGGATGGCATTGTATTTGGTGTAATGGACTTTGACTCTACAAACAGATAGGATAGTTCTTGTTCACATATTGACATACACAAAACCTTGTCGGAATGTAGTTTAGAAGCTTAGAATATATCGGACCAAAGCATATGCAATAGTCAAAAATCTACTCTAAACAACCTCCCCACACACACAAATAGGCAAGTATGTGCCAAGATTATTTTAAAAGAATACCCACAAGCATAGAAAATGAAAGATAATGATCGATGCCATGTTCCTTTCTCTCTAAATCACTTAGACATCATCGAGAGGTCCTCAGAATGGGTCAATAAGATAAATCATAAGAAAAGAAAAAGGAAAATAGTCAATGTTATCTATATCTCTTGCCAAAGGTGTGTTTTGAGGATAAATATCCCAAGTGATTGCCAATGATAATGCTCATTGTAGGAAAGATGCATCCTAGGACGTGTTATTAGATGTTGGTGGGTTGATAGGTTGTTTGAAAGGCCGTTGATATAAAGTTCGATTGACATGTTTGATAATGATCAAGAATTTGATGTTTTTGCATTTTAGGTTGTACCTTTGTTGATTGTTGTACTTGTTTTATGTTTGTGTTACAAAAGGATGAGTGTGATGATTGATTTATTATGAATGGAAGTTTATTGCGAGTGTGAGTGAAATGGGATGGGTGGTTTTGGATTTTTTGGAATATTTAAATGTTTTGAGGGTATTTTTGGTCTTTTTGAATGTTTATGTGAATATTTTGGTTTTTTTCGATTATTTGAGGCTTTTTAGGGTTTTTGAAGATTTTCCAATGTTTTGGGTTTTTTGAGTTTTCAAATGTTTTGGGATTTTCTGAGACCAAGAACCTAACCTAAAATAATATCCTAGGGGCCTTGGGGGCTTATCAGAGATGAGCCTTGCCTACATTATACACGCAAAGACCAAGTAGTTTGACTGACTTGACTTATTGTTGATGAGATATGAACACTTGATGGATTGTCAGTTTATTATGATAGACTCCTAAAGGACTAACCTAGGGTGTCTCGGGGGTACATCAATGATGGCCTTGTCTACGTTCAATCTAAAAGACAATGTAGTTATTCAAAAATAAGAGTGCAATAACCTGCCCCCAATGTCTAGTAATGCTTCATAGATCAATGGACAAACCAAGATAGGTAAATATATGTAAAAATTTCAATAGAGTTTTATCATGCTAGATATGGGCTATGGGACTTCATGAAACAAAATGGTAAAGATATTTTCAAGAGTCTTCCATGAGTAGAGTTGAAGTATACTTCGAATCTTTTTCAAGATCAAGATAAACAAGAATATCTAGATAAATTTAGATTGGATGGATGGAGGGAACATTGGATTTATCATGACAAGGATGAGATGCTTCTATTTGAGACGGATCATATAGACACTTGATTCTACTCATGATGCCTATTTTCCAGGTTTTCATCATAGTACTTGCCCAAAGTGCCATCGTAGTGGTTTTTGCTGGAGGATGATTTTTATTTTTACTATTTTCTTTTTTTTTAATTTTTTGGAAGTCTAACCCTCATGTTGAACCACCCGGTGGTACTGATGTAGAGGCCACTATCATAACGTGTCAACGATGCTACTTTGTTGAGTTATGAGAACTTGAATGCAACCCTGAAGAACTCTGATATGCCTTGTAGATATTGGAATTAACCTTGTCTATGTGCACAAATCGCAATATGGTACCTTCAAAATCCTTATAATGAAGGGTAGATGCCAACAGACGGTCAATGTGAGAATTGTATCATGAATGGAGTGCATGATGTCATGCATGAAGGAATATGAGATAGATTGGTTGATGGTTTGGAACCTTTGACTCTCCTAACTTGGGAATATGAGCAATGATGGGTGGGAACGAAGGTTTTCGTGGAATTAGGACTAACTATTAGATATACTTCATTCCTTGCTTGAGAAGCCTACTTTTTCTTTTGAGGATGCTTTTGATGGATACCTTTCCACTTTTTATTTTTCCCCATAGTTTCTTTGACTAATGGAGTTTTGGAAGGATTATTTTCTTTATTTTTCTTTGGTATCCATTTTTATTTGCTTTGTCCTTTCTACTTTACTACTTTATTTTCTTTGATGATCTTCTCCTTGCTTTGATAAGAATTTTTCCTTTTATGTTGGTCCCAATTTGAGTATGAGATGATGGGTGGATGACGATTCATGATATTACTATTTGTAGTGTTGATAGTACTTTCATTATAAGGATCCTTCGTGCCCCATATGTTGATTTTTGCTATAGACAAGATTTCCCCTGACATTGTGAAGGTATTATCAATACCTAATCCTTTGCCTTGATAATGTATCCTATGATCCATAGCCACTGAATATGACTTGTCATGAACACATGATATTGCTATGGGTTCCTACTATTCAGGAATATGAACTATTTTTTGTGATTCTATGACATCATTATTTGTTGATACTACTTCAATAGATGTTGGTGCTGATTTAAAAGATGTCAATGATGCACAATCATTGTAAGAATCAAGAATCTCGACCGTTGCTTGCACTTGTATAGGACTACCAAGAGTGGGATACTCTAGTTTTGGATGAAGAAAATCTATATTTCCATCAAAAAGAAACATCTCAAGGGTGATATTGGGGACATATTTGGAGTTTAAAATGGTTTGGAAGATGTCCCTTAGCTCTTGGTGAAACTTTGGGGATAGGGGTTCTTGATCCTGACTCGATTCAGAGTAACTTTCATTATCCTCAAGAGCCTCTTCTTGACATGATCCTTGGGTGGATGATATATTATCGGTAAAAGACTCTTCACAACAGTTTGTGGGTATGGGTGTAACAAGGGATATTTTTGGATCGTTTGGAACTTCTTAAACATTCCCAATCATTGAGTCATATGTGGGAGAGATATTGTAATCTGATACATACTTGATGCCATTACGATATGAAATATTGCTAGATACGGTTGATTGGTTTGGAATTTGTTTCAAAATAGTATCTTGATACGTGTATGATTCCTCATGTTGTGATGAATGAATGCCATAAATGTGTCCCACCATGGTATCATGAGTATGGTTTATATTTTTGGAAGTTGATGCCTTTCTTGAATCTTTTACTTTTGTATGATTAGGCATAAAGTTTGTGTAAATTTTCATATTTTCATTCCCAAAATTTTGATCGACATCAATGTATCCTCGTTCAATAAGATCCTCTATTATATGTTTTATTCTAAAACAATTTTTTTTCATGACCTTTGTATCGGTGAAATTCACAAAAATGAACATCTCTATAGCTATGAAGTTTGACTTGTGGCTCTTGATAGTTTTAGAAATCTGGGAGTGTGATAAGATTACACTGTATCAACCTCTTCAACACATCCTCCATAGGTTCCCCTAAGGGAATGAATTATCATTTAGAAGCATTGTTTGTTCTTTGGGGCGCATGTTGAGTGTTTATGGATTGGGTGTTTTCTTGTTTATGAGTAGTTAAGACTACCTTCGCATCAGCAACACCATCACTAGTAACTTTCTTGTTCTTGGACCAAAAATGGGGCTTTTCATTAGAACTAGTGGATGAGCGTTTGTCTCTATATACTTGTGTGTTTCCCTATGAGTTTAGAGCTCACTCGGTGTTGAGGGCCCTAGGGACAAGCTCATCACAAGTAGTGATACATTACATCTTTAAGTGGAAGGATAGATTTGAATCAACATTTTCTATGATAATCCCCACTTGTTGCTCGTTGGGAATGGGCCACTTGCTCTTAATAGCTCTTTGCCTCCATCATTGTAAGAAATTTTCAAAGGATTCTCCTTTGTTCTTTTTGAGATTGTATAACTCTTCCAAGCTTACATCCATGTTGAGATTGAAGGAGAAGTGATCTATGAATTTATCGATAATTTCTTGGAAAGTTTTGATACTTGGAGGCAATTGTGAAAACCAATCAATGGCTAGACTTGTCAAAATTTGTGGAAGGAGGCGCATTAAGTAGGAATCATTGTAGGAAACTTCCATACACATGACATTTAATTCTTTGATGTGATCCACATGATTTCCCCTCCCCTTGTATTTATCAAATTTAGGGACCTCAAAACCAGGAGGGAAAGGTAGCATTACAATGTTTCTATCGAATGGGTAAGGACATAAGTTTTGTTGTGTATGGGGATTCTTCATTTTTCCCATTTGAATGTCCTGCATTTGTTGAGTTAGCATCTTGAGTTGCGATGCCACATTGTCTTGCAGGTTTGGTGGAGGAGGATAGGGGGTGTATTGTGGGATGGAGGATGAGTAGTACATTGGATTTTGATATGATGGGATGTTTTATGGTGTGTAGGGTGGTGTTGGATATTGTGAAGGTGAGGGTGGTAGGTGTATATATTCCTAACATGTTTGGATTGACGATGTTTTGTTGGGGATTATAGTATAAACCTTGTTGTTGTTGTGCTAGAACTTGTTGTTGTTGAACTTTTTGTTGCTCGACTAAGGCTACTTGTTGGGCTTGTTGTTTTTGCACTACTTGTTGGTAGGCATCTTGTTCTTGTTTAAAAGCTAGAGCATGAACTTCTTGTTGTTGTTGTACGGCTAATGTTTCTTGTTGGGCTTGTTATTGTTGTGTTGCTAAGGTAGCTTCTTGTTATTGTTGTGCTACTAGGGTTGCTTGCTATTATTGTTGTGTTGCTAGGGCTGCTTTTTGGGCTTGTTGTTGTGTTGCTAATGCTTCTTGTTGGGATTGTTGTTGTTGTAAGGCTTGTCGATAAGCCCTTTGTGCTTGTTGCAAAGCTAGAGCATGTGCTTGCAATGTAGGATTGTTTGGTTGTTGGGACATATGTGATGGGTTTTGGGTGTTTATGGTTTGAGTGGTTCATAGATTGTTTTGTGCTATCATTCCTTGTAAGATTGTTGATTGGGAGGGAGGAATGTATATTTGGGACCCCATTTGATTTTGCATGATTTTGGGAACTAATGGTAAAGATGAGGATGGTTCCATTTGGTATTGCGATGTCAATGGCACATTCTAACCTAGGATCAATTGACTAGAAGGGTTCCCACACTGATGTGTTGAGGATTCTCTTGTTGTGTTTGATGTGGGACCAAGGCATTACCGTGGTTGATTGGGTTTGTGATCAATGTGTTGTTTTGATTTGGATTGATGATAGATAGGTTTGATGTGGATGGTGGATTGTCTTGAGTAGTTTTGGTAACCACTTATTTTGATGTGTTGATGGGGTTGTTGGAGCCACTTGCTAAGGGTTGCTCTTGCGTGAGGGTGTTATCTTGCCCTCATTGTCCTATTTGAGGCACTTGGTTCACATTACTTTGTGTAACATTGGGCACACTTGGGGTATTTATGGTGATGGATGAAGATGGTTGCACTCAAAATTTCGAGGTCGTTGCAGCATCATGGAATGTAAGTGGTTTTCCAAATGTTGGTGTCCAATTTGTGTTTTGGGGAAGGTTGGTGTTTAATGGAATGGTTGTGTTGTGAATACCCAAAGTTGTGTTTGTTCCTAGACATGAAGTGAGACCAAGGTTGGTTCATAGCCTAGTTGTAAGACTAGGTGTTAAGGGTTGACTTCACACAAGGGATGAAGTTGGTTGAGTCATAGATTTGGTTAACCCTAGTGTCAAAATTTGTGTGAGAAAATTTGGGTGATTTTTTTTATACTCAAGGAGTTCTTCTATAGTAAGTTGAAGTGGGTTGTTTGTGACATCTTCTACCTCATATTGTCCCAATGGATTTTGGGGTTGTTGTGAGGGGGTAGAATGGCTCCTTCGATCAAATTCTTGTGGGTTTGGATCACTTGTGGTGGATGTGACTTTGGTTTATTCCATGATTCTCATGTGTTGTGATCTTGTTGTAACCATGAATTGTGGGTCAACTACAAGAGAGTTATGTTGGGATTTGTAATGTTTAAACTCTCTAGTTGGCTCAAATTTTGGTAAAAGGGCCACTCTAAGTCATTTTGGACCAATGGTGGAAGTGGATGATGAAAAGGGTGAATGATATGGGGAGTGATATTTGTAGACTTTTAGGATAACAATTTTAGACAAAGATGTTTGATGTTTTGATGAAAGGTGTTAATGAACTTGTAAATCTTGAAGGTAGACTTGTGACTTTAAAGATAAACTTATCCACAAAATGTGATAACTAACTCAACTAAGTGCATGGAAAAGGATCCATTTCACACACAACATAGATAAGTTAGGGGATTGGTTTGATAAATGTTCAAGTTGAAAGTGTTGGTGTGTCCAAAAGTTTATAAAGTTTGGTGAAGTGAAAGGTTAAATATGATAAAGGGTGTATGAAATGTTTGACCCAAAATGTTAACCTAGAATGGACCTTTGTTTTGCAACACCAAGGTAATGAGAAATTTTTTATACCTCTAAAGTGATCAAACCCTAAGGACTCAATGATTTTGTTAAAATATAACTCAAATTATTTTGGAAATAGGACCCAATGATTTTGACAATAGAACTCAATGATTTGGACAATAGAATTTGGACTCAATGTTTTGCAATGTTTTCCTTGTCTCAATTTGCCTGTTTTTGGGGAGTCAAAGTTTGAACATATATCAATGTGGGGTGTTCATTGATTTAATCTTGGATTAATGAAGTTATTTCTGACCAAAACACTTGTATTGCTTTAGTTTCAAACTAAATGTCTATGTCAAAAACACCATTCATTTCACAAGGTCCATTTTGTGAAAAAGTTAGAGCCATAGTTGCCTATCTTAACTTTGGGAAGTATGGATTGAGATGTAAGCCAAAATATTTAGAAGTCTCTAAGGATAAAAAATCCTTAGGACAAGCATCAATATCAAGACTTTTCAAAGGGTATCCATGCTTAAACCAAAGGGTTTGAAATTTTGAGAAAGATCATTGATGTTTGTTTTGCAATTTTTTGGAACCAAGTAAGTATCAAACTAACTCACAAGTATTTACAATCCTAGTTCAAGCAGGTACATATTTCTTAGTAGGCTTACCATCATCCCCTAAGAGATGATTAATCCATGAAGATGGAATGGAAAAATAGGCTATGTCAAGGAAATGTAACATCTTGACACGCCAATCAAAAGAGTCCCTTCCCTATTTGCTTTATTGCCTCAACCTAAAACTGGACATGGTAAGTAACTTCTTGGAATGGTGATATTCCAATGCACTACCTTAAAATATGTTTCAGAATTGGACTTGGTTAGCCACTAAAAACAAGGATTTTAATGACCATATTTGGGATAAACTAGTGTTATACAAGCGAAAATTCACTCAATTAAGAGGCATCCTAGCCCTTAGAAACATCTAAGGGTTTTAACGTATCACATGGATACTAAGAGAGACATTCGTTGGTATAGGACATCAACACCAATTGTTTAATGACTTTAGTCACAACCAATTATTTATATAGCGGATGAAATGAAAGCAACACGTGGGTCGTTCCCTCTCACAAGTTGGGAGGCAGGCCCTCTAAAGGTAACATAGTTTGTGAAGCTTAAAATGTTTTTCGTCACCCAAGATTTCCAAAATGCGCAAGGGGAGAGGATAGGAACTTCCAAGAAGAAAAAGTATACTTGTTTGTTTCTCTTCACCCAAGATCACACGAAGCACAAGGGGAGAGGATATGCACAACAAGCACACACAAGCAAATCATACACCTGTTCATTTTAACCTTGACAAGCATAATGGGTTTGTTTTAAGCACCAAATTGAAGTGTTTGATTGTCTTGTTCAGTTTTAACTTGATATAGCGAAATGAGGATGTGTGGGTCTAATTTTAACCAACTTGAAAATATCAAAGCAATGGTTAATTTTAAAGACCAAATGAAATTTAGTAGCCCTAAAGCATGAAGGGAAAATAGCATGTGATGGGTTATAATTATCCCATGAGTGTTTGAGAACATTGTTTTGATTATATGAGAAAAGAAAGTTTTGAATGGACCTGAAACCATTTACAAATAGGTTTTAAAGGGACTCGAAACCCAAACATGGATGTGTATAGGAGCAAATTTGCACCCCTTGTGTAAATTCCCCTTTTGCATACCCTCACCTTAGAAAATCAAACCCGAAGGTGAAATTCCACATCACCCACCTGTCTTCCACCCATTTGGCATTTGTCTTTTGTGTTGGTGAGCGAATATTTTTTGGGGATGCGAGCGTGGCGCGTGGACGTCTGCATGGCGCATTTTTTTCCTCGATGGATTCCTGCATCTAAAGTTGGAAGAGACGTTACACTCCTCATTGGCGATGAATTGTAATGTCATGTCGACCAACCGACCCAAAAACAACTTATTCCTTCTCATCCCACCTTCAAAAGAACAATATTCACTATCACTTCATCTCTCTACACACTTCTTGATCTTCCACATTTTCTTGAGCACTCCATTATACAATTCAAGTAGCTTTCACAACTCCATTGAGCACTACAATAGTTGGTTACTCCATTCACTCCATTTTGTATGTGTGAGGCTACTATAGAAGTTAGGAGCTTGGAGTCTTACGAGACCTCCCTTCATCACCACTGCGGTTGTGGTGACTTTGCCAAGTTTGTTGCTTGCATTCTCCCTTCATTGGCCTTGAGATCCTTTGGATGGATGTGGTAATAGTCCACTCTCCCTTTTGTGGTTTGATAGAGTAGCATAGTATTGTTTCATAGTGTTCAATAGTATCTCTTGTTATTCTATTTTCTTTATCATATTTTCTACTCCATTACTTATTTTGTTGTCCATGGAGGTGGAAACACCAAAGTGGGGGTCTGACTGAGGCAGGCCCCTATACAACCCCAACATTTTTCCCCTTCTTGCTTGTGTGTAGGTGAACATGTGCATGAAGATCATTGGTGAACTAGCATTTTAGTAAGTTGGTGTTCATCACCCTAGTTCTCATCTACTTGTTTTATTATTTCCACACTTACTTTTTGCACTTTATCATTTTATCCTTTTCATTAAAATCAACCAGCCAAACTATTAAGTAGGTTTCTGGCCTTTTATATCGTACTTTATGTTTTCTAGTCGTACAAATTCCAACACGCTAGAGAGATGCTAGCGTGTCGCACTGTCGTCCCAAACCTACACTTCCATCCTCAAATAGAGAGCTATTTGAGGTACAGTTCAAAATCCAGAAACTGGCTCGTCTAGCCCCAAATAGAATTTTGGGTCTACAGAGTGACAAAAGTACTTCATAGTGCTCTTCATTCATGATCCTCATCCCAAAACATCCCTTTAAAGTGAGGTAAGTTAGGAAATCCCTACACTCTCAGCTCTTTGTGACCTAGAGCCTTGACATGGTTGGTCCCCCTCTCTTTAATTTTTGGTGAACCCGACATGAACAATGTCTACCCATTCTCCTATGCTGAGACTTTTCCCCCGCATCTAGTGGTTTTCGTAACCCTGAGTGTTGTGAAGGTTTATGAGCATCACAACCCAATCCACAACTTCTAGGTACATTGTTAGGAGAAGCGTATGACACTTACCGTAGGAGAAGATGAAGGTCACTTCTAGCTTCGCCTCCAATTTTTCCACTGGTATAGCTACTGACCGTACCACTGGTTTTCCTATGAGTTATGCTAATGAGATGGATTTCACAGAAGAAACCACTCGTGTGCCTACCCCTCCAGTGTCTCCTATGCCTTCATTCATAGATGAGGATGATGTTGTGTGTATTCCTATGGAAAACCTTATGGCACTAGATAATAGACTGTTAGACCTTGTAAATCATTTGGAGAAAGTATCGAGCGTGGAGAGAGCTGCTAAGCTTACTAGTGAGGTGAGACATTTGTTAGGGAAGGATAGAATAGGAATAGAGTTTCTACGAGGCCTTTCCAATCTAACTGAAGCTTATATCCCTTCGTATAGGCCTAGATCGGGTACCACCCAAGGGGAAGTGCTCGATGCCTATGAAAGACAAATAGGCATTTCAATGCCTACCACATCCATGTACATGGCTGAAATAGGGCCCTTAATCAGTGTCTCTTCTACTTCCCAAAGGCTTAACACTCTCAAGGTGAGTAAAATTCCCCTTGGTTTTAGTTTCACCCCTCCTACTTCCCCTTGTGGTGGGGGCTCTGGTGGAATGAGTGGTGGTGGCTTTGGTAGCGGAGGTGGTTCTAGTAGAGGAGGCTTTGGTGGAGGCCATGGTGGTAGTTTCAGTAGTGGAGGTGGCTCCAATGGAGGCCTATCAGTGGTGGTTCCTCTAACGGTGGTCACAATAGTGGCTCTAGACGTGGTTCTAATGGTGGTGGTTCTGGAGGTTCCACTGGTCCTTTATCATCTTTTGACCCTATTTTGAATGCCCTTCTCCAAAACATGGGTTGAATGCAAAACTAGTTGGCAAGCCTTTCCTAGGCCTCTGCCCAACCTATCTTTCAACCTTTTTTCTGACATAGCCCATTGTCAGTAGCAATCTTGAGTACTCCCTTCCCGCAAGGAATGGAGATTCCTAAACTTGAGAATTATGGAGGAAAAGGGGACCCACAAACACATGTGTCTACCTTTAATGCCATGTGTACATACTTCTTTGATCACAATGCTTTGATGACAAAATTATTTCCTCGTTCTCTCAAGGATATAGCACTTGAGTGGTATTGTTCCTTGCCTGACAATTCTATATTCTCATTTGATCAACTTGTAAATCAGTTTCTTTGAAAGTTCCAAGCCAACATCAGTCCAAATATGACCTCGGATCTCGTCCGATGTAAGCAGGAGGATAATGAGAAAATAAATGATTTCATAGTGCAATATCAAGTGCTCTTTTCACAAATCTCATACCTACTGCTCGATTTCGATGTGTAGAAGGTGTTCATAGGAAACCTGCAGAGACCTTGGCAGGAAAATTTTTCCCTCATGAAATACCCTTCTTTTACACATCTGTGTGTTGCATTACAAGAGTATCAGCAAACGGTAGTTCAGTTTGGGGGATCCTACTCGCACTCTAGTTTAGAAGGAAAATCTATTGTATCCATCTTAGAAAAGGGTAAAGTTGCAAATATAGTAGCTGTGACAAATGATAATGGCCTCAGATGCAACAAAAAGTTTACAAAGTTAGTAGAATCATATTCTTCCATCTTGCGAAAGTTGTTGAAGGACAAGATCATAACTTTGAAGAACCCTCAACCTCTCAAGGAACCTTACCCTGATTGGTACGATGTGAATGCTTTTTGTCAGTACCATCAAGTTAATGGACATGATACTGAATGTTGTATATGCCTGCATCACAAGATATAGGATTGCATCGAGGATGGTACCATTTGTCTCAATGGAACAAAACAAAATGCAAAAAAATTGATGGCGAAGGCCAATAGTGAGTTGCAGATCTACACAGACCCA
Source organism: Sequoia sempervirens (assembly GCA_007258455.2). Taxonomy (NCBI): domain Eukaryota; kingdom Viridiplantae; phylum Streptophyta; class Pinopsida; order Cupressales; family Cupressaceae; genus Sequoia; species Sequoia sempervirens. Next base: position 963,711,069 of record VDFB02281492.1, on the reverse strand, counting down.
TTTTTGTCTCACTCTGCCAACTTGATTATTCACCCCTCTAATTCTTCCACTCAGCCCTTGGTGTACATTAACATGGTCACGATTACTCCTTCCCCACAATCTGCAACTGGCTCACTAGATGTGACATTCTTCGTGTAGGACATGCCCTTGAATAACAAGCCTTCTCCCTTCTACATTCCTGCTTGGCTCAAATGGGAACATTGTGACAGGGGTCCTAGTTGAACCCACGAGCCAAGTGAATGTTATTACAGAAGAGATGTTATGGTTGAATTCACTACAAAGGGAGGGGTATGAAGAAACAAATTCTACCATTCCTATGCATGATGGCCTCTCTCTCAAGTCGTATGACTCTAACTCTTTCCGTCCTAGTTGGACCTAGGGCTATGAACACAACCTTTGATGTTATCCTAGAATCTTATTTGTTCGGGGTGAAGTTAGGCATACCTTGGCTAGCTTCCATGAATGGAATCGCTTTTGTCATTCATAAGTGTTTAAAATTCTCCCACGAAGGTGTTGTGCACATCGTGCATGACACCAAATATCAACTGTTGGTGTACCATGGAGGCTATTCATTGGATCATTTTTTGCCCACCCTGTTCAATCTGCTTCCCCCAAGAACAAACCTACTTTACTAAAACTAAGTGAAGTATAAGACTAGGGGTAAATGGCAGCCAAAAGTGACCCCTTCGGTAGTGCAACAACAAGCTACCTCCTCTTCTTGAAAGGGAAAGGAGAGGGGGTGCCCCTTTTGCTCCACTTTCTGAAGAAGAGTTTTGGATGTCTACTCTTGGATTCTACATAAGAAGTCTGATGGTGCCTACTTGGCGTAAATCCAAGATATGGATATTAGGTCTTCCTATTGTGTCTCCTGGACCTTGGACCTACTTGTATGGTAGGAGAAAGGATCCCTGCGGGGAATCCTCTATGTCTCGGCCTCCGCGGTGATGAGTACATGATATGACACTTTAATTAATCCTTTTTATGTTTTCAAGGACTTTATTATATATTAATTAACTATGCTGGCAGTAGACTATATGCTTGAATGTTTTCTTGATTTTGCCTTATATTTAACTAATTGGAGTATATATTAGAAATGATATGTTGCATTAAATGTCTTGCTTTTTAATGATGATTAATGATGAAGTGATTATGAAAATTGAGATCTTTTTCTATCATAATGGAACTATCTTTGTGGATTTTGTTTGGTTGATTAAGCATTGACTTCATGAGGTGGACGTGTTAAACTCCTTGTTTAACAAACTTTAAATTTGTCTTACTCCTGATCGCTCCAGTTGGCTCCTGATGAATGCTTCTAAATTGATTTCTTCAATCAGTTTGAAAACTTCATGTTCAGCTATTATCATGTGGTGGATTTTTTATGGCACTTTTGGTTCTGTTTAAGTTTAGTTTTTGCCACTTTGCATCTTGGTGGGTTGCGCTAGTTTTTGTATTCAAATAAGTGGATATTCTTATAAATATCCACCCTTAGTTTTAGTTTGGGAGTTAGTTAATCTTTCGCTTTAGCATTGTAATGTTGGTTATTTGCACTTTTGTACTACTTGCCTATTTTGGCCAATTGGAATGCAAATAAGGAGTTTATTTGAATCTCAATGTTTAGGTCCCACCAGAGGAAGAGCAGGCTCTGCTCAACCGAAGGAGGTGACCTTGTGTTATATTCTTTGATTCAGCTAATTTTTGCATTGTTCATCTCAATTGGAAAGTAGGAATATTGATCTTTGTTTAATCATTGTTAGTGAATGCGATTACTCATATTCTTAGATTAAGTTCATTGTGTTCTCAAGACAGTATATTATGCTTAATGCGGATTAATATTCACTCATTTACTGTAGATTTTATTACTGTTCAAAGGAATTAAACTCATTGGTTATTCTCAAATTAATGTTGTTTTAATGGAAGCGACAATGATGACCTATGGAAACACAAAACTGAAGCTTGTTTGGAATTTATTCATGGAATTTAGTATTATTGCTTTCTAGGCTAATATTTATTTTTTGCAAATGTAATTAGATTCTCTTCTATAAACGTAAATAGATTTTCTTTCCAAGTACATTTCAATTCTAAATTTTAGATTAAAAGTAAATTTTATTTTTAGCTTAATTCTTCCATGAATTAATTGCAATTTAGTCAAGTGAAGTTTGAAATGAGTTATTGGAGTCTGAACAATCATTAGTTAAGAGATAAATTAGGATTAAATCTTTAGAATTAGTTAGAAATTAGTTGTTAAGATCAATTCATGAGAGCTCCTGAAAGCTCCTGACAGAGCTAAACCATGACCAAAATTCACTATTTACAGTGAAAAACCCCCCAATTCATAGAAACACCCTTGTCGTATACAACTCTAAGACACACCCAATTCGATAATTGAAATATTAGATGATGCAAGAAGTGACATCAGCAACCTTGCACATCATTTTTGGTGTTGTTGCCATCGAATTAAAAGATCTAGCTATTTAAGTTTGAAGCCTTAGTGTTGATAAGGAAGACAGTTTAGATTGTGGATGAGACGAGCTAGAGATCCTCTAGGAGGATTTCTTCCACAAAATATTAATTTTGATCAAGAACAAGAAGTTCAGCAATATCAGCTTTAAATCAACAAGTGAATCAAGAACAACATCAAGAAGAAATGTATGATCAACTGGGAAATGATCCTCCACCAAATAATAGGACCTTTTCTTATCCTATGAATCTGAATGTACAGAATGATGAGCCTCCTATGAAAATCATTTTACCTTCTATATTACCTACCTTTAGAGGAAAAACTTATGAGGATCCTGACCAGTTTTTCTTTGAGTTTAAGGTTTTATTTGAAACCTATGACTATACAACTAATAACCAGAAGTTAAAACTATTTCCTTCTACATTGAAAGAGTTATCTTTATGTTGGTTCATGGGTTTAGGTGCATGAACAATCTCAACTTGGCAGGAAATGGAAACTAAATTTTTGGATAAATATCAAGATTACTATTGAGTAAGAGATAGGAAAGAGGAATTGTTTTGAATGAGAAAATTGGAAGATGAAAGCCTAGAAAATTATGCTGATAGATTTCAATTTGTGCATAACAGGTGTGGTAATGGTTTAGATAATGAGATTAGTAAGACAAATTTTTTAAAAGGAATTGATGATGAATCTAGAGAATCTTTGAATCTTATGGGGAAAGGAGACATCAATAAGCTTTCTTTGGAAGAAATTATTGAGATATGTAGAAACTAATCTAGGACTAGAGTAGGCACTAGAAACTCCCGAAGAAATAAAGTTCTTACTCCTGATGTGTCTCAAGTAATGGAAGAAATTGCAAATTTGAAAATTGATTTACTCCTTCATCTCAACATGCAAGGAGATAAAAATATTACTGAGCCTTTATCCATTTATTGTTCCAAATGTAGGGGTAAACATATTTTGAGAGAATGTCCAGTAAATCAAGTTGATCTCTGTGAAATTTGTGAAAAACATTATGCAACAAGTTCTTGTAACCTCTTACTTGGAATTAAGAATCATTTGAAGAAACAACCTGAAGTAGAGGAAGAACTTAACTATGTTAGATAGAGACCCTAGAATACATGATATAATGCTAATCAAGGGCAATATGGTCCTAGAGCTGATTGGAATCAAAATCCTTGGTCAAATGCAAACCAATGGACTCCTCCTTACCAAGCACAACCCTCACCTACATTTTGGGGTCACCCCGAATGGATGAATTCTTAGTGGAATCAACCACAGTGGCAACCAAATCAGTCACAATGGTAGTTGAACCAACCTTAGTGGCAGAAAAATCAAACACAATTTCAACCATGGAAAAATCAGGGACCAAGGCATCCTTGGGGACAATAACCTCCATTAGTCACTATTCCTAATCTTCCTAATGAACAAGTAAACCAACCTCAGTTACAAGCACAACCTGTTTCAAATCTGAAAAACAATTGTAATGATGCCAATCCTCCTACTTTGAATGTGATAGATGCCAATGATATTCAGTTGAGGAACCGAAATGTTCCATTCATACCAAACATTAAAGATCGGGAAAGTGAGAAAGAAGAAGAGTACTTGAAGGAAGATTAGAATTCTAATGATGAACAAAAGGTTTAGCAAGCACCTTATCCTAAACATTTAAAAATAGAACAAGTAGCTCCCAACAAATCTCAACCAAATTACATGAATGTGGTAGATTCTCAACTTCTTCGTGAATTGAAAAAGATCAATATTGATATACCATTATTGCAAGCCATTAAAGAAATACTAGAAATAAATCAATTGGTTAAATCTCTTTGTATGAAAACGCTAGGTAGGAAGAAGAAATTACCTCCTACAATTCAGATAGGGACTAAACTCATTGATGTTTTATCAGGAAGATTACTACCTCAAAAATATAATGATCTTGGTAGTCCTATGATAACTTTAAGTATTGGAGGGATTGAGATAACCAATGTATTAATTGATATAGGAGCATATATTAATGTTATCACATCAAACACTATTGAATTGATGGGTATGACAATTGTTTGGCCCACAAGAACTGTTTTACAGTTGGCAGATCAATCTACTACTAAACCTGAAGGTGTTATTGAAGACATTATGGTTACTATTGATACATGGGATTATTCAATTGAATTTTTTGTTCTTAAAGCTAGAAAGAATAATTTTGGTTATCCAATTATCTTAGGTAGACCATGGTTAGCTACTGTAGCTACATTGATAGATTGCAGATTAGGAAGTATGATCATTTCTAATGGTTAAAAACAAAAGGAATTGTCAATTTTTCCTCTTGCCCAACCATCATTTCAGCCGAATACTCAACTTTGGGTTGATGAGGATATGGATTCAAAAGGAGATGGTGTTGTATAATTAGCTATGGTTACCTTGGTAGAACATATTGAAGAAGATGAGGAACAAGATCTTAATTCTGAAAAGATCTTTCAAGGAAAAGAGAACAACTATCAACTACATCAGCAAAATTCACACACTTTTCCCTTAAATACACTTGTTGGAGATCCACTTGATTCTAAGAATAAGACCAAAGAAATAACAGTAGCAAGGGATAAGCCTCTTTTCATTAATCCATATTTGTCTTCTTCCCACGAAAAGGAATTGAAGCAGACTTTGGAAAATCATTCTAAAGCATTTGCTTGGGAATATAAAGACATGAGAGTGATTCACCCTTCTATTTGTACTCAACATATTTATACTGAAGATGTTAAACCAGTAAGGAAAGGTCAAAGAAGGATCAATCCTACTCTATGGGATATTGTGAAACAAAAGATAGAAAAACTGTTGAAAGTAGCATTTATTTATCCAATATTTGATAGTCAATGGGACTCCCCATTGGTTATTGTTCCCAAGAAAAATGGAATATGGCGTGTATGTGTGGACTACAGAGAATTAAATAAAGCCACTAAAAAACATCATTTTCCTTTGTCATTTATTGATCAAGTACTAGATAACCTAGTTGGTAGTAGTTATTACTCTTTCTTAGATGGCTTTAGTGGTTATAATCAGATCCAAGTGGCTCTTGAAGACCAGGATAAGACTACCTTTACATGTCCTTGGGGAATCCTGGTAATTTTTTGCAGATTTGACTACCTCATGTGTAGAAGTTTATATGCATGACTTCACAATTCATGCACAAACATTTGAGGAAGCACTTGAGAGTTTGAATAAAGTTTTGTAAAGATGTAAGGATCTTAGGTTGTCTTTGAATCGTGAAAAGAGTTCTATCATGATGACAGAAGGGATTGTTCTGGGACATCACATTTCAAAAGAGGGGATAAAAGTTGACCCCAAGAAAATAGAAATTATTCAAAAGATTAAGATCCCTACAAGTCAAACTAAAGTTTGTAGTTTTCTTGGGCATGATAGTTACTATAGAATATTCATTGAAGGGTTTTGTAAAAATTTTGAGCCTTTATTTACATTGCTCAAGAAAGATGCGGAGTTTGTTTGGACAAGTGATTGTCAAAAATCATTTAAGATAATTAAGCATGTCTTAACTATTGCTCCAATTATCAAAGGACCTATTTGGGGAGTTCCATTTCATATACATGTTGATGCATCTAACTTTGCTATTGGTGCAGTTTTGGGACAAAAAGATGAGAACGAAGCAATGCATGCTATTCTACTATATCAGTAAAAATTTGAATCCTGGTGAAAGGAACTACACAACAAGTGAAAAAGAGTTCTTAGCAGTAATATTTGCAATCAATAAATTTAGGCATTGTATTATTGGTTACAAAGTCTTCATTCATACAGACCATGCTGCTATTAAATATTTGATGAATAAAGCTATAGTGGGTGGATGAGTTATAAGATGGCTATTATTGTTGCGGGAATTTGATGTAACAATTTTAGATAAGGCTGGTAAAGATAATATTGTTGTTGATTTCCTTTCTAGATTTGTTTTGTAGGGTGATCAAGAGCCAATAGATGACACATTTCCAGATGAGCACTTGTTTACAATATCAATTCATCCAACATGGTTTGATGATCTTGCAAATTATCTTGTAATAGGGAAGTGTCCAAATTATTTCAATCCTAAACAAAAAGAAGATTAATTCATGAAAGTTCTAGGTTTCAATGGATAAATGGACTATTATTTAAAATGTATCCTGATCACGTTCTTTGTAGATGTGTAGCTAAAATAGACATTTATGATGTCATACATGCTTTCCATCATGAGCCAGAAGAAGGACATTATTTAGTAGTCAGAACTATTCATAAGATCTTAGGAGCTGGTTATTTTTGGCCATCTATGACAAAGGATGTTTCATTCTTTGTTAAGCATTGTGATGAATGTCAGCGCATGGGAAGACCTCCACCAACAATGGAGATGTTGTTACAACCTCAAATAGTTTTGGAACCATTCGAGAATTGGGGAATTGATTTTATGGGACCTGTTGATCCACCTTCCAGAGGACAACAATATATTCTAGTTTGCACATACTATGTCACAAAGTGGGCCAAAGTGAAAGCTTTACTAGCAACAAGAGAACATAAAGTAGTTGATTTTTTGTACAAGCATATTTTGCAGAGATTCGGTGCACCAAGGGCCACAAATTGTGTCTATTATGATGGAATCTTTTATGCAAAGATACCAGATGACACAGAAAATTAATGCCATATCATCCTCAGGCGAATGGAAAAGTAGAGGTTACTAACCAGGAATCAAAAAATATTTTGACAAAAGTTGTTTCATTGAGGAAAACAGATTGGGAAAAAATGTTAGATGAAGCAGTCTGGGCATACAATACAACCTAGAAGACAACTATTGGATTCTCTCCATATGAGTTAGTATTTGGAAAAACTCCAATCATGCCTATTGAGTTTGAATTGCATACATTGAAAATAGCATTGGAGGTTGGTATTGACTTGCCTGAAGCAGAAAAAAATAGAATTTTACAGTTGAACCAATTGGATGAAATGAGAATGGAAGCTCTTCAACATACATAAATAATTTAGAAGCAGAGGAAAGAATGGAATGATAAAAATATTGTGACAAGACAATTCAAGAAGGAAGATTGGGCATTATTGTTTGACTCTAGATTTCAAGAGTTTAGAGGGAAATTTCATACAAGATGGTTGGGACCCTATGAAATTGATCATTTTTTTCAAAATGAAGTTATTCAACTGATACCAATAGATGGAGAAAGAAGTATCATGCTAGTTAATGGTCATCATTTGAAGATGTATCACAAACCTACATCAAAAGAAGAATTTGTATCAGAATTGCATAATAGAGTTGAACATTTTCTGATGGAAGATATTCCTTCCATAGGAGAATGTGCACCTGGATAATATTTTGAAAAGGTATGAATAAAGGAGATAAATTGAAAACCAGAAATGGTGGTTTACCTTGTGAATAAAGGAGATAGATTGAAAACCAAAAACGGCAATTTAACTCTTATAAAAAAATGAAAAATTAAAAAATTAAAAAAAAAGGAAAAAAAAGGATGGCTGAAAAACTAGAAATGGCGGTCTCCTGATGACTCTTGACGTTCCCAAGGTTCTCTGTAATAAATGTTCTTGTTAATTCTTAGCTCTTTTTTATTAACTCGTTGGAATTTTTGTCAGCTGAGTTAATTCATATGCTCTGATTGACTCTTGCATTTAATAAAAAGGTACGCATTTATTGTAGATATTATTTTCAAAATATTACTTTCTAACTTAGTTAATGTGATGTGAAATTAAGTAAATATTTTGAGCATAGATATCTCTACCCATAGTTATTAATGTTATAATAAATAAGTCTTAATCATTTCAAAATCTAGCAAAGACATAAGGATTTGACATTGAAATGATTGCTGCAATAAATACAAGTAATAAGGGAGATTTCATATCAGTTCAAAATAAGTATGCTTATGTTAGCATCGTTGCCAACCGTCTGAATCATAATTCAAAATACTGGTTGATATGTGTGGAACGTTCACAAGGAATGAGGTGAATTAAATGCCTAACATCTTGACACGACGTGCATTTTTTTGAAAAGTTTTGTGTATGTGGAAAGAAACGTTTATTTTGTATTTCACTCAACAGTTGTGTCTGCCATTTTCTCTATTGAAATTACATGAGTAAGAAAAAATGGGGCAGAAAAGAAATTCAGAGCCAGAGAACTTCATTTTAGATCTTGAAACAGAAAGATTGCTCAAAGAGGTAGGGTGGCTTGAGTTTATACAAATGTATGAAGGTTTCAAACTTGATTTAGTTGAAGAATTTGTTATGAACTTTCATGTGAATGTTACCAGAGTAAGATAGGAAATAATATAGGTTATCCCTACTGTTATAAGTGAACTCTCTGGTATTCTAGCTGAAGGTGAGCCAGTAAACAAAGGGTATGTAGGTTTTGAGGAATTGGTGTCTGCATTTCATGAAGAACCTGGAAGGTGGCCAAAAATTTTATGGCATAAGGGTAGCCAAAATGGAGTTGCTCGCAATAGTATGGAAGAGCCATGGAAGACAATTGTAACATGGTTGATGAAATTTTTCACCTGCGAGGGGCACTATGACACAATTTTAGGGCCAGGAATGTGAATTATCATGCATTTGAGGTATGGAAACACCAAAAATTCTGTAAGAATTAACCTTCCTACATTTTTATTCATGCAAATATCTTCTATGGTAGCTAGGGTAAAATCTAGAGGTGTGTCATCCATTAGATACCATAGTTTGATTCATTTAATTATCAAGCACCATTTCATGAAGAAAGAGTCTGGTAAAGAGGGGTGGTTAGAATTTTTGTCAACCCCCATAGTCAAAAGTGGAAAGAAATCCAAAAAGGGACCCACAGTGAAAAAATTGAAAATTGAGAAAGGAGAAGCTTCTAAAAAAGGATAGAAAAAGGGAAAAAGAAAGCTACAGGAGATTGAAAGAGAAACCCATAAAATAGTTAAAAGAAAAAGATGTGTGTCACAACAAGAAAACCCTAGTGTTGTTGACGCCAATGTTATGACTTCTCATGATTTACCAATTGAAACTCCTGATGCCCCTCAAGACACCTTGAAAAACCATGAGGAAATCCAAGAGCCTGCTCGTTCTCCTAAACAACTTGAAAGTCCTCCTAAAGCCCTAATTCCATCTCTACAGAGAACCCTTGTTTTAGTATCTCATGGCTCTCCATCTAAAAAAAAATCTTCTGATATGTCAAAAGAAGATAATCCTGTTGAAGGGTCTGATGAAGCTTCTTCCCCACCCCTGTTGGTTTTTAAAAGAAGGAAATGGAAAGAACCAATAACCGAACAAGAAAAATCCCCTCAATTGCAGGAAGAAGAGGAGATGGAAGAAGAAGAAGAAGAAGATATGGCCAAGGCCATGGCAGTATCTAGAATCCAAGTGGAATTGGAAGAAAAAAATAAAAGAATACAACTTCTGGAAGAGAAGTTAAAAATAAAAGAAGAAGAATTGCAACAATCTGTAACCAAGACTGAGAAAATAGAAAAGGAAATGATAGAGATTTGCAAACACAATTGAATCAAACAGAAAAGGCCTTACAATAGGCTAATGCACAAACATTAGCTCAATCAGAAGAGACAGCAAGGCTCAGTGTTGTAGAAATAGGGAGACTAAAGGTAGAATTGCAACAGAAAGAGGAAGAATTAAAACAATAGTCAAGTAGATTGCATTATCATAAGGCTTCTACCTCATCTACTCCAAGGAGATACCTCTCTCTTATAGCACTCAAGCTTAAGCATGAGAATAATCAGTTGAAAATCCAATTTATCAACAGCTAGAAAAGGAGAGAGATGAAGCAAATGAAAGATTACAACAAGAGGTAGAGTTGTCCTCAGCAATGTTGTCAATGAGGAAACCTTCAGAATTATATGCATTATTTTTTAGAGAAAGGTTTTTACAATGGAAAATTAATCAATTGGTTTTAAAAAGAAAAATAGATTTTGATGGTGACCGAGAATTTCTTGAAGATTTCTACAACATCCATCCCACCATTCAAAACCAAATGTGTGAATACTTTCAGCATGGCTTTCTTCTTGGTAATTTTCCATAGTCTTTTCTTAATGTTTACATTGGGGAGTTGCAAATCAGATCTTTTGTGTCTTTGTTACAGAACCAAGTTGAGTGGGAGAACAGGATAGACTAGTACAAAGAAGCACAAATGAAATTGGGCATTCCAATGAGGAATGAAACTCATTGGTGTATGGCTTTCAGAGCCACATTTAGATACTTTGCATTGAGAGATAATGTGGCATCGGTCTATAGGAGAAATTTGACTAAAAGCATTCAAATTTTTATAAATGTTCAAGAACATCTCCCACACAGAGCCTTGACTGCAGTAAGAGAAAAGTACAACATTCCAGTATCAGTAAGAAGGAGAGAACCAATCTCTCCAAGAAACATCACTTGGAGTCTCATAAGAGTGAGATCTTTGATATAGGTCATTGAGGAGCATAATACTAATTGGGTTGGCATGAGGTTCAAACCACCCTTTCTCATAGCACCTACACCTACATTGAATGCTCCACTGCAGTTTATTGGAGAAAATTTAAGAGATAGGTTGAGGAGAATTGAAGAACAAAATGCATATGCTCATCGAAGAACATTCCTATAATATGTGACTTCATATGGTGATATGGTTATTTGGTTGGTAGGCAGAAAAAGAGATTTTCCAGATCCTCAACCATGAGGGCATGGTTGACAGCAAGAGGGGGAGAAATGTTGAGTGCATGATATGACACTTTAATTAATCATTTTCTATGTTTTCAAATACTTTATTATATATTAATTAACTATGTTGGCAGTAGACTATATGCTTGAATGTTTGATTGATTTTTCCTTATATTTAACTAATTAGAGTATATATTAGAAATTATATGTTGCATTAAATGTCTTGATTTTTAATGATGATTAATGATGAAGTGATTATGCAATTGAGATGTTTTGTTGTCATAATGGCACTATCTTTGTGGATTTTGTTCAGTTGATTAAGTGATGACTTCATGAGGTGGACGTGTTAAACTCCTTTTTTAACAAAATTAAAAATTGTCTTGCTTCTAATTTCTCCAACTAGCTTCTGATGAATGCTTCTGAATTGACTTCTTCAGTTAGTTTAAAAACTTCCTGTTTAGCTATTATCATGTGGCAAATTTCTTTATGGTGCTTTCGGTTCCGTTTAAGTTTAGTTTTTGCCACTTTGCATCTTGGCGGGTTGTGCCAATTTTTGTATTCAAATAATTGGATATTCTTATAAATATCCACCCTTAGTTTTAGTTTGGGAGTTAGTTAATCTTTCGCTTTAGCATTGTAATGTTGGTTATTTGCACTTTTGTACTACTCGCCTATTTTGGCCAATTGCAATGCAAATAAGGAGTTGATTTGAATCTCAGTGTTTAGGTCCAACCAGAGGAAGAGCAGGGTCTGCTCAACCGAAGGAGGTGACCTTGTGTTATATTCTTTGATTCAGTTGATTTTTGCACTGTTCATCTCAATTGGAAAGTAGGAATATTGATCTTTGTTTAATCATTGTTAGTGAATGTGATTACTCATATTCTTAGATTAAGTTCATTGTGTTCTCAAGATGGTTTATTATGCTTGTTGTAGATTAATATTCACTCATTTACTGTAGCTTTAATTACTATTCATTGGAATTAAACTCATTGGTTATTCTCAAATGCATGTAGTTTTAATGGAAGTGACAATGATGACTTATGGAAAGATGAAACTCAAGCTTGTTTGGAATTTATTCATGGAATTTAGTATTATTGCTTTCTAGGTTAATATTTATTTTCTGCAAACATAATTAGATTCTCTTCTGCAAACATAAATAGATTTCCTTTCCAAGTACATTTCAATTATGAATTTTAGATTAAAAGTAAATTGGGTTTTTAGCTTAATTCTTCCATGAATCAATTGCAATTAAGTCAAGTGAAGTCTGAACTGAGTTATTGGAGTTTGAACAATCATTAGTTAAGAGATAAATTAGGATTAAATCTTTAGAATTAGTTAGAAACTAGTTGTTAAGATCAGTTCCTGAGAGCTCCTGAAAGCCCTTGAAAGCTCCTAGAAGCTCCTGACAGAGCTAAACTGCGACCAAAAGTCACTGTTTACAATGCAAAACTCCCCAATTCATGGAAACACCCTTATCGCATACAACTCTAAGACACGCCTAGTTCGATAATAGAACTATTAAATGATGCAAGAAGTGACATCAATGACCTTGCACATCATGCGGCCTCCCACCGCTCCTACTCCTAAAGCAGTGAATGGGAAGAGGCCCATCGCTGAGGCGCTAGAGCTAACTCCCCTCGTTGTTTCTCAACCTCTTCCTCCTATGCCCGTTCAAGAGTTTGTCCATCCACCAGAGACGACTATGATGGAATCTCCTATGGCTGAGTAGGAGAGTTTTGTCCCTTCCCAGCACCCATCCTCTAGCTCGAAGAGTCACAAAAACTACCTTGTGCATGAGCGCAAGCGTTGGCGAAAGGCTCTGGCAGCTGAGCAAGCAACTTTATAGAAAAAGGAAAGGGAGCTAACTGCCCCTGTTTTAGGGCTTCATGTTGTGTCCTCCTCTCTCCTCCCCTCTACTTTTGTTCAATCAAATACAATCCTACTTTTGGATCCCACTGTGAGTGTAGGTGCACCTGATCCTAAAAAGGTGTTGTTGTTTATCGCTCCTTCAGCTGAGCTGCCTCTTTTGATGTCCCTCCTGAAAATCTTGCCATTCTCTAAACCTGTGGACATTCTGAATACCTCGATGGTGTCCTCCACAATTTTCTCCTCCTCTTCCATGCCTCTTGCCTCGTATGTGGGGAGTTCACATCCTCTGACAAAGCAGAGGTTGTCCCTTCTAGTAATGGAGGGCAAGAGAGGATCCCACCTTCTTTAAAGGGTGGTCTTGTGCTAGCTTGTTCCATCCTAGTGACAAAGCAAGTTTTGACTTCCCTTAAGTTTGTCGCTGCTCTTGACTCACTCAGTGAGCCAAGTAGTGAATCTTGGGCACCATCCTCCCCATCCATTGAGGTACAACATGGAACTCCCATGAAGTGCATGTTTAACTCTCTGGATGAGGTCCTAGCCTTGTCAGCGATCTTCGTGAAATTGTTGACCATAGCTCCACAAGAACTGAGTGGAGGAGACCCCGAAGAGTCTCCTTTCTTAGCCCTTGTTGTGGGAGGGTCAGAAGGCTCTCCCCTTAATATTCTGCCACTATAGGCTCATCTGCCTTCCCCTTATAACAATCTAGATTGGGAAGTGGATGACCTCTTGATTGATGAGTGTTAGGGGGAGGCCTCTTCTTTATCTTTAGATTAGGTGTGTGTTTGTTGTGATGTGTTCCACCGTGCTTGCATTATGTTTTCATGGATGACCCTTGTCACCCTTGTAGGTGCTTGGATACAGGAGTGATTGTGTGTCATAAACTTCCTCTATTTGTGGCATCATTCTTCCTCTGTTACGTGTTTTGATTTTTGGAAAATTGGGGGCAATGCAAAGTGTTGGGGGCATTTAGGCTTCCTTTCCATGTTGACCCAATTTTTTATTTTTACTTTTTCTTCTTGTGCATTCTTCATATGGTCTGATATAGTAGGAGGTTGATGACAGTTCATCTATATACTATTACTATACTTATATATTTATGAGTAGCTCTGACCCCAAAATATCAGATCACCCCTATGCCCTTTGTTTGTGATGTTATTGTCTCTTTTTACTTTCTTTGTATATTTCTCTCTTCTTTACTTGAGCTATAATGTTGTGGTGTTCATGTGTTTTCCCTTGTGTGTGTGACAACACCACCACCATGTCAACTTTTATTTTTAGAAAACGCATTTGTAGCCAATGAATCTTTTCTCAAAAATCCTTGCAACCTTTTTCAAAGATCGCATTCTCAACTTGGACCCCTAGTGGAGTATGTTTCCTTTGTTATGAGTTCACAAAGAAAGAACTTGAAGAAATTTCCTCTGAGGAGGGAGCAACTTTTTCTATGGGAGAAGCCTCAACCTTCCCCTCGTGAAAGGACATTTTCTTCCTTTCAAATTCCTCGATGAAGTGAACATCTTTACAACGGATTCCTTGATGTTGAATTGATTTGCGAAAAGACACTATCTCACTTTCAGACAACGTGTCCCTTGAGTGGACCCCTCTTCTTTTGAAAGGTTCCTAAGGGTCCCCTTTGAAAGCCTTTTGATTTGTTGACTATTTGTGTAACTATCTTCTTGTTTTCTTGCGTGGATGTGTTTTGCTTTTTGAGATGTTTTATCTACGGATTAACATGTTGCTTTGTAGGTGCGCTTGTGAAGCCGCTTTCTAGTTTGACTCTGTGGAGTCCCCCTTTCACTGGGCTTCCTTCATGAGAGAGTACTTGGGGAAATGCCTTCTTGTAGGTCTATGAGCCTGTAAGGTGCTTACATCGTACAGGATTTGTCCATCATTGGTCTGAGGGCCTTTGGTGTACTTTGTGCAACTTCATAGTTCTATGGGACTATGGAGGCTTTTTGTTCGAAACTCCTCAAGAGAGAGTACCTATGGCGTTATTTCTTGCCCTGCACTTTTGAGTTCACCAGATCACAGTCTGCTTCCTCGACAATTCAGGTATACATTTCTAACTCTTCAATCTACTTTACTGAACACTCATCGATACTCATGCTAGCTAAAGTGGGCGTAAAATGTATAGGAGCAGATTTTCACCCGTTGTGTAAATTCCCCTTTTGCATACCCTCACCTTAGAAAATCAAACCCGTAGGTGAAATTCCACATTACCTGCCTACCTTCCACCCACTTGAAATTTATCCTATGTGTCAGTGAGAGAATATTTGTCAAGGATGCGAGCGCAGCACATTGTCATCCCTGACAGATTCCTATGCCTGAAGGTGGCAGAGGCATTACACTCCTCATTGGGGATGAATTGTAACATCCTTTTGTCAACCAATCGATCCAAAAATGGCTTATTCCTTCTCATCCCACCTTCAAAAGAACAATCTTCACTATCACTTCATCTCTCTACACACTTCTTGATCTTTCAAATTCTCTTGAGCACTCCATTTTACAATTCAAGCAACTTTCACAGCTCCATGAAGCATTACAATATTTGGTTACTCCATTCACTCCATTTTATATGTGTGAGCCTACCATAGAAGTTACGAGCTTGGAATCTTGCGAGACCTCTCTTCATCACTGTTGCAGCTATGGTGACTTTGCCAAGTTGATTGCTTGCATTCTCCCTTCATTGGCCTTGAGACCCTTTGGGTGGAGGTGGTAATACTTCACTCTCCCTTTTCTGGTTTGATAGAGTAGCATACTATTATTTCATAGTGTTCAATAGCCTCTCTTGTTCTTTTATTTTCTTTATCATATTTTCTACTCTGTTGCTCTTTTGATTATCCGTAGAGGTGGAAACACCAAGGTGGGGGTCTAATTGAGGTAGACCCCTATATAGCCCCCAACAATTTTCCCCTTCTTTCTTGTGTGTGGGTGAATGTGTGTGTGGAGCTCGTTGGCAAATTGGCGTTTTAGTGAGTTGGTGTTCATCACCCTAGTTCTCATCTACTTTTTTTTTATTATTTATGCACTTACTTTATGTAATTTATCATTTTGTCCTTTTTGTTAAGATCAACTAGCTAGATTGTTAAGTAGGTTTTTGGCCTTTTTTGTTGTACTTTACATTTTCTGGTTGTATAGACACCAATGTGCTAGAGAGACGCCAGTGCACCGCACTGTCGTCCCAAACCTGCACTTCCATCCTCAGACAAAGAGTTTTCTGAGGTATAGTTTGGACTCCAAAAACTGGCTAGTCTAGCCCGAAATAGGATTTTGGGTCTATAGAGTGACAGAATTACTTCATAGTGCTCTTCATTCTCGATCCTCGTATAATATCTAGACAACAACATAACACTTAGCATCAACACTAATGGGTGGAAAACTCCAAACAATCCTCAAACAAGTAAACTTTCAATATCTAAGCATTCAAATGGTGGGTTTTCATTCACTAGCCTCATTCTCCTTGTAGCCTTTCCAAACTGGTTTTTTCCTTCATAACTTTCCATACATATATGATATCAAAAAGGTGAACATAGTTTTAGGTACCCATTTGGTCCTTATTCAACATACATTAAAACCAAGGTAGGTTACTTTGTATGGAAACCTCCAAAAATTTGACTTTCCTACTTGTTGCAATAGGCCTAATTAGTGATTTTGCTTGGTAACAACAAGGTATATGCACTCTAGAGTTTACCCTTCCTCTCCAAAAATTCAAACATGTCTTAATAGGCCTAAAACATCAATTCCAAATACAAAGAATGATTTCCCAAAATCTTTCCAACCAAAATTCTAAGTCTATAGAGTTACTAAGTCTAATACATGGAGATATTAGGCTAGGCATCAACTTGCATGTGCCAAACACCTTCCCCTGCATATAAAAATTTGTGGAAACCAAAAACATGCCTACTTCTTCCATTCCACCAAGTTTTAAAGGATTTCACTAGGTGGAATGGAACTTATTGCATTTTTTCAATCACTAGCAACCCTAACTAGGGTTTTGACCTGTTTGGATTAAAAGCCTCTAACTTGCACAAATCTTAATGAAACTAAAAAAAACAAAATGAAATGGAAAGTTGATTCACTACTCTATCATCCCCAATCATATTCAAGCCATTATAATATCGTAACAAGTTGTACAATCAACTATAGCAGCAAAAATGTGTTAGAAACTGTAGAAAACAGAGTTTTTCTATTGATTCAATCTCCAAAAACAACATCCAACCTCAATGCCAACCATACAAGGCATTCTTAAAGCATTCACAACCATTTAGAAACTGTTCCAACTAATTTTCAAATGAAAAACTCAACTAATCATCATTAGACCCCTATTATGCCAAAACTTGCAAAAGTTGCTTTGACAACATTTTGCAATTGACCTCTAAATCACCCCTACTGACTCAAGACCGACTCAAACACACCTGAAATGGTCATGAAAGACCTTATTACATGTTATTAACTCAATCAAAACAAAATTTCAACATTTGACCCCCCTTTTGGGGCATGAAGACCCTGGGTGCTCTTGCACCAAACTCCCATCCAGCTCTCCAAACCACTGGTCAAAATAGCCAAGTCACTGAAAACCAAATGATCAGAAAAACTAGAGCCCATCAACACCCCCTCTCCACCTCTATAGGAGTAATCACCATGGAAACCCAAGCTACCACTACAAAGTAACTCCAGCCAATCCACATTCCACCTCCATAGGAATGGCCTCCACCTCAATAGAAGATGCACTGGAGAAAACTCACAAAAGAAGTGTGAACACAACACCACACCAACAACACCCATCTCCACCTCTCAAGGAGATGTATCCACCTCCATAGGATAGGTCTCCACCTTAATAAGAGACACCAACTATAGGACACAAAAGAAAGCCAACACTCTAGCAAAAATAGTTAACATAGTAACTAGGGGCACCAACAACATCAGGGTCTTCAAGATGAACAAAGTAAGCAACCCTATCAAATTCAAACCAAGAGTGGAAACAACACCCTTAAAATATTGTGAAAGAAGAGAAACCAATGAACTAAACAACACATTATCCACCTCAAAAGAAGAACACCCATCAAAATAAAGGGCATCCAAGACTCCCTTAGGCACGAATAACACCTAGGACATCAAAAAAACTTGCTAAAAAAACTAGCCAACAGCTTCAAAACCAAACCAAAAGCAACAACAATACCTAACTGCACCAAGAATACGTAAGACATGAGATAACAAAGCCTAGCCAAGAAGACAAACTCTAGGAAAATCCCAGACAACAAGAGAGGCACCAAAGGATAAGCAACAACATCTCTACAATGAAGCAAATCCCAAAGAAGAGCAGCCTCACGACCAAGCAAAGCAAACAACACCAAAAAAAATCCATTGGGACCCAAGAGAAGTAGGACAAGGCAAGGAAAGCCCCCAAGTAGAGAGATTAGAGAGAAGGTAAGACCATGAAGAACAACCTCTGATCCTACATGTCAATCAAGGTCTAAAACATGCCAAAAATTCTCCATAGACAACTCCACCAAAGGAAAACCAAAACCCACAACCTGCAACAAAGAGGAAGTCCCATAGAAGCATAGCCCCAAAGCAACATTGAAAGAAAGCTCCCACAAAGAGGCAATGGAACCCATGAAAAGAAGGAAAAGTCCAAGAGAGACCGCAAGTGGAAATAGTAGAGAGAAGGCAAAACCATTAAAAGCAACATCAAAACCTACATGCCAGTCAGGGTCTAAAAAATGCCAGAAACTCTCAACAATCAAACCCACTATAGGCACCCCAAAAACCCCAATCAGCGCCAGAGCAAGAGCTTCATAAAAGACCAGCAGCAAGTACATCAAGACAATCAATCCCATAGTAAGAAATGAATAGGCACCCAACCACATACCCAACAAAGAAGAACTGGGAAAAAACCCATAGGGCGAGAGCAGCAGCCAGACCTTAAACACAACTCCCCAATGTGAAAATGACAGTAGCCAACACCAAACCACAACTTCCCAGAAGGACGAAAGCAATAAACAGACCAAAAAAAATGCCTCCCAGGCCAAAGAAAACAACCAGCACCACTTCTCAGCAGCCCCAGAGAATGGCACAAGTAGCCAACCCAACAATAAACCATCTACATATGCAGAATCATCCCCATATTTCAAATTCCCCCCTCCGCTCCTCTTCTCGCTTCCTCTCCACTCCATGTGTTTGAGAACATTGTTACAATGAATATCAAATGCTTTTTTAACTTCAATGCTCTGTGCTCCTCTTCAAACCTGGAATCCATGCTCCAAATGTTAGATGAAATCAAGAAAATAAGAAGACGTTAGGGTTAGATAAATGATTAAGCATTAAAACCCTACAATCTAGATCAAGTTGTAATGTGATTTGATTTTAGGTGCAAAAATGGAAAATTTAACTCCACCAAAATTGAAAAACACCTATATCATTGCGTAGAGCATGAAATTCTACCCCATTGTAAAAAAGCTTCGAAAAAGACCTCCATATGACTAAGATATGGCCATTTTAAGATAGATTGTAAAAGAAAAAAATCAATAACGTCACTATAGAAATATAGTAACGCCTTTGTAAATTGTGACACTTTTTCAATTATTATGATGCTTTTTTCAATTATTGTGACGCCCTTGTAATTATTGTGACACTTTTTTCAATTATTGTGATGCATTTGCAAAGATGTTGCTCTGGTGAAGAATAGCGTCGCTCTGGTGAAAAATAGCATCACTGCAACTTCCAAAATCATCGCTCTATCCCAGGAACCTACAACTCACAGAAACTTAAGAGAAATTCATCAAAAAAAGGTTATTAAATCCCTCCTCCTAGCACCAAAATGTGACCATGATCATAATATAGGATAAATACACCAGATCCATACGGATTTGAGGCATATTTAATCCACTAAGTCATGATCCCAATGCGATGGTATTCGAAAGCATCAAAACTAAGAAACCATTAAACTAAACATGAAATCTTGAAAGAAACCTATTCTTAGACCTCGAATCTTATCCCATTGGGGGAGTGGTGTCGCAGTGATGTGGAATGTTGACCCTTTCCCAATCCCTTGGATAATATGAGCTTGTTTTGATCAATTCTATTGAAGAGAATCAATGAAAATGATGAGATGCGTGTGAAATATGATGCAAAACTAATTTAATATGATGAATATGTGTTATAAATGCTAAGATGATTGATGAAATGGATGTAATCTATGCTAAATGTAAACAAAGCTCAAAGATAAAATCCATTTCAAAGAAAACTATGCTAAAATGGATGCAAACTACATGGACATGGAAGCCATTAATGGATGTTTAAGCTAAATATGGATGCAAACTAAACTAAAATGCTAAAAATTCTCACTATGGATGCAAGTGAGTGTGAATTATAACATCATAAGTTTGCTATCAAAATATGGATCCATTTCTCTCCAAATGATGAAGTATTTATAGGAGAGCAAATGAAAAATCAAGGGCTCAAATTGGTTTGATCTATCAATGGTCAAGATGAAAAGGAGGGTGAAACATGGATCAACGATTCTCATCAGTAGATGAGAATCAATGTTCACATGGATCAAGAAAAGATCAAGGGTTAAGAATGATTCAATCAAACACACTTTGTAACAACTTTGAAAGTTTGTTACAAGGTTTGTTTGAAAGAAATCATTCTAATTTTGGAGTTGTTATTCACAAAAATTTTCATTCGGGATGTTATCTTTCTTTACCTAAGTTATATACCCAATCTAGTTTTCAGTGACCTTTTGACATCCATTTTGAACTTAGGCGGTGTTTTGTTAAGTTCGTCAAACCTTCCATTTTACTGCCTACCTTACTTGTCCTTCATTGGGCGGTGTTTTCTTGTCACATCTAAACTTCCTTTTTCTCCCAAAGTGTATGTAAGAAACCGGTTGAGCCATGAGTCAAAGTTTGAAAGTTTCACCCACAATTTATACCTTGGGCGGCATTCTCTAAGTCATTTTGAACTTGGGCAAGATTTTGTTAAGTTATGTGAACCATCAGTTTTAACGCCTATAAAGAATTATATTGATTAATCAAAATTATTAGTAGTCTGGTTACTTAATTAAGATATTATATAGAAGAAAACTAGTATTTTCCAAGCATAATATGAACAGAAACAAGCAAGCCATACATGCAAAAGCATAGATAATGCCAAAAAGAGATATTTTATTCATATATAAACATTTTTACATTGTATTGGCATAGCCACAATCACTTGGTTCAATTGCAAAAACCCAGGTTGGTGTACACAAAAAAGAGGCAAAGGAAAGACATTTCAAGTGCACAAAGCAAACATCAGGACACAAATGCTCTCAGTAACAACCTGCAAGCATTCAATTTGAGCTGGTGACAACAGATTTTCATGAGACTGGAGGAATTGCATGAATAGTCCCATATCATTCCTCACCACCCCTATAAGCAGCAGAGCCACGGCCTCCTCCATAGTTTCATCTTGGATAGCGGATGCAATGCAGATGGCATGATCTACTAATCCAGTTCAAGGATAATAGTTGAGTTTGTTGATCACCACCCTCACATGGTGATGGTATTTAGGTTTCACCAAGTGCTCCAGTGCTCTCACGCCCCAGTCTCGATGGCTAGAAGTCCTAACAATTGTGTAAAAAATCATTCTAGCATAGTGGTATTATGCACATGAGCTTGGCTCAAAAACGCCTTGCCCAAAATACTTTGGAGCAATTCTTCCTCCACTTCGCTCTATACCACAAAGATCTCTTTCAGTTGGTCAGAAGTGTGCCTGAACAGCGGGCTACACTCGATTTCCTCTAGAATAATGTAGTCATTCACAAAATTTATGTCACTCTAGGAGCTCGCCATGATGGATGCAATTGATTGTGGGAGAAAAGTGATACCGACTAAATTTATAGAACTTTGGTTAGACATGGGTTCATTCTTTTGAGATTGATAAGATGTAAATTTAATTCACATTTATGGTCGCCTTGCATCAATTGAATTGCAGTTCCTCATCAGACAGCTCACACGTGCAACCGCTTGGTATCCTTATGCATTGCATTAAAGATTGATGAAATGATTATTCCTTTGGCAATTGTTGCTCGAGTAATGATCAATTTTCTCTGTCAATACATATTCCCAACAAAATTTCCATTGTTCTTATCAACTTCCCGATAAACGTTCGAGATACAAGAAGTTGCTAATTTAGTAATGGCTTTAGTGTCCATTCAATGGCCTTAGCCATATTATAAATTAGAGGTTAAGTGAGGATGAGGGGGAATTTTTTTAATCTCTCTGGATACACCAGGGGGTGTTCTCGAGAAGGAATAACATTTATTTCAGACTACAATAGCTTGTAATCGGTGTGTTACGAATTAAAGGATTTGAAGTATGCTAATCTTGGTGTTATGTGTATGATATAGATGTGTCTTCTTTGAAGGATGAGCTATACATCTTTTATTTATTGCAGTCTGATTTATTTACATTGGTTTAATTTTGATAGTCATGATTTTCAATCTTTGTATTGATCATAAATGGTTGTGTCCTCTGTCTTCACGTTAGTTTCATATTTATGAGCTAGTGTTAGTCACCTTTTCTACTTTCTGGTTAAAAGCACATGTCCTTTCCTTAGAATAAATTAATTCATTGAATATTTTGTGAGGGAGTTGTACCTCGATAAAATTCAAAGAAAAGACAAAAATGCAATTATGGACTTTTCAAAGCTGTTAGCGGATTTAAATTGGTGCCAAATCTTGGTTTATAGTCATTACTTGATTTATCTATCAAAGGTTGTTTCATTCGCTAATAGGAGCCAAATAGGAGAATATTCCTTTGGAATATTCCCTATGCAATTGGAAGGAGGGAAATTAGCTATTAATTAAAACTAATTTTGAATGTGCAAGATGGAGAATAATATGATATTCATTAAATTATTGATTTATTTAATGAAAGGGGAATGTAAAATGATATTTAATTAAATAGCTTAGGATTATTTAATTAAATAAGAGGACTTAGGGGTTAAATTGAATAATTTGATTTAATTCAATTTAGCATGGTGAAATGTTAGTACGAGAGAGGGGTGAATTAACCCTATTAGGTCAATTAGATTAATAGATGAAAATGATGCATTTAATTAAATAACTAGGTTAATTTAATCAAAAAGGTGAAAAGAGGATGAAATTCAGGACCCATTATTGTGGAACCCATTATTGTATTGCATCATTTTTGTATATTTTCTATACCAATTAACTTGATCTCTAATTATTCCCTTTCTCTACCAAATATATTATAAAACAAAAATGTGTTCCACAACTTTAGTAGTGTCTTTTCAGAACAGTGGTAGTTTGATTGGTGAGTCCATCTTGGTCTTGGGATTTTCTTCTTCTTTGTTGTGGGTTTTATTTGGTAATTGGTCTTTCTTCTTAAGGTTTCTCTTTTGTGTATGTTTTTTCTCTTCCTTTATGCCTTGGTAATTTAATGTCAAAATATTCTTTCCCTAACACTTCTTTATAATCTTCTATGAACTATTGTTGTGGATCCAATGCTTGTTTTGATTCTTTACTTGTATTTTGTGATGAAATCCATCTTGATTCCCAATCAGTGGAATTTTTTTATGTTATAATTTTTAATTTTTAAATGAAATCATTTGTTAGTGAGGATAATTCCTTTCCCAAGTTGAACACGGGCTTATTTTCTCCACCTATCTCATCTTTTCTTAATTTTTTAACTACCTGGTCTAGATTATTTGCATCAAATGTTAGATGTTGCAAATTATTTGGTGTTTTTAGTAATTTCTCCAATTTTTTATCAACTATGATTTAAATATTAGATAAATCTGGTTGTATGTGTGGTGATTTAATCAAAGAAAGAAGTGTTGGGGCATGAATTCTCCTACAACTTTACTCTAAATTCTTTCTTGATACTCCATACCTTTCTATACTATTTACTAATTCTATTATCATTTAATGTGCTTTGTCAAGATTTTTTTTTAGAGTTTGGTAGAGTTTTATTTTCTTATCAGTAGCACCCACATTGGTGCATTGGTGCACTCTCTTTTTTTGGCAACACCCACATTGACACACTCTTATTTCTTTCTAGTAGCACCCACACTGGTGTGCTCTTCTTTCTTTTTGGAAATACCCACATTTGTGTGCTCTTCTTTATTTTTGGTAGCACCCACATTGGAGCACCCTTCTTTCTTTTTTTTAGCACTCACATTGGCACACTTAGTGACACCCTTCTTGGCATGCTTACACTCAATATTTTATTCTTTCTCCATCCTTCTGTAGTACCTTTCTTGATTTTCCTATGCTTATTTATGACATCTTTCTTCAATACTTATTATCTTTCATGTTGATTATTTTGTTATTTCAATTTCCTCTCTAACTTCTCTTAATTTCTTATTATCTACTTTGGCTATGAGTGTTAATAATTTGGTATTTCATTAGTCCTTTTATGCATCCCATGGTATTATAATAGGCTTGCTTCTTTTAGTCGCATATTTCAGGGATCTCTATCCCCCCCTTTCCATTCTCCATCCCCTATATTCCTAACCCCCTTTCACAAGGTTAAGACCTAGGCGATTCTATCACAAGTCTATAAAAAAGTTCTATCCACCTTGTAGTATCTTTCTTTCTATGATAATTTGTTTTGAAAATTATTCTTAACACTTTGATTTTTTCTTTGTTGCCTTACTAAGGTCCTGATAATGAAACCTATGTTAGCAAGAAAAGTGGGTCATAGACCAAAGTGTTGAGACCTTGGAATTCTTAGGTGTTTCATTCATACCCCAATGATGACAATAAGTAAATAATTAGAGGCTATGAGGTGCAGAACATTAAAGTGTGATAATTAACAAGAATCAAATATACATCATAAGAAAATCAACTATCAACTTGAATCATAAATCTGATTTATATAAAACTCATATTTAATATGATACAATATATTGTATCTTAATACTCTTATTTATTTCTCTCTTCTCTATTATCTCTTACTATCTTACATACATTTTATCTATCTCTTTATCCTAAAATATCTTACTATCCTATACATATACATGAGATCGGGATGTGCCCCTTACAAAATACACCTATTCCTATGAGGCCTAGTCATCCCTATGCTTCACACTTTCATCTACAACCATTTGTGATATGTTTTTATGGCTTATGCACCTCTATTTTTATACTCTACTAGCAACAACATAGATCCTTAAGATGGTTCATAATCATTTATCAAGGAATTTCCCACATGCCTCATTTAGTAAGGCCCAAGATTCCCTAACCTTCATTCCTTATGATATAAAAGTGAATCTTTTTAACACTTGTATGAATTCAAATCACTTGATAAATAATTGAGAAATTTCATCAAAGTTCGTTTCTCAAATAATTATATTTAACTATGTGAACCATTGGTTTGAGAACTTGTGCACTATAGAGGGTATTGACTTACATTGTATAGTTCTAAGTGAAACAACAAATACTTTAACATGGCTAATTAAATGATCTAGTCTAAATCTATAACACCATAGTATTTGATAGAAACCATAAACTATGAGAACTAAATCCAAATCTATGTACCCCATAAAGCCTTAAAAGGAGTCACACAAATTGAATCTTGGTATAGTTGGAAACCCATAGTGAAAAAATTAAGTTTTTGTCCACCTACTTTGGCCCATATTATATTAGACAAATGTATAACCATGGAAAAATATAGTAGACCTTTCATATTTTTAGATTATCCAAGTGGAGATAAGGAAATCCCACATCTTATCACTCATAAGTTTTCTTTATTGAGAAGAATGTTTGGTTTGAGGAGCACTCTTCCAATCCTTCATTAGGTACTACTCCACCTCATTTCTTCACTTTGGCTTCCCTTGTTATTAGTGACAATATTTTCTAGGATTTTGATCCTACCTCTTTAACATAAAATTATAATCTCTAGGAATCTCCTTCTCATTTGACTCAAATGAGAGATTAAGAGGTTTCACATCATTGATATTTGAGTCACTATTATGAGGTTGAGGAATATACTCTTACATCTACTTGATCAAAACTTTGGACTGGGTAGGTCCTCTATCTAGGCATCTAATGACTTGGTTGGGATTGTACATACACTCATAAAATTGGATCATAGTTTTAGGTTCACCCACATGTTTACATTGCCTTTGCTTCTAATTTACAGTAATTTAAGGAATTATCAAGTATTGGTGAGGGTGATTCAACATTGTAGGATTATAGTTCTTTCATTAGGAATAAAACTTGGGATATTATCTTACTTTCTAATAGAAGGAAGTTAAATATTTAGTAGATATATCATATCGAATTTGTAATATATGGATTAGTTGATAAATTCAAATCAAGGTTTTTAAAGGTTCATTGGGATGTTATTAAATGAACATGAAGAGTTTTTTCCTTCATGTGGATCTTATGTAGAGAGAAACCAAAGGATTTTTTTTATTGAATAAGAAAATATATTTGTGGCCTCAAATAGGCATGTAAATCCTGGTATGCTAAGATTGATTCATTTATTCCCATGGTCAAATTCTATCAAATACCATTATAATATAAATTTCTACATATCCTAGCATGATGATAAACTCATAATCTTGATTCTTTATATTGAATACTTAATCATCATGATAATTTATTTATCCTCTATTAGAGTAGTGAAATATTCTCTTCATGATTGATTCTCTATGACTAATTTATGCTTGCTACACTACTTTATAAGTCTTTCTATGCTACTTTCTCAGAATTGAGATCACTAAATTTACTTCCAAGATTAGAATTTCATAATCCAAGTATGCACTTGATTTTATCTCATGATTCCACATATATTATTGAAACCTTCTTTGACCTGTTTCCTTTTTGGAGCCAAACTTGAGGCATAATATTCTTCACCTTTGGTTGATACTACCTTGTATTAATATCTTATTAGAAATCTCATCTACTTGATCTACATGTGCTTTAATATTTCATACTCCATTAAAATGGTCTCTCACTTAATGCAGGAGCCACATGAGTTATATTGAAAAATAACTAGGTGAATACTTAATTTTATTAAGAAAACTTAGGTATGAAATCTATTATACAATAGAGATCTAGATAAAAAATGGTTACATATATAGATTAAAATTGGGTGGGAATTTTTTATGATGGAAAGTTCACTTGTGATAATAAATTCTACGTTAGTTTTGGTCCTATTTAAAGGTCGAGCAATGAATAGTACGCTATTGGTCTATCTTCTATTGAATCTGAGTATTAGGGTTACAATTTTTTTCATAAAGGCTCTTTGGCTTCAACACATTCTCACCACAATAGCATTTCTTTCAATTGACAATATTTTATTTATTATGATAACTGGAGTGCAATTTAGATCTTGAGAAAACTAGTCCATTATTAGAAAATTGAACACATTATGTCCATATGCACTAGAACAAATAATTGATTTAGGGAAAGATCATTAATCTTCAATATTGTCCAACTTTAGAGCATATTGTAGACATAATTAGAAAACACTTATAGAAAGAAAGCATCTCCATTTATAATTTTTTTCTAGGAGTATGGTAGGCCATTCCTTGAGGGCTACCTCTGCTCTATCTCCTTACTTTTCTTGGGAAGGCTTTTTCTCTCCTCTTTGAGGGATTTCTATCTTTAGAAGAGAATATATTAGACATGGGTACCTAGCTTGGCTACAATTTTTTGGGATACATTTTTATCTACCTAAGCTACACTTAAAGGAGATGTTTGTGTAGGTTTTATTTCATTTTATCAGTTTATTATGTATTTTCTTACACCTAATTTATCTTTCTTAGGCTAATCAAAGTGTATTCCATAGAGTGAAAAGGCATTATAATTCATTTGTTAGGGTTACTCTTCCCTCTTTTAAAGATTTTGGGGTTACATTTCCTATTAGACAAGGTATCCACCTTCTTACCCCTTGATTTTTTTATAAATGCACTCATCCTCTTTGTATTTCATAATTTAGTTACTATAATAACATTATTCAAGTCCTATTTAGTTTTGAATCTTGGTCTTAGAATATTGTTTAAAGCAAATTCATAGGTATTAGGCCTCAACTATTCTTTTATTATTATAAAATGTAACACAAATAACGATAGATAATGAAATATGCATCTATGGTAACAAGATCTACCATTTACATAGTGTTGTATACCTAGTCAAATGATAAAATTACATATATTATGATAAATTCATCATACATGCATGATTTTACAAAAAAGTCACTCTATGTTAATGACTATTACAAACCCTTACAATGAAAAGTCCACAAACACCACCCAATAAATAAATAAATAAAATACAATGTAAATAATACTTATTAATTAAGATTTAGAAAAAATGAAGCTTTGCATGACAATCTTCAACAAGAAATATATTTACATTTTATATTTGTAATCTATCCATTATCATTGTTTACTATTATTTCTCATCTAGCATT
This sequence comes from Sequoia sempervirens, assembly GCA_007258455.2. NCBI lineage: Eukaryota > Viridiplantae > Streptophyta > Pinopsida > Cupressales > Cupressaceae > Sequoia > Sequoia sempervirens. The sequence goes on along the minus strand of VDFB02281492.1, from coordinate 963,682,647 downwards.
TTTTTCTTTTTGTAATTTTTTTCTATCTTTAATCCATAAATAAAATATCTGTGCATAATTAAAAAATTTATTAATTATAAAAATACTTATTTAAAATTAATCATATAAAAAGACAAAAATAACTTAAAATGACACAAAGTACATGATAGGACTTCTCTAGACAAACTTGATTGACTTGGTATAATGATAAGACAACTAAGTCACTTGACAATGTCTTATAGAATTAATGAATACTACATTATATAGATTATGACCACTACAAGATCATGTATGAGATATTCACGTGCACTTGTCTAAATATAAAAAACATAATCAAATTGAAAAAATATAAACTTCAAATTAATAAATAATCCATAATTGTTTAAAAAAGTTGTTACCCCTATTTATTCAAATTATGAGTAACATAATATACCAGTATATATTTAAAAGTTGAACATCATTATCTAATAACATCTTGTAAATAAATATTTAAAATTAAAAAGATAATTTATTGTAAAATTATTTTATTTATAATATAGAAGAATATTTCAATAAATAAATAAAGATAGAATATAAATATCTTATAAGCATTTACAATTTGTTTTAAATAGTGTATAGAGTAAGTTAAAAACCAAGAAACAATTGCGATCAAATTGATCAATACATGATATGAGTTATCCAATAAAACTCAACATCTATTTTATTTTTTTTAAAGAATAGACCTCGTGACCTCTTGCTTACAACAAGATGCTTTAGACAATTGAGCTAAGGCCCCTAACCCCCCAAATAAATATTTTGACAAGAATTTCATGAGATAAATTACACTCTTGTGGATAATGACAATATTATCACCTTAAATATAGTTCCAAAAACAACATTGAATGAACGAATGAAAGATTTTAATAATGTTCAAAGCAGCCTATGAAATCCACGAGCAACACATGACCCCTTAGCAAAGAAGCCCTATAAAGTTTGTAAACTTCTCTCGAGATCAGATCTTCTATAGAGAATTTTTATGATGATGTTTACAGTTTTGTCCAACCTTGCCTCCTCAAACAAGGTACTTAAATTATCAAAGGGTTGTAGTTCAACTGGTTGAACACAGCTGGTGAGGGTGATGGTATGTTCCTTAATTACACCATCCACCAATTTCAAAACCCTTAGAAGTATGATATAAGTGATGAGACTAGGATCGTACCCTTACTTTGACAGAAGAGATACCTCTCAATTCTTGAATCTTAAACAAAAAGATATCAGCATAAACGTGTACTCACTAAAAGAATGATAGCATGGTGGAATCTAAATAACTTGTCATGGTGGAATCTAAGGACTCCCGTGCGGAGCTGAAGCATCACCCACTCACCTCTGTAGATGATAGTTTTGCAGGCGTGAGCTGAATTTGAAGCCATGTCAAGGTTCCGACTAACCTGTGGTTGGCCCACAACATAGACTACATGTGAGGAGACAACGCTAGCAGTAGCATCACCCTGTATGAGGCCTAGGGGCATGTCCAAATCCAAAGAATATGTCATTTTCATGGCATTCTTTGGCGAGGAGGAATAAATTGCATCCAAGGACAACCATGTGTCTGGTCCATGCGTTGCTTAATTCAGATTTGACTGATAGATACCAGAGGCTTTCAATGTTCATTAGGACGACCGGGACCACCGGATTTCTAGCTCCCTTGGTAGTGGTGTGCCAGATTTGAAGGAGGTGGAGCTACTGGATGTGCTAGTCATTTCAGGTAGATGTGACTTGCTGTGAGATAGGGAGATTGTGTGGAGAAGCTGAAGGAGTAGGGGAGGAGGTGGAGGTGGTGTGAAAAGGGGATACATGGCTTCTTTGTATTTATGTTCAATTTTGATGTTTCAAAGGACTCATGGATCATATTATTGTAATAGTGGAGGCTCATTAATTGCTTGTTTAGGCGTGTGATTGCAAGCTTGTAGGATGATCGGATTTAGGTAAGTTTTTTCTGGGTATTTTACTTGCTCGTTATATTTATCCTCACGAAGAAGAAAAAACAACGATGTAATTTCTAATGGAAGCATCTCTTAGATGAACTTAACTCCATTGATGTATGAGAAAAACTGGATGATATGAACACTCTCACCCTCTAGTGATATAGCCCTCACAATCAAGCGACTTTATCTTTGTATTTTGTTTTGGATTTGAACCTCTTTAGATTTCAAAGTGTGATCTCTTTCACCTACCTTTTTCAAGTGAAAATGTGTAAATATTATTTCATTTTAATTAATATAGCCATTACTCATTAAAGAAAAAACATTTTAAAGACATTATTTCCTACTTAGACAAACTTTGTTTTACAAAATTTGTCCATTCCTTAGACAAACTTGATTGACTTGACAAAATGATTAGACACTAAAGCTACTTGATGGTGCCTTACCCATTGGATAATAGATTAATGTGTACTACATTCTATAAAATCAAACCATTGTAAGATTGCATATGTGATGTTTACAAACCCTTATCTAAATGTCAATACATGATCGAGTTTAACAAATACAAACCTCAAACTTATAAATAACTTCTTTTTGTTCAAACAAGTTATTACCCCTATTTACTCAAATTAAAAGTAATACAATCCTCTATTATAAATGACAGTTAAAAAGTGAGCATTATTATCTGATGAAATTGGTAAATATTGTTAGTGAATATTTAAAATTAAAGAATGCAATTTGTTGTGTAACTATTTAATATTTAATATAAAAGTCTATTTTAGCAAGTAAATAAAGATAATATATAAGTAATTTTATAGGCACTTTCATGTTTTTAATTTTTTTTTTCTAATGTTTTGCTATTTTTCTATTATCTTGTTCAAAAATGTAAGGCTCCTTTCAAAATCCCATTTTTGCCCTTAATAAAAAACTAAGAAATTATTGTGTTATCAAATTGACAAATACTTGATAATATTTATTTTGATTTAAACTCAATATCTGAAATTAAAAAAATAGAGCCAAAAATTTCTTACACGATAATAATAAATAACATTATAAACAAATAAAACTCTTGAATTAAATTTAACTGAAATAAAATTAAGATGAAAATTTTGATTGAATAAATTATTCATCTCATCAGTAATGGTGACATTATCCACTTAATTATAATTTGAATGAAAATGTTAGCTTGGAAAGCTCTCTTTATAAAAGTAAAAATAAGAGCCAAGAGCACCCAACAAGAAACAAATGATCATCATCCTCAAACTCTTCTAGATTTCAATTTTAGTGAAAAGAATGTGGACACATGAAGACATTTCCAAACAATCTGACTATGACTCATCTTAAAATACGAATGAAAAATCAAAACCCTAAAGATTTTTTATGGTATCCTTATGTTTGGCTTGCTACATAAGGTGAAGTAGGCTTCTTCCCTAAGGTAAAAGGAAAAGAATAGACATGGTAGTAAGAGAGGTAGTGAAGTATATAGGGTTTCTCAAGGTTTTAATTGATGACTATAATTCATTCATAACAGTCAAGCATCCATGTGCCCCATTTGAACAATTGTAGGGTGGAGAGGTAGGACCTTGTCTTGAACCCTACATTAGGCCTCTAGATTTTCCTCTACATTCCTATGGACGCCCTTCCAATCCACAAATGTAAACCCATATTTGTCTATTTCCACAAAGAGGATACTATTAATTTCAATTCCAAACCTAGGGTAACACGAACAACTATTGCTAACACATTTCCCTCACTAAATTCCCTTGAGCTCACCCTAGACTGCCATGTGGAACTAAAGCATCACTTATCCATCTCTCTTGATGAAATCTCTTAGTCATGCACCAAATTCAAACCCAAGTCTAGGGCATGGCTATGTCTAAGATTAGGAATAACTTTCTACGTGTTAGGTGAAAATGTGGATGGTGGCATCACCTACCACATGTCCATGTGTACCTCATACCAGACATGGATGTATGTCCAATTCAAGGACCATGCCATGCTAATTACATTATTTACATGTTTGGCTAATAAATGTTTTAACAATTATCTAAATGGTAGATACTAGATGATTTTCTACCCATCAAGACTGGTTGGGTCCACCTAATTTTTGGCTTGTTTCGTTCCATTATGCCCAATTTGAAGTATGTGGAATTATTGGTCATGTTGATCATTACAAGTGGGTCTAACTTACTATTAGATAGGGAGATCAAGTGTGTGGAAAAATTGAATTGGTGTATGATGGGAAACAATATGGTTTCTTTATGATTATATCTAATTTTGACACCTCGAAGGACCTCATGTACCATATCATTGTATTTATGGAGGTCCATCAATAATCTTTTTGAGGCAAATTTTTCAATAATCTAAGTGTTTTAAGGGTAGAATGTTTGGTGCCTATGTATAGCTAACAATAAAGGTTAATTCAAAATTGTGCATTATACTCTCAAGAACTCTTTTCCAAAATAACTTCAAAGTGCTTTTCAACACATTGTATTTGGTAAGGTTGAATTTTTTCAATTGTTGCTTGGGTAAAAACTCGAAGCTATCCTTGACACCTGGTAAAGTTATGGCTAACAACAAGATCTACAAGCTGAGGAAGTTCTTCATGGATGAAATTGGGAAGAAGATTTAGAATGGAAAAGAGAGTGGAAAAGTAGAATTTGATGAAAATCTTGCAAAGTTCATATTAATGACTGATGCTTTTGTTCATTGTTATGATGGGAAGATTCTGAACAGTCTTCCCAGAATAAAGGATGTTACTATGATTTTGAGAGCATCTTTTATACAGCAGGCTATCTTAGATCAAATAAATGAAGCAAACAATTATGAAAGAGCCAACAATTTTGAATTTGAAATAATGGTGTCTTATGCATAGACCCCCCCTGTGATTTGCTCCTAGAATAAGGTATAGCAATTTTGAATTTTAAATAATGGTATATGAACAACTATTTAGCCTATTTATTATGCTATAACAATTAATTACTGGTTAGAACATATCCACATCACCATTAAATAGCATATGCAATTCACGTCAAACTCTGATGTGGTAATTACTTTGTAAGAAAGTTTGCACTCCTCCATGAACATTCTTTGTGCACATTAGTATGTTGGTTATTATCTTGATCTCCTTTGTGATCAAAAGAACAGTGAAGTTCATTGCATAACTCATGACCATTTTGCAACGCTATGATCCAGTGCTCTTTTACTTCATACTCATTGTGTTCTCAATCACCATGTCCAAATGACTTAGAGGACAGATCTTTGATTTCAATGGCCTTGCATAGCACTTGAAGAAATTTCCATTCATGTCTTAGCATTTAACAACCATATAGGGAATATGAAACATAGCTTATTGAAATCATTGTTGACACAAAACTCCTAAAGATCACCACCCTAGACTACTAGACAACTTCCTCCATTCATGTCACAATGCAAGGTCCCTATAGGTTGAAAGTATTTCCCTTGAAAATATACCACTATATTGATAATGTCTTGAGGACTAAGGGTCCCACTTGGAGGTAAAGAATAATCTCATTTGCATTCATTCTCAGGTTCATATTTCAATTTGGTATATTTATGTGTAGCTTCTAACGAGCTTGACGAACTGCATTGTGTAAAATGAGAAGCCCCTTCAGCCAATTGTGTTGTTTCCTGAAGTTGATGGCATGGAAGAATCTACAACACTGTCTTCCAACATTGAAATCACTAATGTTCAAAATAAAGATACTAGGACTGCCCCTTCAACATTTGTGAAGTCACTACCTTAATCAAATGGGTCACTATCCTTTCATCATCTTTGTTTGGCATTTTACTGTACTATGATAGTCCTCTCACAATGACCACCATATTGTGATTGTGAAAATTTTGAACCCATCACTTGGATAGTCAAAACTTCCACCTCACAGCCACAAGAATAAGATACACTAAGAATGCACAGTCCCAAGTAAGTGTATTAGACTTGGGAAAGTTCCGCATCACTACAGGCATGACTTGCAATGCTTGCGGGAGAGTGGGTATCCATGATATCACATTTCTTTGAAGCATTTTTTGAAACAATTCACTTGCCTTGTCTATGCTTCCACATTTTCATGTATGTCTAGCAGGGCACTTGTAACTACAATATATGACAAAAAAATACCTGTTGTTATGATTTGATGGATTTCCCATGATCAAGATCTATATAAAAAGGTTGCTTTGTATACTAGGTGGTTAGGTGTTCTATAGTGTTATACAAGTTTAAGCTTTTCCTTTTGTTGATTTTTAAATAACAGTCTTATCTTTGGTCTAGGATTTCTGTTGTAATCTCTCTTTTTGTTATCTTTTTAGTAGTGCTTGATGTATAGATTGCAATTGTTGGCAGCTATGCCAAAACTTGCTTATATATTTGTGATTTACACCTTAATTGTAGTGCTAAAAGAGCCATATATTTATGCCTTATTAATTTTGAATTGGTTTAGTGGGAAGTCTCAAATGCCCTATTTTCCTAAGTGACTTGAGTTTGATACATGTGTATTTGTTTTGGACAATTTATGGCATTTACCTATTGGAATTATGTGCCTCAAATTCACTGGTGGACCCCCAACTTGGTTGTGATTAAGTCAGATTACACCAAGTGATGAGTTCAAGCCTTTACCGCCATCCCATGGCATCTCATGGAGTGATTGGTAGTGGAGCAGTACTAACCGCTACCATACAGAGGTGTTAGATTGAGCTTGTGGTAGTGTGGTGTTATTGCCACCCCACGGCGCTTCCATGTTGACTAGTGTGGTATAGTAGTGGTTACCGCTACCCTATGACGATGGTCGAAGGTATCTTGTTGTGGTGCAGTATAGTCACCACTACACCATGATGGTGTGCAAGGTTTGGTGTGGTAGAGTGGTAGATACCGCCATACCGTGACAGGCTAGTTTGTGTATAGTGGTGCAGCGATGGATGGTGGATAACTGGATGTCTTTGGCGGGATACTGAGTTATTGACAATTAAATAGTTTGTGACCAACTGCCTATGAGATTCAAATCAAACTGACTCCTTGTTTGAATGGAAAACATAGAACAAATGTGAATAGGCATTGTAACATTCTAGAATATAATTTTTTTCTTTAATTCATGCAGGGTTAACGATGCAATGGAATCTACAGAGATGGTTGTTGTGCAGTAAGATTTTACTTATTGTTTTTAGTATTTTGATTGTATTCATTTGTTTTAATCATTTATTTCATATCGGTCTCCTTTCTGTTGGATTTGATGACTTGTAATGATTATTCAAATGTTTATCCTATCAGACTCAAAACTAACTGGATAATGTGAAGTTGGAATGAAAGTTGAAAAAACCTTTTGCAAAAGTACATTTGGATATTTCTACCAGACTGCTTGAGTTTTGTAGTTTGATGTAAGAATGGTTGATATGTGTGTGTACATGGGCATTTGAGGAGCTTCTATAATACGAAACATGTGAATGCTTTCTCTGTGAGGTGTGTATTGAAAACTGATAAGTTGAATTCCTAAATGTGTTTGGTTCAGAATGCATGCATTGACTCAAAAGTGTAGTATTTCTTAGCTCCATTTTTTTCTCAAATTCATATTGGATACAAGCAAGTTTTGTGCAAAAACTTCTAAATGAAATTTGTTGGACACATCAATGTGTTCTTTCCTAGACTTCTAGAGGATATTTTCAAGTGCATTTGTACTTGAATACCATGCTTGCTTTGTAAAGTGTGGAAGTAGTAAGCAAGTTACTATATTCCTGTCAAACATTTTAATGGTATATGTTGTCTAAATTGATTGCTAATGGGAATTGCCATGTATACACTAGTGTCTTCTAATTGGTGTGCCTCCTATTGATTGATTAACTCCAATGTCACAAATGGTACCATATATTATCTATACCAATAATTATAGGCATGGAAACAAGTGCCAAGAACTATGTCACTTGTATGCCTACTTGTGTTGTTTTCTTGTAGCTTGTATTTGATTCCTTCAATAAAGTTGAGTGGTCTTTATATTTTATTTTCTTAATTTATATTTTTAATTATAAGATACCTTTTATTTTATGAGTAAGATAACAAGCCTATTTCCACTTAAAGTATTTTCATAGAATATTTAGGGTTTGATTTTGACGAATGTGACTCTTCAGGCATGTTATATCTGTATTCATTGGATTGAATGTTTATTTTAACTTTTGAATTTTACTGATATTACTTTTAAAATGATTAATTAGGTTTATTACTGATTTCATTGAAACAACATTCCATAACTTGGAATGCATCTTTACACATCTCTACAATATTAAAGTTTGTACATTGTATTAATTAGGCCTTATTGTAGGGAATTGAATTTTTTTTCTTACATTTTGTAATAGACTTGAAAATACATTGTAGATCATGAAAGATCCTACCCAAGAATGTCAAACAAATAGGATGTGCATTTTATTTCAAATTTTAGTGATTGTTCTCATGCATTTTTTTATGGTTTTTGTGTATAATACTAATTTGAGCAACTATTTTCCCTTTTGGCTGGGTGGCTATTGATAGCATATCACATGGACCATCTCCCCAATACACTCCTGATTACTTGTTCCTCCTCTAGAAAATTTTGTGCTCTAATCCCAGGTACTATCAATTACTAGAAATATATTTGTGATGTTGAATCTAAAGATGTTTTTAAGAGAGGTCTTGTTGAGTAAATTTTGCAGGACACTGTAAACTTTACACTGATGATGTGTCAAATGGAAGGTGGTTTTCCAATTGATTACAATGTCATCACGGATCTCTTTATTCAAGTAATTGCTTTCTAGTTGTAAATTCATATATCTTCTTCCTATTGATAAATAGCTTATGGTTTTTGATATGGAACTCTGAAGTTGAGGTGACTATTAAACTATTGCTCTCAATGTAATTTTTTTTGTTATATGATTATTTATTGTAGTGCCTGTATTGGGTGTAGATTCATGCATCAAGTTGTTTGAACAATTCAAGTCTTATGAAGGGCTATATTTCTTCTTGGGTGCATATTTGAGCTCCAGGTGATTTGACTTTAGATTGTCACTTGTATTATTTTGTCACTGATATTCATTGATCTATTTGAGGAGGTAATTTTCTAGTAGCTTGGGAACCTTGTACTTATATGGTAAACTGTATTTTCAATGTCATTGGCAGTGAGGATCCTGACATTCACTTCAAATACGTTGAAGTGATAGCAAAAAATGGATAAATCAAGGAGGTGGAACGTGTAACCAGAGAGTCAAACTTCTATGATGCTAAAAAGACAAATAACTTTCTTATGGAAGAAAGGCTTCCAGATGCTCATCCACTGATAAATGTTTGTGATCAATTTGGATTTATCCACAGTCATGTTCAATAAAGCTTATCAGTCAAGGTATATGCAGAACATAGTTCTTAGTCCATACTGAGTATTCATGGTGTGAAGTCTGCAGAGGAGTCATTCATAGGACCCTTAGGCTTCATTTTTCAAGTAGTTCTTTCGTGTTTTGGAGCTGTATAAGCAAAAAATAGAGCAGTGTAACCCAGTTTTCTCAGTCACAACACTGAGAAACACACTTTGTAACACATTTTTCAAAGCAAAGACATATTTAAGTCTTGTATCTGTTGTAAGAACACCTTTTCTCAATAAAAATTCAGTATTCTTCCTTCTTAATAGTTGTTTCATTATGTGCAAATGAATGATTGATTATGTTTTTCTATGTTTTTTGTTTAAACCTCAAAAGCATTGTCTCATTTCTAGCACTTTTAGGCAGAAATCAGTTGTGAACAAAAACAATTAAATAAACTACCAATTGACTAAATATACTACTGATTGACAGAAATCAATGAATAAATATGAAAAAATATATGACTATATATACTACTAGTTGATAGAAATTAGTGAATAAATATACTACCAATTGATAGAAATTAGTGAATAAATGACTAAATCAATGACTAAAAATGTACTACCAAACTGATCAATCAAAACAACCAAATAAATGACTGGCAATAAACTACTAATGGTCATGTGACCAAGCTCAATGAATAATATGACTAAATATATGACTAAATCAATGACTAAATATACTACCAAATCGATCAATCAAAACGACCAAATAAATGACTAAAATTGGTTTAGTCATAAATTTTTTCGCGTTATAAATGACTGGCAATAAACTACTAATGGCCATGTGACCAAGTTTAGTCATTTATAAGCACTTTATAGTAGTTTTTTCATTCATATATTGTTGTTTTTGTACTAGTGATAGTTGCTCCTTTATTTATTTTTCCATCTTCTCAAAACTAAAATGAGGGCTTTTATACTCTATAGTAGGTTGTGCCAAAGTGAAAAACTTGTAGACTTGTGAGAAATCCAAAAATTATATGATTAAAGGTGTTTTCAAGAAGCAACCACACCCTTGCATTGAAAGGAAAGTTGAGTGTAGAAACACTTCCCTAATACAAATCAATCGGGGAAGAGGTTGCAAAAATTTGTTTCAAATCTTTAAACTTTTACAATTATCTTGAGAGTGTGCATTTATTTATTTTTCAGATTTAAAGCATAAAACAACAACATAGAATTTATGTGGGAAAACCCTTTCGAGAAAAATCCCACACACCAAAGCACATATCCATTGCATTTCTAGTAAAAGAAATTACAATACAATGCTTAGAGTTTATGCTCTTGCAGGTGTTGATTCACTGTGATACAAATCTAGAATGAATCTAGAAATATAACGGCATACAAATATTACAATCACATTACAATTACAAATCACTACTTGGCATCAATATATATCCTTCTCAGACATGAGTATAGTGCTTTGCCATGTGTCAATCTCCTAGTCTCTATGTGAATGCAAACTAAAAATCAACAATATGTACGAGTCCCAAGTGATCTGATTAACAAACTATCAAACATGCACGTACATACACCAACATGCAACAACATGCAAGCACGTGTAAGGCTTGCAACTCCAAAAATCAAGCAACCTCACATATTAGGCATCCCATAGAGAAAATCAAATTTACTACCAAAATATAACTCACCCACAACTCCAGGTCACTCTGAGTGACAACTTAGTCTCCGTAAAGTAAGTTTCCCTTCAAAGCTTCAGTTAAAAATTCAAATGCATGCAACATCCAGCATAAGGGCACCCATTCTAGAAGTATTTACAATTTTCAATTCTCAAATGAGCACCTAGATGAAAATTGTCGCCTTCTCTTGCCTCTCGCTTTTCTAAAGAGATACACTAGCACACAAGTGGACCCCGCCAATACTTGCTTCCAAAAAAATTGCCACATGTCAATAGGGCACCCAATTTTGGTGTCTAAAGAATTTCTTTTTCCCAAAGGAGCACCCATGTGACATGTGTCACAATTTTTCCTTTATGCACCTTGCATGTAGGATGCCAACTCCCCACTAGGTCCCACACAATGACTTAGCAATTTAGAAACAAATATTATTGCATTTAATAAATTAAATCATCAACTTAGGGATAAATGATTAATTAAATAGTCATGGGTCTCACTAAGGTTGAGACACCTTAATCCCAACATTCTACCACTTGTTGAAGACCTTCAGACTCGTCTCTGTATCACATTGCTTAGGTCGCAAGGCCGCAAGGCCCATAAAATGGACACACCATCTAAACTTCTCCATTCTCACTAGCTTTGTCAAGCCATTCGCAACATTCACCAAAGTTTCCACCTTTTCCAAGTTAACCTTTCCATCTTCCACCATATCTCAAAAAAATGAAATGGCATATTAATGTGCTTTGTTCTAGCATAGAAAGTAGGATTCTTTATTAACATATAGCACTCTAGTTATCACAACATATAGTAATGTATCCTGCATCAAAGCCAATATCTAAGCACAATCTCTTTAGCCAAATGGATTCTTTGCAAGCACGAGTAGCTTCCATATACTTAACTTTGGTAGTGGACAAAGTGACTATAACTTGTCACTTACTCATCCAACTAATAGCACCAGTAAGCATCGTGAAAACATATCCACTAGTGGATCTCTTGCTATCAATGTCACCCGCCCAATCAAAATCCACATATCCATGAATTCTCACTAAATGTTGAGGTTCGATAGGATAACCATGAAAACACAGGCCATACTTGGAAGTACCCCACAAGTACCTGAATACTCTCTTAACTGCATCCCAGTGTATACATCCAGGATTAGCCATAAACCGACTAAGGACTCCCACTGCTTGGGTAATGTCTAGCCTCATACAAACCATAGCATACATCAAGCTTCTAAAAATACTCGCATAAGGAACTCTAGTCATGTCCTCCATCTCAATAGAATATTTTGGACAATCCTCCCTAGAAACCTTCATCCCCTGCATAAAAAGAACAACTAATTGTTTGCAAGTAATCATGTTGAATCTGTCCAACATAGATTTCACATACTTTCTTTGGTTTAACCAAAGCTTTCTATTAGCTCTATCTCTTATGATCTCAATCCCCAAAATATACCTCGTTGCACCCATATCTTTCATCTCAAACTATACTGACAAGTAAGACTTCAAATCTAAAATCATGCTTTTTCCATTCCAAATAAACAGTTCATATCATCCGCATACAAGAAAACAATGAGAATGTGACCATTATAAGTCTTGTAATAGACACAATGTTTGGATTTGGATCTCAAAAATTCCAAGGACAACACATAGGTGTCAAACTTGTAGTACCACATCCTTAGGAGATTGTTTCAAATCATACAAAGAATTTCTCAACTTGCATACCAAATTCTCTTTCCCCTTCACAACGAAATGCTCAAGTCATGACATGTAAATATCCTCCTCCAAATCACCATGAAGGAAAGTTGTCTTCATGTCTATTTTATTGAATTCAAATTCATAATTTGTTGCAAGTGACAATAAGAAACAAATGGATGTCATCTTAGCAACAGGAGAGAAAATATCCCCATAATCAATTCCCTCCACCTAGGAATATTCCTCTGTGACCAACCTTACCTGATGCTTCTCAACACTACCATAAAGTTCCATTTTCTTCTTGAACACCCATTTACATCCAACAAGCTTGTGTCCATCTGACAAGGGTACCAAATCCCATGTAGCATTCTTCTTCAATGCATCCATCTATTCATTCATGGCTTCCATCTAGGAATCTACATCATGTATACTCATAGCCTCTCTAACTATCCCGGGCTAATCAGAGTTCGTAATCAAAGAAAATTTACAACTAGAGTCTAGCATAGAATACTCATATCTATCAAGTTGTCGTCTTTCTTGTGTAGACCTCCTCAATGGTTGAGGTTGAGTTTTTGGCTCTTCTTTAGAGCTGTCAGAGCTACTAGAGCTCTCCTCATCACCAATTCCACCAAGAGTACGTAGTTCATCTCTCTTAGGAGTGGGTGGAATTTGAACTACCTCCTTCTTATCTTCCTTCTTTAGTTGTAGATCAATTGAGGAAGGTTTCAACTCATGAAATATTACACTTCTACTATAGAGCACCTTCTTTGCAGTCGGATCCCAAAGATTGTACCCTTTCACACCGACACAATATAAGTAGGGTATTTATAAATAATTTAAAATCCACAATGCAATAGAATGAAAAATGGAGCATACAAAACAACAATCAATACAGATGAAATGATAAATTTAGCTTGGGAATCCCTATTGAAAAAAATCCAACATAAATAGCAACACCTTGATAAATTATTGCTTTAAAGGAGATTATTATAATATATAGAGAAGATTTAACATGTGTTAAACAAAAAATTCTTACACACTATAGAATCTAATAGCATAAACTTTAAAGAACCTCTTCTTAATGACATTTGTACTCAAAGAAAATTTCCTCAATACACTCATGAGTTTCTCTTCAACCTATGATCAATTTGGTAGTGTTACTTCCCTCTATAAACCTATCACAACAACATGCAACCTTATATCCATAGCCACGCCTTATCTAGATCGTAACATAATTCTATGAAATCAATAACTAGCAATAACCTTAAAAAATATAACACTCCTAGTCCCAAGCACTTTATTTATAGGACGTTTCAAATGTTCCAATACCATGGGCCCAAAACTATGGTCCCCATTTAAGCAACTAGCTCTATGTGTTCAATATTCAAATACTAACACCATACTTCAGATTCCTTAAATATTACAAATAAAGAGTCCACTTGATCAAACCTTGAGTACCCCATTTAGGGGCCAATATTCTCTTAGAGATGATTATATTTATCAAATCAAATATTTCTTTTGAAAGTATATTTGTAATTGTCATTATCAATACTCCTACAATGTAACTCTTACATCATAGATTGTCTTACACACCTCCTACACATTCTATCAATGCCCTTACACTATAATTCCTACTAGCATATGTACCTTGCATATTATTTAATTTTGAATTATATATGTAAACAAGAAACAAAATCAAATGTAGATTGAAACTTTAATATTAAATCCTACTTCAAATCTAACTAACACCTCTAATAGAGTAAGAAATTATAAGTACACATTAAATGAAATAAAATATCTCACCAAATGATTTATGTTTCACAAAAAAGGTGGTTGTGCTCCAATATTGCTATTGAAAATAATGAAGGAATGTGGTTGCTCATACCTGTAACATAAAAATGTATTCCTAATATTGTATATAAAAATGGCTTGGGGATGGGAAGATTTATACATTTGGTTTGGATTGATCAATGGTGAGGATTGTTTGAGAGAACAATGGTGGAGATCAAGTTGGTTGCATAGTTGTGAGATCGAGGGTGGAGGAAAAAAATAATTTTATAAATTGAACTAAATTTGATTTATGGGTGATAGTTATGAGATGGAGGGTGGAGATAAAAATCAAATTTTAATTTTTTTATTGTTTTGTGTGTGGTTGAGTGGAAAAATGATGAAAGAGGGGGTCACAACAACCCTCTTTTCTAAAATACAAACACTCAAACAGTCTCAATAGTGCATGCAAATCTGCAACAAAGTCTCATGAAATTACTTGAAATTTGCAACAAAATGTCTTCTCATTATGAAAATCTGATTACACAATCATTTTTTAGTTATCAAATGATTGATGGGAAGAAACATATGCCCCTTTCATAATCTAAAAATGAATCACAAAACAAGATACAAAAAAAATCAAACAGTGTGCTTCATGAGCACCTCCAAATCTGCACCCTTTTCCTACAATCAATCACCTGGAACTCTTCAATCTTCAATAATGGAGTATTCAATCTTTAATGGCTGCAATAGTCCTCTCAAACTGCAACAAAAATCTTCAATAACCTCTTGAGAAATACCATGCCAAGTTCTCCCCCCTTCAAAACTTATAGTGGACAATGAATACCAAAAACATGCAACACATCCTTTTCCCCAAAAATCAAAAATCAGATTTTTCCCTCCAATTGGGAATGCTACACCCACCTCCTAGGAATGAGTGGTGTCAACAATAGAAAAATAAATAAATGATTTTTCATGCAAAATTGTAACTCCCGAAAACCCAATGCCCAAATCTGCTTTTTTATATTATTTTAAAAAATGCAACTACACCTCCATTACCTCCACTTGCCAGTTTGCATAACAAAAGTGATATTTATTTTATTAAATATAATTATTCCCAAACTTATTCAAATTAGCCTTCTAACATTAAATAAAAATGAAAACTCAAAAATATGATTTTTTTGGTTGATGCAAGATTGCACTTTCATCTAGGATGCTCCTACAGCAGACACCCTAGGTAGAAAGAAATGTTTCATGAGTTGCACTCAGGTAGACCTTGTGTCTATCTTGGATCCACCTCATTGACTTGTCCAATGGATTCTTATTGTGCACCACTTTTTGCAAACTTACAACATTACCATGTTCCATCCTTCCTCTACTACCTGCCATGTAATTCAAAGCATCAAATTTGTTTTCCAACCAATATACTTCTATTGTAAGTTTGTGCAGATTGGTGTTGTCATTGATGTCAACAAGCTTGTGTCATTGGTTTCAACTGTATCTATTGAGGGAGATTGGTGTTGAAGATGAACATTTGGTGTTGTCTATGCTTTGATTTGTTGCATTATATTGTCATCAGTTAAGATACTGGTGTCAAGCTCTGGTGTTACTTTGATAAGCTTCTATATATGGTTGTAGTATTGATGAAGATGTTGTGGATGTGTCTCTAGTGCTTGGTTTCCAAGTAATTTTGATAAAATTTGATAAAAAGAGGAAACAAAGTGTTGCAGTGTTGTTTTGGGTTATAGAGAGATGTTCTGGTTTTTCTCCACATTTCTTCTAGGTTGAAGATCTACCTATGTGATTCAAATATGTTGATGAGAGGTGTTAGAGATGTTATATTCAAGAGATGGTAAGTTGGATCGTCATACAATAGAAGTTGTGTTCACCAGTGTGTGATTGTGCATTGCAGAGATGCCTAGGAGAAATGTTTATGCTCCACATTTCTTCGCAGTTATGCTTCAGGTCTTGTGATTCTAAAGGAGTGTTGATGGTGTTGGTATTTTACCTTAGTCAAGACGATTTGAGGATTGGTGCATTAGAAGATAGTTTTTCAAGTAATAGTGTATGGAAGAGTAGTTTGAGTGTATTTGTAAATTCTTTAGGTGGAATTTGTAGCGAAGGAGTTTGTTAGATTTCAAGATGTTTTTGGAATATTCTAAATCATGTTCAAGTGTGGTGTGTGGTTCACAAGTCATTTTTTTTTTTGAAGAAGCATGTACTTAAAATTTTAATGGTGTTTTCATGGGTAACAGTCAACCTAGTGTGTATACTACATGTGAAGGATAAATATTGTTTGTGATAGCGTGTGGTTAAGTGGTGTTGTTGATTTGGGTCCCAATTAAGTTTTTTTGTGGTCCACATTCACTTCTATCTACCACGGAAATGTTTTAGCACCAACCTAATTTGAATTTGCACATTTGAGGTGCATTACCGACCTTGGAGAGGGTTTCAAGGTTGAAAAAGGTATACATATGAGTTGAATTGTTGAAGAAGGACAAGATATATGAAAGTGTGAAGTGTGTGATGTGAATGAGGCAGATTGCAGAGTTGTAAGGTATGAAATTGAGAAGAGTAGTGTGAGCTTTCATGTGTTGGACTACTGGATGCGATGAGCTAAAGGTGTCTACAATCATTCAAATAGACTACGAAGGTGTTGGAGCTATTGTGGTGGAATCTTTGTTGCATTGAGATCATGTTCTTTATGTAACATTTCTTATCTATCTTCTTTTTCTATTATGGCAGTAAGCCTTGGCTGTGAACCTTTCATGGTATTGTGCCCCTTTGTAACTAGTTTTGTAATTACTTATATTATGAGTTAATCCTCACCGTGGCTTTTCCCTCCTTAGGTTTTGCACGTAAATCAGGTATTCTCTTGTGCATGGTGTTAAAGTTGTTTCAAGTTCTGTTATTTGCTTTTCATGTTAAATCTTCATAATAGATTAAGAGTTTAATGAATGCATGTGGATCTAAATGTTAATGAGCGTTTTAATGTTTTGATAAGATATGATTGATTCACCCCGTCTCAATTGTCTTGTTCATTCAACAACTTCATCAACATCAAAACTAACAATTGAGCTTATACCTCCTCCATCAAAACAAATGTATTTATTTTCCTTATTTGTTGTTCTACCTTTTTCATCTCTTTCCATCATGTCCCCTTCATGAAATTCTATCATTTCAATGCCTTCTAAAAGACATGACACTGTTGCAACCTAGTTTCCGTCACTCAAAATAGTGTTAGGACTACCATCAAAAGACTCAATTTCCACATTACCTGACAAGGAATCATGATCACTAATCAAAAAAAATTCACCTCTATTGTTCTCAATCAAGGATTCTTTAGAAACTCTTCATTAACCTTCACACTCCACTCTTCCAATTTAACTTTATCAAAAGTAATTTCTACTACAACAAACTTATCTATTCCTTCACTCTCTTTCTCATCAAAGGAAATAATAAAATCATATTTTACCTTACCCTCTGCTACTACCTTCATTCCACTTGAGATCTCTACTTCAATTTGAGTCAACAAATCACCTTTCTCATCTTCATCATGGTTAGTGTTAGCAAAGCCAACATATTCATGCTTTATACCATCTAAAATTATGATTTCATGAACCAAACAAGACCTTGCATTGCTACAAACCTTGCTCATTTCTTCTCTCAATGGCTTCAATTTGTATTTCACTCCATCCTTCGTCAATGTGTATGTGTTGACATAACCATCGTGCACCGCCTTCCTAACAAAAAATGACAAGCATTCATAGGAATAATATCACATAAAATTTTATCTCTATAACCTCCTATATTAAGATTTACCAAACTTTTTTCACTGATCAAACCTTTCCTATCATCTTATAGCCATGCTAACCTATATAGATGTTGATGCCTTCTTCTCTCTCGCTACAATTTTCTCACCATCTCTTCGGAAATGAGATTTTATGTGCTACCTCCATCTATGATGACATTACGTACCTTGTTCTGACACTTGCATCTTGTTCTAAACAAACTCTTTCTTTGAATTGATTTATCATCTTCATTCAACAGGGTTCTCCTGGCCATTAAAGTTTCACCATCTTTCACTTCAAAATGTGATGATCTTGCATCTTCTTTATTCACATTTGCTGCTCTATTCTAGATTTTTGATCTTTTTCTCGGTATTTCCTCTTCATGAGGATAATCATATGCTTTGTGACCCTCTTCTCCACACTTGAAATAGGTTCCTCTGAAGGTTCCTCTTCCAAAACCTCTACCTGATCTTCCTCTACCTCTTGAATTTTGATCTCTAGGACCATATGAATCTTCATATCTCTTTTTTTTTTGCTGCCTTGGTCTTCTTCTTCTTCTTTTTTGAATTTTATGATTATTATCTTCTCTATATGTTCTTCCTTCAACCTCCTCATCACAACCTCTTCCTCTTTTCTTGCTTTCATACCTTTTTTTCATTCTTTCCTTAATTTTAAGGTAATTTGATATGCATCTTCCATTGTGTAAACTCTCACCAAAGTCATCTCCTCTCGTATGCTCGGCTTCAAATCATTAATTTATCTTGCAACCTTCTCCTTAGTTGCTTCAGAATGTCCTGTTCTAATCAGGATCTTATGAAACTTCTCCATATATTATTTCATTGTTTTGGTTCCTTGTTTTAACCCTTACATTTTTTTGAGCAAATCAAGCTCATAATCCACCATAATGAACTGTCTGTTCATCTTCTCTACCATTTTGTCCCACTTTATGATTCTATCCTTTCCTCTTCTTTGTCTTTCCAATTGGATTTCTCTCCACCAAATTGAAGCATGTCCCTTTAATCTGGTTTTTGCATACCTCACTCTATTAGGATCCTCAATTTCTTCAAACTCAAAAAACTCTTTCATGTCGTTAATCCAATCTACTAACTCTTTTGGATTCAAATTTCCACTAAATGTAGGAACATCAAATTTTGGTCTTTTTCCTATCCTTGATAGGTCAATCAACAATGGTTCATTGGAAATTACTATTGTTGTATCTCTTTGTTCACTTGTTTGGTTGGCATCCTCTGAGGTTTCTTCTTCTTCATCACTTACCAATTCTCTTCGTTGTGTAAACCCTCTTCTAATTTCTTCCTGTAAGGATTCAACCTGTCTTCTCAAGGCCCTAAAATCATTTTCATGGAAAAAAAATTCACCTCTTCCTCTACCTCTACCCCTACCACATGGGGCTCCTCTTGCATACATTTTTATACACACCCACAAGCTCAATCCTAGTACAAACTGCCTCTCTTCGGCGATCTATTCACACACTCAGAATATTACTTCTTTGATACCAATGATGAAAGAGTGGGTCACAACAACCCTCCTTTTTAAAAGACAAACACTCAAATAGTATCAATAGTGCATGCAAATTTGCAACAATGTCTCATGAAATTACTTGAAATTTGCAACAAAATATCTTCTCATTATGGAAATCTAATTACACAGTCATTTTCAATCATCAAATGACTAATGGGAAGCAACATATGTCCCTTACATAATCTTAAAATGAATCAAAAAATAAGATACAACAAAAATCAAACTACGTGCTTCATGAGCACCTCCACATTTGCACCCTTTTCTTGCAATCAATCACCTAGAACTCTTCAATCTTCAATAATGGAGTCTTCAATCTTTAATGGCTACAATAATCCTCTCAACCTTTAGCAAAAATCTTCAATAACCTCCTGATAAATACCATGCCAAGTTCTCCCCCCTTCAAAACCTAAAGTGGACAATGAATACCAAAAACATGCAACACATCCTTTTCCCCAAAAATCAAAAATCAAAATTTTCCCTCCAATTGGGAATGCTACACCCACCTCCTGGGAATGAGTAATCCCAACAATGGAAAAATCAATAAATGGTTTTCATGCAAATTTGTAACTCCCACACACCCAACACTCGAATCTGCTTTTTCAAATTTTTAAAAAATTCAACTACACCTCCATTACCTCCACTTGCCAACTTTAATAACAAAAGTGATATTTATTTTATTAAATACAATTATGTCCACTCTTATTTAAATTAGCCTTCTAACATGAAATGCAGTTTTAAACTCAAAAATCTGATTTTTTTGGTTGATGCAAGATTGCACTCACCTAGGATGCTCCTACATCAAAATAGGTAGAATTTAATAAATAATATCTATTAAATCATGTCAAATGGGAATATGAGGAAATACATATTTATTGATTTAAGACTTAGGAAAATAGGCAAATAATTAAGTAAATTTTTGCAATTTATTTAATTAATGAAAAATTAGCAAATAATTAAAAAAATTGTTGTAATTTATTTAATTAATAAAAAATGAACAAGTAATTAAATAAATTAATAAAAATGAGAAAATAATTAAATAAATTAATGTAATTTATTTAATTAATGAAAAATGAACATGTGATAGGCGATGTTAGAATAATGTGTATTTTTGAGGTATCTACACTATATTATGATCTTTTGTATTGAATTTTTTAGTGGGGCCTTGTATTGCCTTCAATGTGCTAGGATGATATACATTGGATACTTATGCTATGATTTTAAATATTTTATCACTGCATGTGATATTTTAGATTGCCATTAATGTATATTATCAATGAGGTTTTATATTGGAATCTATTGTTGAGTATGTATGGTATGATGCATACATCAAGAGTTTATATGTTTGGACTATTGTAGTGTTTCATCTTCACTATTTTCACTATATGTAATGTCCTTGTGGATTATTGTTGATCCTACATCTCAAATCTAGATCACACTATTCATAGATGGTTTCTAATTAGATATAATGAATTTTTATTATTTACTTTATATTTTGCATATTATATCATACTTCTTGATATTCTTGTGGATTGCCATCAAGGTGTATGGATTATGTACTTGGGTTTATATATGTGATTATGTATAGTTGATTTCTTCATTATGATATCATTTTGATTATGTACTATTTTTGTATGTATCCAAATCATGCTTGAGCTAGATGATTTTCAATAGTTTTGATACCATGTTATGAATATTGCATCATGGTGGTTATATACTATATTTCAACTATTTTGTGTTGTTTATATGCTTGATGTTTTATTGAGTGTAGGGAAAATTTTCCCCAATGGATGTTTAGTTGGAGATGATCAACTTGGGTAAAAGTGTTAGGTTTTATTTCCATCTCACTTGAGTTTGAGCTATGAGATGTGTCTTGTGGGGGCTTGTTAGCCTAGATCCAAATTAATTAATTAAAGTTTATGGAGTCATGTGGAAACCTTTAAAATATGTTTGTATATTTTCCATAGATTGTTTAACTCCTATGATAAACTATATTTAATCATTTTCTATATTTTAGTATGTGCTTACAAACTGATTTTATTGATTAAGTTATAATTTTCTTCTTAGCAATTTATTGAATATTTTTTAGTTAAAAAAAGGAAGCATATTTCTTAATCATAAAAGTGATTATTATTATACAAATACATTTGATGTGTTTTCCTATGTTTATTTTTATTAAAATTATTAAATTTAGGAAAACATTTGATTAAGAAATAAGTAATGTTAATTTGATAGCTTTAATCATTTTATTAAAAGAAAATATTGCATAATGTTTACTTTAGAAATTAAAAAAAAAGTTTCTTTTGAAAATAAAAAAGGAATTGGGAATAAAAGAAAGGGAAAAAAGAGGAAATGAAAAAATCATTTTAGTTAAAATATCTTGTTTGAGTGGGTTGCAATGTGAAAAGGAAAAAAATAAGATTATTTGAAAAGTGATTTGCTTACATGGAAAAAATAGTTCATTTTGGGTTCTATCTATATCTCTATGCTTGCTTTTGCTCTCCATTTTTCTCAGGTGTTTGGATGAGAAAAATTTATTTGAGAATTACTTTCTTGGATTAGATGGCTTGGATTTGACTCGAGGTTGCTTGCTTGTATGGAAGGTGAACCATATTCAACAAAACCCTCTCAATCTTTTTGTGTTTTGGATTGAAGGTAAGGGCTTCACCTCTATGTTTTAAAATATAATATTTTTATATTTTGTCATGTCTATTTTAAGTGGATGCATACAAAATTTATTTAGTAGGGAAATATTGTGTTTTTGAATTATTAAATTTATGGAAATCAATTTAATAACTCAATTAAATTATTGGAAATCAATTTAATAACTCAATTAAATTATTTGAGATTCTCAATTTTACATCAAAAATATGATGAATATAAAAAAAGTTATGTGATTGGAAAATTATATTTTCCATGCCCTTAACTTCAAAATAATATTCTTAGATTTTAGAAATTTGAAATTTGAACTTTGGGTGGGGTTTAAGCTTCCACCATTAAAATTTTGGATTTTGCAAGTTTCATGCATGTTAAAAAATAAAAAAAAATAAGTTTCAAGTTTGTTTTTAAATATTATTTTGCAAGAACATAATTCTCTCATGAAAAGAAAATGGAGAATCAAATGGCCATAGGTGTGCTATGATTAGACCTCATTTTTGCAAGGAAGCTAATGTAGTAGAACAACTTCCTACATTAATCTCAAGAGGAGGGTTATGCAATATTTTTATATCTTTACAATAGTTACAAAAATTAAATCTAGAAATAAACATAAATATCATTCTTACCTAAACAAAGTGATTTACATGGGAAAAACCATTTCGAAAGAAAATCTCCACACTCTAAAAGACACCCACTATATTATTCAAAAATCAACAAGATTACAATATACTTGCAGAGCAAGCTTTCATAGGAGTATCACCAACCAAAGATTTGAAAGAATCTCAACATCTATTTAAGATTCGCACACACAACCTCCATCTCAAGGACCTAATATATAGGATATACAATACATGAAACCGTCAAATGGTATTAATAAAATAATGAGCTAAAACCATCCAAAAAGTGGCACTCAACTTATCTCTAATCAAAGATGATCTATGATGTGTCAAAACAAACACAGACGCATGTAACTCCCTCTTACAACTCTTTTATGTGTCCAACATGTTTTCACATTTCCAAATTTGAGAGACCCAACTTTTGGAGGCCATAAATTTTGATCCAGGAGTTCAATTGATGAATCGTTTGAATCGTTGGAAAGCTCATTAAATGCTCTATAAAGTTAGATTTGATAGTTATGACCACTTTTAGGCCCAAAAACAACCTCTAAGTTCCTCAAAATTAACTTTAAAACTTTTTAAAATGGAAACTTTAATATCTTGAAAACCATAAATGATCTTGGGTAAAAAATTCACTAGCATGTTTATTTGACAATTTCGTAGCTTTGAGTAAAAATACAGATCCATCCATGCTCAAATGTTAACTTACTATAAATAGAACCTTTTATAATTGCAAGGTTGAGACACCTTTTTCCTAACAATTTTCTATGTCATCTCCATATTGTGTTTTTTACTATGTGACCTTAAGAGGTGAGATATTTAGGTCTTAATGGAGTGGACCTTCAACCCACCAATTTGTAATGTAAATTATGTCATGCTCGATGAGAGATAATATAAGATAAATAATTAAAAATAATGGGGTACATATTTCACACTTAAAAAGATTAATCCACAGTCTCATTTTTCATATGCCCATGTGGGGTATGATGTATGATAGTGAAGTACATGAGATTGATCATAGAGATTAATTTTAATGTTGTTGAGGACTCTATTAGATAAGAATACTCCTCAACCTTTATACAAGGAATATTGGTTCCATGCAATGACACTCCATTAGTGTACCTATGACACTCCCTTGTTTGTGCATCAAATTGTGAACCTAAAGAGTGCCTTTGATCTCATGTGTGGCTTATCATTGTATGATGTGTTTTGGATGTTATGCTAATTATTTGAAATAGTCTTGTGGCATACTCACATGTGTGGTGTGCATATTGAATGGTTGTTTAATCAATTACCTCCTAGTTTAGATGGGTGGACCTAAGGGTTCCACACATTTGGGTGGAATTAAACCACCATTAGGGCCATGGATCTTCAGATCATATTGGAGTGTGTGCAAGGGTCTCATAACCTTGTAAAGGGACAAATTATTATATACTTTATTGAAAATGTATAATTCATGACATTTGAGTCCTTATATGTAAATTTATATTTATGAGCAAGAATAGTTATGTGACAGATTATATTCCACCCACATTTGTGGTGTGAGCCTTATCATTTATTTTAGTATTGCTCAACCTTGGATTTTAATGTGTATGCCATGCATATTGAAATTTTCATGTTTTGGTTATGTTCCAAAAATGTGAAATTAGAAGGCATGATTTATTATTCTTGTAGAAATAAACATGTATTTAATAACTTAAAAGTTTGACATTTAATTCTATTTTTATGATAGTATGTTGTATTTGGAGGTGAAAATGTTTGCACTTCTATTTGTTTCCTCTTGAATGCCTTATCATTTTCTTAGCATGGGAAGGTTCATGTAGTTTGGGAAATTTGACTTTGAGGTTTTATTTAGTTTTGAGACCTTTGGGATTTTCTTGTTTAGCCGAAAAGGATCCTATATTTTCTTGAGTTCTTGGCCTATTTCATTTTTGTATCACATAAAACAAGAAAACCAAGCCTAATTATTTATGAAAATTTAAGTTAGTTGTTCTAGACTTGTAAATTTGTGTAGTGTTGCAATCTATATTTTGGACCTTAAAGTTTGAATTACAATTTTTTTATAGTTCAAACATTGAGTTGTATTTTGCATGTTACATATTGTAATCAAAATTTGAATTACGAATTGCATGCCTATTGGAGTTTAGAATTTTAGTCATATTTTGCAAGCTACAAATATGCAATTAGATCCCAAATTCTAACTTGTGTATGCCCATCAAGGTTGAAAATTTGAGTTGCATTTGACAAGTTACATGCATACAATCAAACCCCAAAGTATGAAGTGTAAGTCTGCCATGGTTGAAACTTTGAGTTGTATTTTCCATGTTGCAAATGCACAATTAGAATCTGAAGTCTAAAGTGCAAGTCTATTGTGGTTTAGACTTTGTGTTGTGTTTTGCATGTTACAAATATGTAATTAGACCCCAAAGATTGAATTAAAATTTTATCAAGGTTCAAACTTTGAGTCACATTTTACATGTTGCAAAAATGTAATTAGACTCCAAAGCCTAAAGAGTGGGTTCATCAAGGGTTAGGATTTGAGTTAAATTTTGTATGTTGTAAATATGCAATCAAGCTCCAAAGGCTGAGGTATACACATAAGGTGCTAGAATGTCAATTACATATTTTGAGGTTTCCTCTATATGTCAAAGTCCCGAGGGGGGACATGTTGGTATGTGGCAACTGATCATACAAATATTGTACACTCATAATGTATCCTTGTCGAGGTTTGGGTCCAGGCCATGCCCCGAGCGAGGGTTCAGGGGTGGCAGCCCCTGATAACAAGGGTTCAAGGGCGCAACCCCCAAAAAAAATTCTGGAAGCTTCCAAAAAGCTTGTTATAAGTGGTTGGGATGTAAGTTGTGGTGTGTGTAATTCACGAGATTGTAATATGTTTTCCATTGGATAATAAAATCATTGGGTGGCTGAGTTTTTGTGGATGTAGGCCATATTGGGTGAACCACGTTAAATCTCTGTGTTGATATCTTTTGTGTTATTCTTCATTGTTATTTCTAGGTTATTTAATCTGCATATAATTGTTAATGTTTATTGCTCCAATCTACCTGAACCCTAACAACTAGTATCAAAGTCGTGTGTATTTCGGTTGATTGGCAAGAGACCTCTAGATTTGAGTGGGAGCAATGGAAGAAGGCAAATTCAAGGTTGAGAAGTTCAACGACCATAATTATCAATTATGGAAGATGCTGATGGAAGATTATTTGTATCAAAAGGATCTATGGCAGCCATTGTAAGGAAAAACAAAGAGGCTACTATGTCCGATGAAGAATGGGATATTCTGGATAGAAAGGCACTGGGAACCATTCAGTTGTGTCTGGCACCATCTGTGGCATTCAATATAATAAAAGCAAAGATAACAGTGGATCTGATGGAACATTTGGCTAAATTATATGAAAAACCCTCAACCTCAAATCAGGTATTTCTCATGAAGTGTTTGTTTAATCTAAAAATGATTGAAGATGGATCTGTGATAGATCATTTAAATGACTTTAATATGATTACCATTCAGTTAACTTCTGTAAAAGTAAATTTTGATGAAGAGGTGAGGGATCTCTTGGTTTTATGTTCTTTGCCAGAAAGCTGGAATAGTTTGGTAATGGATGTAAGTAACTCTACATTTGGCTCAAATTCATTGAAATTTGATGATGTTGTTGGTGTTATCCTTAGCGAGGAAATGCAACAAAAAAGCACAGTTGAGACTTTAACGTCGAGTAATGCTTTGACTATAGAGAATAGGGGAAGAAAAAAGGAGAGAGGAAAAAACCCAACAAATCGTGGGAAGTCACAAGGGAAGTCAAAGAAAGGTAGATCTAAATCTAGAGAAAAAAAGGATTGTTGGCACTATGGAAAGCTAGGACACTTGAAGAAGGATTGTTGGTCTCGAAAAGGAAAACAAGGAGACAAACAACATGATGACAATAATGAAGCTATTTTTGCAAGTAATAAATTGTAGGATGCTTTAATTCTATGTTTAGATAATGTTAATGATTCCTGGGTAATAGATTCAGGGGCTTTATTTCATGCCACACCCCATAGGAAATATTTTGTAGATTATGTTCAAGGTGATTTTGGACAGGTATATTTGGGTGATCGTGAACCTTGCCAGATTGTTGGAAAAGGAAAAATAAAAATCAAGCTGCAGAATGGAAATGAATGGTTGCTACAAGAGGTAAGGCATGTTCCAAATTTGAGAAGAAATTTAATCTTTATAGGACAAATAGGTAGTGAAGGATGCATAGTTACCTTTACAGACAAAGTTTGGAAGGTCACTAAAGGTGCATTAGTAGTAGCTAAAGGTGAAAAGGTAGGCACATTGTATTTGTGTATTGGTAATACTTATTCTACCTTAGTTGCTATAGAAATCGTTGCTACTGAGACAGTTAGAGAACTTGTTGCAGGGACAGAAATAGAATTGTGGCACCATAGACTTGGGCACATTGAGAAAGGGATGAAGATACTTCACTCCAAAAAGTTGCTACCAGGTCTAAAGTAGATTGACTTGGAGTTCTACAAAAATTATATTTATGGAAAATAGAAAAGAGATTTCTCAAAGTTGGGAAAGAGAAGCGTGAGAAATTAGAGCTTGTGCATTCAGATGTATGGGGACCGGCTCAAGTATCTTCTCTTGGTGGATCTTGTTATTATGTTAGTTTTATTGATGATGCAACTAGGAAAACATGGGTGTATTTCCTAAAACAAAAATCAAAATTATTTGAAACTTTTAAAAAGTAGAAAGCTTTGGTTGAGAATGAGACAGGAAAAAAGTTGAAATGTATCAGATCTGATAATGGAGGCGAGTATTACAGAAGAGAATTTGAAAAATAATATTCATACAATGGAATCCGTAGGCATAAAATGGTTCCTGGAACCCCACAAGAAAATGGCGTGTCTGAGAGGATTAATAGGACCATTATGGGTGTGCAAGGAGCATGAGATTGCATGTTGGACTACCCTTACAATTTTGGATAGATGTTGTACATATCATTGTTTATTTAATAAATAGGGGACCTTCAAATCCTTTGGATGGTGGCATTCCAAAGGAGGCATGGATGGGTAAAAAGGTAAACTATTCATTTCTAAAAACCTTTGGTTGTGAAGCTTTTGTCCATGTTGATATTGAAAATAGAACCAAGCTTGAGGCTAAGTCTAAAAAATGTACCTTCATTAGATATGGAGTAGATGAATTTAGTTATCAATTATGTGATTATGAAAAATAAAATCATTAGGAGTAGAGATGTTATATTCAATGAGAAGGTCATGTATAAGGATCAGCTACAGGAAAAGAAGTATGAATAGGCCAAAAAGGAATATGTGGTGCTGGATGAGATTCCAAAAAATAAAATGCCAGTGGTACCTGATGCTCAACAACAATAAGTTATCCCACAAACTCCTGCAAGTGTTAGACATTCTACAAGGATAACTAGACCTCCAGAAAGATTTTCTCCATCATTATATTCTATATTATTAACTGGTAGATGATGAACCTGAAGGTTATGAAGAAGCAATGCAGGTAGATACCAAAAAGTAGTGGGAGCTAGGCATGAGAGAGGAAATGGGTTCCTTGTTGTAGAATCAGACTTGGGACTTAGTCCAATTTCCTACAGGTAAAATAGCATTGCCAAATAAATGGGTTCATAGGTTGAAGGAAGAAGATGGAGGCAAGAAAAGATATAAGGCCAGATTCATGGTAAAAGGTTTTGCACAGAAAAAAGGAATGAATTTTGATGAAATATTTTCTCCAGTTGTAAAAATGACTTCTATTAAAACTATTCTAAGTCTTGTGGCTATGGAAGACTTGCATCTTGAACAGCTAGATGTGAAAACAACATTTCTCCATGGGGATTTGGAAGAGGAAATATACATGCAACAACCACAGGAATATGAGGTCAAGGGTAAGGAGGAATTAGTGTGCAGGTTAAAGAAGAGTTTGTATGGCCTGAAGCAAGCACCTCAGCAATGATATTTGAAATTTGATAGTTTTATGGCTGAACAAGGTTACAAAAGATGTCATTCTGATTATTGTGTTTATTTTAAGAAATTGGGTAATGAAAACTATATTATCCTATTATTTTATGTTGATGACATGCTTGTTTCCAGGTCTAACATGCAATATTAATGAACTTAAGCATAAATTAGCAAATTCATTTGCTATGAAGGATTTGGGTGCAACAAAACAAATATTTGGTATGAGGATCACACAGGACAGGACAAACAAAAAATTATTTGTCTCAAAGTGAGTATGTAGAGAAGGTGTTGAAAAGGTTTAACATGCAAAATGCAAAAGTAGTTAGTACACCTTTGCCTAGTCATTGTAAGCTAACTAAGGAGATGTGTCCAAAGACACAAGAGGACGAAGACAAAATGTATAAGATACTATATGCATTAGCCGTTGGTAGCTTGATGTATGCAATGGTATGCACAAGGCCAGATATTGACATACAGTGGGAGTTGTGAGCAGGTATATGAGCAATCTGGGAATGGAACATTGGAATGTAATAAAATGGATTCTCTGATATTTGAGAGGTACTACTTCAAAGAAACTATGTTTTGGAGGAACACATTTTGCTCTAAAAGGATATGTTGACTCTGATCTGGCGGACGATATTGATAGCAGGAGGAGTAATACAAGGTATTTTTTACTATAGGAGGTACTGTAGTCAATTGGATTTCAAGACTACAAAAGGTTGTTGCACTTTCAACCACTGAAGCTGAGTATGTTGTTGCTACGGAAGCCAGCAAGGAGATGATTTGGTTACAATTTTTTCTAGAGGAATTGGGACAATAACAAGAAGATAGCCCTTTGTACACCGATAGCCAGAGTGCCATTCATCTTGCTAAGAACTCATCTTTGCATTCAAAAACTAAGCACATATAGTTTAGATACCACTTCATTCGGTCAGTTTTGGAGGATAGGCAGTTGAAATTGGAGAAAATTCACACAAGTGAGAATCCTATAGATATGTTCACAAAGGAGGTTACACAAGAGAAACTAATTTCCTCATCAGTTTTTGTTGGTCTTCATGACTGATAATGGTGGACATAAGAAACCAGCCAAACCTATAATCTAGTGGGAGTTGCAAGTGCAACAGTGTCGTCCAGGATCAGTCTCCAAGTAGGATACTGTTTAGTGTGGAGCCTGATCAGTCTCCAAGTGTGAGATTGTTGGTATGTGGTGACTGATCATGCAAATATTGTACACTCGTAACGTATCCTCATCGGGATTCAAGTTCGGGTTGGGCCTCGAGCAGGGGTTTGGAGGCGGCAGCCACTAATAGTAGGGGTTTAGGGGCATAGCTCTCAAAAAAAAATTCGTTAACACGTCAAGGATTTTCCCCGTTAACACGTCAAGGTTTTCTCATTGACATGTCAAATGAAAAAATGACTTTGTAAAACCCTAAAATTTTGGAAGCTTCCAAAAAAGCTTGTTATAAGAGGTTGGGATGTAAGTTGCGGTTTGTGTAATTCACAAGATTGTAATCTATTTTGCACTGGATAATAAAATCATTGGGTGGTTGAGTTTCTGTGGATGTGGCCCATATTGGGTGAACCACGTTAAATCTCTATGTTGATCTCTTTTGTGTTATTCTTCATTGTTATTTCTAGGTTATTTAATCTGCATATAATTGTTAATATTTATTGATCCAATCTGCCTGAACCCTAGCATGACATGGATCTTGGCTTTTGTTTGAAACTTTATACATGTTCAAGTCACATCTAGAGCTTATGATTTCATAGGTTGAATTATAGGATCCATGGGTCAGTATGCAAATGGTTAGGGCTACAAAGGTACTTAGGAACCTTGAATTTCCATCAAACCTCATTATTGATATCATTATGATGAATTGACCTATATCTAATTAAGTATTCTACTTGTGTTATCATTGTTAGTGCATTATTGTGCATGTTAGATATGTTGTTGCATTGTATCATGACACCTTTTGCACATAAGTGTGCAAGGTGACATTCTTAGTGTCATATTTATATCATAAATAAAATTTTCCTCTAGTTTTTATCCATTAATGTTCTAGGTGAGAGCCTAGGGCATTACATACACAACCTTTATATGTGTCATAGATACTCTTACACACCTCTTACATGTACATCATTATCAAGTCGCATATAATGATCTCATGGATTTCTCAAGGGTGTCATCTCATTCCAAGAGTGATATACTACTTATAATAGTTCATTAAAATATTATTATGCATAGTGAGCACTCTAGTATTACAATAATATTCAAATATAATTCCCATGATTTACAAAGTGTGGAACATATTTTTCCTAACATTCTCACACTTTTTGTATACATTGAGGGATAGCATAATAAAATCAATAACAAATAAAGTAAAATTTCATTAGCTAGGGACAACACAATCCATATGTCACATACACCAATATAAACCATATTGGTGCTTATTTACATCACTTCTGAGGTATCTACCAATTTAACTTTAAAAATCAAGAAATCCTCAAATTCAACCTAAAGTATGTCTGAAATGGTCAACAAATCACAATCAACCATATCACCATGAAAACACTCCTAGCACACAATATTGCAAGATCTAGAGTTCACCATAGGAAAATAGATTGTGTCCTCAATACCTTGAAGACAATACATCTATAACCATTAGATATGCAACCAATTATTTTATTATAAAAAATATGATTGAATCAAAGCTTTCTATAGTGGCATGGTTCATTTATCAATACCTTAGATCTAACAAATTGACCTCAAACATTTATTTATAACCCACACATCACACTCAATAATGTCATTACTTAAACTCCCATTTCATACATAGATTTTCATGCCAACATGGTTTACATTCTTATACCATGAAGACCCTTAGATTTAAACTCCATTTGAGACATTTTATTTGCTACTGACAGATTCTTTCTAGTAGGCTCACCATTTCTCTTATCCAAACAATTTGGATTACCTATGCAAAGCTCCTACTAAAATAAAGATTATCACAAGGCCAAAATTACCTTAGATCCTAACATATATAAAATGAGCTTATGGATTTGATATTAAGTGTGGACAATCTAATGTTGATACTCTCAAATAAAAATTATTGCTAAATAATTATAAATCTACAATGCTATAGAATGAAAAATGAGGCACACAAAGCAATAATCAACACATGAAACACTGGATTTACCCTAGGAAATCCTTTTAAAATAATCTAGTAACTATAGAACCTCTCTAATATATTATCAACTAGAAGCGTATGATTGCAATATATAAAGAATATTTAACATGCACACTAAGAAAATGGTATTCACCCAATGTAGAGTATGGAAAGATAACCTTAAAAAAACCTATTATCAATTCCACATGTGTACTTAGAGAACTGGTTCTTAATACATATATAAGCTTCTCTTCAACCTATGATCAATCTAGCAACATAACCTTGCTCTAGAAACGTGTCATAATGACATGGAAACATACATCCATAGCCATGCCTTATTTGAAACTTGTCACAACACCATAAAACCTACAACATAGAATTGTAACATTTCCAATCTTTATTTGTAGGGTATTGCAAACCACCAAACTAGGAGTGTGTTCCAATACCACAAACTCATGCTCCTAATTTGGATTCCCAGCTCCATGTGTTCACCATGCAAATCCCAATGTGCCACTTATGATTCCTTAACTCCTACATATAAGGAATCTACCTAGTTAAACCAACAAATCTAACCAAGGGCACTAATTTATTTTATACATTGTTCCTTAAATTGGCTACATTCATTTGGTCAAAGATTCTAAGTCCATTTATACTTCCCACTATCAATGCTCTTACAATCTAAAGTTCCTATGAATAGATGTTATTACACACCTCTTACACATGTCATAAATACTCTTATGCATGTCATAGATGATCTCACATGCCTTTACACATGTCATTACTTACAATCCAAGTAGCATATGAGAATCTATGGACTTCTTAAGAGTGGTATCATATTCCAAAAGGGTCTAATATTTGTAACAAGGACAGGAAAAATTACTAGCTAGCATCCCGACAATACAAAAATATCCAAATATTATTATAATAGTTTGCAAGGTATACACCACACATATTCTAACACTTTCAATATATAATTTGTTCGTGTGCAACTATCCTAGGACAATGCCTTTAGATACACAACTCTAGATACATAATTTAGGTTTTTTGGCACCTACTCTAATGGGAACGATCAAAAGTCAAGATTGGCAACCTTAGAAAGTGGTAATTTAAATTTTGAAAAAAGGGGGATGTAAATGTGTTTATGATCTAATCTAGGCTATAAAATTGTAGTCATGATTTCTTTCATGTTGAGTAAACTAATAGAACTTAGGTCAAGAATGTTTGAATTAAAAATATTGCATACAAAAGTACAAGATTCAAGTTTGAGATAAATCAAACATGTCAAAAGAATAAAATTACATACTAAAATCATACATAAAAAAATATCAACCTAAAATAAGTATAAATAAATAAAAACAATATAAAATATAAAATAACAAATATTTTAAAACAAGATTTTTATGTTGAAGCTACTTTGAACATAAGTTGGTTGATTTGCCTTGCTGTGGGACCTATACAAGATATCATGCAATCTTTGGTTGTCTATCCTTCTCAATGACATCTCCATAGATTCATTGAATTATGTTCTTTTATACTGTGTGGGATGATTTAGCTTTTAATTGAAAAAAATCTTCTGAACTCAGAAGCTTGTTTAGTCCCTAAGCTGAAAGTAGGTGAGATGAATATAAAGAGTCAAATACATTTGAAAATCGGGGCAATCTATTTGAATAGAATTCTTATTTGTTCCTGTCAAAAGCTTGTCCTGTCTTCAATGGACATCACAATTGGCTTTTTTTTTTTCCAATGCTGGACTGACTTTCTTTTCTCATGAATATCTCGTGACCAGCCAACTTTTGTCTTGTATAGAGGGGAAGATTGTCAACTTGTTCTTTAATAGCTTTGAAGCCAATAAAACTTTAGATTGGACTATTTTTTTCTTCAATAACTTTGAAAAGCCAATAAAACTTTAGATTGACATATACGGACAACGTCCATAGATTAAGAATTATACATCATTACTCATTAAAGTTGTGCAAATTTCAAAGTGCAGATTCAATCCAGAGAGCTTGGAGTGCATTCCATAAAACTCGGTGTGCATGTACACCGTCCATTCAATCTTCTGACAGAAAAATTGAGAACTTAGGATCTGTACAATTTATGATTACCTATATAATTTAGAATTTGTGTCTGTACACCGTCTATGTCTGTAGTACATAGTACATTATCTGTGGACCATCTTCCTCACTACAGGTTGAGTAGTCCTGTCACTAGTTATGGCAGTGACTCCATTCGTTTTATTAGCTTTTTCATTGCAAGGTGCGGGACAGATCACACAGGAATGGGTCAAAGCCGGCCTTCAAATATCATAATTGAAATGATTCTACACCATTCCTTACTATAGTTGTTTAGGTTTTTTAATGGAATTGGATTTTTTTATAATTGATGTGTGATTTGTTTTTGGTCTACAGATGGCTTAGAATAATATGGGACTATCCCGAATTTCATGTCGGAGGCACCTATCTGTGCTACAAAGGAGGCGTACATACCCTGTCCCCTATGACCTCTCTTTCAAGAGTACAAATTCTCCACCATTAAGCCAACTCAAGAAATGAAATAATTTTAATTACATTTATGAGATCAAAATAGTCTACGAGATTATGTTGAGTGGTATTATTATTTAAGAATTTAGGGATATATAGTGTCTTTTAAAAGGCTGCTTCTTTTCTGGTTAATTTGGATTCACAGTTTTTCAAAACTTTTAATTTGTTTTATAAGAATAGTTTTTCAAATCTTTTAATTTGCTTTATTAGAATAGTTTTATCATGGAGCCGTCTTTTAATGTACCTTGGGCATTCAAAGACGAAATTTTCCTCTGTTTCTACTATCCTTGTGGTGTAAAAAATACAAAAGTGTCATCTATATGCATATCCGGCATTTGAGCCTATAGGAATTAGTTCTTAATTGAACAATGAAGATCTTTTCTCTTCATTTGATTTCAGCATTTATATGTTTTTTTGGAATTCTCATTAGCTAGGTTGAATCCTCTAACATAATGTTGTCATTTTCTACTTGTTTTCTTTCTCCACATCACTAATCTAATCTGTTCATTCACATATTTTTTGTCTTTGTTAAAGTTTAGACAGCCTATAGGTTCAAGAGTTGTAGTAAAAGAGCACCACTTCACACTATCAAGGATACATGAGTGGTTCCACATAGTTTTATAGTTTTTTTCTTTTTTATTCCTCTAAACATTTATTATAAATTTTGATTAAAAAGTTTCTTATTTTGATTAGTCTTGCTTCTTCAGATAAGATAGTTAAGATGTCACTGTAGGCTCACACTCCATGATGTAGGGCCACTCTATCTCGACCACTTCCTTACTCTAAAATAGACATGTTCCCATTTCCCACTCTTCCTTGGATATTATCCACCTCCCGATCTTATATCTTAGATAATACAACACAATCATTAATTGGGCAATTGATTTTTTGCTTTGTTCTTAATTTCTCTTATTAACTCTAAAAGGAAATTTTTAAAAGCTTGAATTAAGGAAGAGAATTCAGTAGCCGTCTGCATGCCAATAGTTGTTTTGGTGTTGAAGTAAGGAGTCTCTCTTCTATTTTATTTTTTACTTAATAGTATTAAGAATTATAAATTATTATATCTGTCCAACTTTTTGGAATGTTTATGGATGCATCAATACAGATGAAAACACTTAAGATGCAAACATCCCCCGCCCACAAAAAGTCCCACCTCTTAAACCCTGGAGCAGAGTCAAACCAGAGACCAATGGGGAGCAAACCCACTGCCCAAGCCAACTCTACTACCCGTCCGACTATTAAGATTCACAAATATTAACTCATGGATGATCTTTGATCTTTTTAACAGTAATTGTTTTGAATTTTTTTTTAAAAAACTCTAAATATTTTAAATTTTTTGTATTATAGCTTACAGTTCACGACAACTTACACTATACCAAACATCCATTGACAGGATTTTTGATGGTGTGTTAATCCCTTCATGACCTCCCCTGGTGGGCCCATCAGCTCATCAGCTAGGATCAATAATAAAATCTCTGTGAGTTTTATCTTTCATGGTACAGTGAGTGATTGCGATACTTAAATTGGAAATTTAAAGCAGCTGGTCCCGATCATGGAAACTGACAGTTTGTATAACCGTATTCTGCGATTTTTTTTGGGGCCGCATGTTGTTTTGAGATTTTTAAGCCTCATGGACAGCTACAGCTCGTAAAAATTAACAGCTGTGAATTCAGAAGCTTAAATATTCGGGATTAAGGTATAATTCCTGTGAAAACTACTATTAAGTGTTATGAATCTTGTAAAATCAGGTCGTCTGATGGGACATGCAGGAAGATAACCCAGAAGCTTCATACAATTGGCAACTGATGATATATATGAGATTAAAATGCTCAGTATAACAAAAATTTACAGCCGTTATCAGAT
This sequence comes from Sequoia sempervirens, assembly GCA_007258455.2. NCBI lineage: Eukaryota > Viridiplantae > Streptophyta > Pinopsida > Cupressales > Cupressaceae > Sequoia > Sequoia sempervirens. The sequence continues at coordinate 963,646,076 of VDFB02281492.1, read as the reverse complement.
ATTTATTTCACTGGATATGAGGAAAATGCCAATCCGTAGAGGCACCCACATTTTCTGACCTTTCAATTAACGTTGCGAATATTGGTCATGAGAAAATGAAAACACGTGGAGAAGAGAGTGAAGACGAATTGAATTGTGCAGGTGGGCTGTTTCTTTGAGATAAGTAGTTTGTGGCCACATTTTACATGGGAAGGTTTCAAGAAATTAGCTTGAGCTAAGAGTAGAATGGAACACCCTTTCATATCTCATGCCCACAACATGTTTCCAAGATCAAGTTTGTTTTCAAGGAAGAATGATAGTTGCAGGGCCAACTGGGCATTTGGGTAGTTAGTGAAAGGACAAGAGGGGATTCAGATTCAGCATCAGGAACAAAGGATTAGTGTTATTGACAATAGTGGTGATTGAAGCAGCAAAGAGAGCTTTTTCCCAAGTGCAGCAGCATCATCATGAACAAGGTAAGCAAAACAGATGAACCTTCTCTTCATGGATTAGCCCTACCATGTGTTAAATCAAGTAATAGTGGTAGTTCCCATTTGTATTATCATAATCACATAGGAGGCTCTGCAAATGGAGAAGTCTATCAATCTACATCTACTGTGGAATTCCACAGTACTGGTAATTATAGCACCAATCATGAATCTTCAGAGTGGGGTAATTGGGGGGCAACCATAACATCTGTGGAGGAGGAGGAAATAATAAGATTGGGTAAAACTATTGGATTGTCTAGAGATGAAGGTGGAGCTGCAAACTGGAGGATAAGTCACCTCAAGAACAGCTCTCCTGATGTACCACTCTCTCAATCTGTTCAAGACTTGCAAGACAGTGTTTACTCTTCCAACCCTGCAAGTGAATCAATTGGGCTAGCAATTAGTGGGTTAAAACACAATCTCCAAAACAGTTATGAACAGAAAGATGTATCATTACCATTGAGCTATGGCAGTGCGAATTCAAAAGCAACTGAATTTGTCCACAATAGTGCTTGTTCTTCTGAGGATTTGGAAGGTTTGCATCTTCTAGATCTTCTACTCCAATGTGCGGAGGCCATTTCATCATACAATTTAGAAGAAGCAAATGTCATGCTTATGGAGCTTCAAGAACTCTCTTCTCCCCATGGAAGCTCAGTCCAGCGTGTGGCCGCGTACTTTGCGGAAGCCATGGCATCTCGATTAGTAAACTCGCGCCTGGGAATCTATTCTCCCATCATGCACAAAACCAAAGCCCAAAGAATCCTATCAGCATTCCAAGTCTACAATGGCATCACCCCATTTGTGAAATTCTGCCATTTCACTGCAAATCAGGCAATACAGCAAGCACTGGAAAGCGAGAAGAAAGTGCACATCATCGACCTGGACATCATGCAAGGCCTGCAATGGCCAGGGCTATTCCACATTCTCGCCTCTCGCCCTGGTAGGCCGCCCTATATTCGAATCACAGGGCTGGGGAGCTCTATGGAAGCATTGGAGGCAACAGGCAGGAGGCTCTCAGAATTTGCTAGCACAGTGGGCATTCCCTTTGAATTTCATGCAATTCCAGACAAGATTGGCAACATGGGTACAGACTGTATAGAGAGGAGGCTCAAGGTCAAGAAAGGAGAGGCGTTGGCTGTACACTGGCTGCACCATTCTCTGTACGATGTCACAGGCTCTGACATGAACACCCTGTGGCTGCTCAGGAGGCTCAATCCTAAGCTTATCACAATGGTGGAGCAGGATCTAAGTCACAGTGGCTCTTTTATCTCCAGATTTATGGGTGCAATGTACTATTATTCTGCTCTGTTCGATTCCCTCAGTGCAGCTCATCCGGATGACAGCATCGAAAGGCATGTTGTAGAACAGCAGCTATTGTCTTGTGAAATAAAGAACATTCTTGCTGTGGGAGGTCCTGCAAGATGGGTTGAGTATGTGAAATTTGACAAGTGGAGAGAGAAGCTTGAGCAAGCAGGATTCACCAAATTTGGGCTTGGGGGCAATGCAGCAGCTCAGGCAGAGCTTCTGCTAGAAATGTTTCCCTCTCAGCCTTATACTCTTCATGAAGAATATGGAACTCTAAAACTTGGCTGGAAAGACCTTGCCCTATACACTGCTTCAGCATGGACGCCTACCCATGATGCACTGTAAATCTTATTCTTATACACTGTTTCTAAACTACTCTTTCAACTTTCAATAATTGATAATTACTTTTTAAAAAGGTGTTCATAGTGGAGATTTCATCATTCAAATTCTAAGCTGTGGGGCTGAAACTTTGTGAAATGTGAGTTCAACCAAACCACCAATCATAGGTGTTCCACAAGAAACTTCATGTTTATTGAAAAGTGAAGAGAGATTTTATTAGGAAAAAAATTCCATTTGACTAACTGCTCTTATTCGTCATGAAACAGAAGATGCTTGACAGAAGGTTGAAAATAAAGAGGTTATTATTGTCCTAGGAAGGCCTAGGAAAATATATTCATATAGTGGGAGATGAGGCAAGACTTGGAAGCATGCTCAGATCTTGAGCTTGCCCTATCATGCTATTTGGAATTGGCAGTTTTTAGATTAATATTTTGAATTACTATATTTGAATAGTTAAATATGAAAAAAAATAATAAGATAAATTAATTATTTAGTATTTTGATGCATGTATAAGGTGTTTGGTAAAATGGTTAATTTTTCTGTTAGAAAGTAGTAAATTTTAATTCTTCTCACTACTTTGATAGTTAAATTTTTTTAATCTATTATTGTATACTTAATTATATTTGGATTAAAAATTCAAAACATGCTCATGCTTTGAACTCTTTCTATTATACATTGTGTAAATTTGATTTGTCTTTGAATTAAGACTTTGTAGCAATGCTTTCAATTAATACTTTGAAGAATGCATATACTTTGAACTTACCCTACCATAGACATAATTAGACTTTATTATCTCTAGATTAATATTTTAAAGCATGCTCAAACCTTGAGCTTGCACGATCATGTTTGTTTGGATTAGCACTTTAAAGCTTTACTCATATCTTGAGCATGATTAATAGTTCTTGAGAGGTTTGAAATTTTACCATTATTGTGTTAATGCTTAAACATTATTGCTTGGTTGTAAACCATTATTAACAAAACTCTAGATTCTATTGGGGTATATCTAATTTTACTGATAGGTTTTTAGCACATTTTTTTTAGAAAAATATAGTTTGTCGAGTTTAGGCTTGACACACCATTGTTTTAGGTATAACTTGATTTAAACTATAATGGTGCAGGCTTGTGTACTCTAGAGTATAGGTCAAAGGTTGGAATTCAAACACCTTATTTTAATAGTGTATATCGTAAATGGAAAAGCAATCCCCTTGTGGAATGCTTGCATAAGGCGATATCATACACGAAATTGGTGTCTCACTTGAAGATGATGTAAGAATTACCTTTATCTTTTTCCTTTTCTAAGCCTTCTCAAAAATCTTTCCTACCAATTGAAGAGACTTGAAATTCATCTTTGTAAAATGATACACTAAAACTCCCTCAAAAACCTCAATGGGTATATTAGTAGCAAGTATTACACCATTTATACCCCTGTCTAGGCCAAAATCCTAAAATAGTCTACTCTTGTACAATGACTTTTGTAAGTCTTCACCACACTATATTTTCTTGCTTAACATATTGTTTATCTATGATCATCCCAATGTACAAGTCACTAAGCATTATGGACCTTCATCTTATATATCATTATAATCAAGAAGAAATAATACATAATAAATAGCCAGATATAAAACTCCAAACTTCATTATTTACATGATAATATAATTGTATTGGAGTAGGTCCTTGGACAAGCATTATCTTTTAACTCTTAATTTAAAGTTGCAACACCAAAATATGCATTGGTACATTGAGTTCACGATTAAACAACTACACCAAACATTTTTATTTTAGTTATAGGTGGGACTTCTTGCGGATGGGGGATCTCACCCATAGGGGACTAGTATCGCCCCAGGTACCCAAGATACAGGTTGATGGGCTGCTGGGTTGGGTCGCAGGGACACCCCTGTTGTATAAAAAAAATAAAAAATTGATACATACTCTAGGGAAAAAATAATAATTAAAACCTTCTCAAAAAATTCAACAATTGTGCTACGTGATATTAGTGAGTACCAACCCACTTATTACCCCATAGTGCAACAACCAACTAAAGATAACAATTTACCTTCTAAGTGTATGTTTAAGAGTGAAATTACATTCTAATGTGATTACTATATTAATAAATTAAATTTCTAATGATATTCAAAAAACATAAACATTTTTATATGATCTAAATACAATAAGTCACAAGATTGGGAATGGAAATTGAAATAAACTCCACTATGGAGAGAAAATACGAAAATGAGCATAAAAATATTTTTGGAAAAAAAATTAATTCCAAAAATGGACTTAGTGAAGTTGCAAGATCATTTTTGGTGATTTTCAATAGATTCTAGCAACTTTGATTTTTTGGATGACCATGTCCAAGGGTTTGACACTTGAATGTCTAGATGTTTGGTTCTTTTGTTCAATTGTTCGACAATCATGTCCTCCTTAGATGCTTATATCTTCAACTCAAAGAGATCTACAACTTTCAAGATCCACTCACCTGATATTTCCAAATCTTTCTATCTATGCATCTTCATGAGATTGGCATTCTTTGTTGAGAAATTGATGGAAAAATTGAGGGGAAGAAAAGATTGATTTGTGTTAAGAGAAACTTGATTCACTCCTCTATTTGTGCCACCATAATAGCATTAGAAATATTGGAATTGTGTGTATCCATTAGTGTAGTGTTTTTAGTGGTGTGTGTAGAGATATTGGAGCTATGAATAGAAAACCCTATAGAGGAATTTAATTATGGTGTTGCATGCAAGAGATATGGAGGAGAAATTGAGAGATGGATATGAAACTTAGACACATGTAATGGGGAGACCCAAGGATGAGAGCATGTATTGATATCCGAAGTAGGGAAGAGATATGGAAATGATTAATGAGATAGGGTGTTAGGGCATAAATGGAAGATCAATCTAGATAGAAAAATGGGAAGGAAAGAGCAAGTGGAATGATGGAGGGTAAATATAAAAAGAATGAAGGATTCAATCATAGTGATATGTAAAAAACGAAAGAAAATCTTTAAAACGCATTTTTTTTTAAAGCATGCCATGGAGCACTTCTAATTTTAGAGGATCACATAAGTTCAAACATAAAGATGGAAGAATAACCAATTAGAGTGAAAACTCATCTAATTTTAGAGGATCACATAAGTTCAAACATAAAGATGGAAGAATAACCAAGTAGAGTGAAAACTTTCAAAATGAAAATAGTCCTAAGTTTATAGAGATCTTGAACAAAGACTAGTTAGAACAGCATAAAATGAATTAGATTTCATCAATACATTGCATATTACAATAGGTATTTTGGCTAAGAAATGACCAAAATGCTACATATACATCACTATAAGAATAGACACCTAAATGGGTGCATAGAATACATGCTACAAGCATCATAGGAGAAAATTGAATTTTAACTTGCAAATGAAAAAAGAAAGATAAATACAACATAAGCCACTGCAAATGGTGAAACTCATCACTCTTTGCTACCCAATGGATGAGAATTGCCCAAACAGACCAACTCTCTGCACTACAGTCTACCCAATATCCTACACTCAATTAACCTTATTCAATCTCTCTTTGGTTTATCTCTTTGATGATTTTGCATCATTGAAGATTGATTCCTGGTACTGCATGCCATCCCTTTCCATGCCCATCGAATCTATTGTAAATAACGCCCAATGAAAGAAGAAATCAGATCCTGCAAGGTTTCTAACATGTTCCGGGCACCCCATACTACTATTCTTTTCTCTTAGAAGGTGAATCTGATCTATAGAGAAGAATATTTCCTCTTATATTTAGATTATGGCAAGCAAACTAATTCAAATCTTCCATCGTCATACACTGTCAGATGATAAATCACTGCAGTCAGTTATCAGTTTGACAACATGATTTTTCAGAAGGTGCAGACGTTTTATTACTGGCCACCCTCACGCTTTGTCGGGATAAAACTTCGACAGATGATTTGACCACATTTCTTCCCACCACCATCTGACACTTGTTGACCTTCCTAGGAATGGGATATTCTTATCCAAACAATATCCGTGGCACCAAGAAATTTCATTTAGGTTGTGCGAGAGTACAAGGATGTGCAAAGGTTTGCAACAGTAGCTAGGAATTGGCAGATACGTGTGTAACAATTATAAGATATTAATGGGCATGTTTATATAGCACATTCTAATCTTTGTTTAAGCTGGTCATTTGAAATTACATTATGTAGGATCTACTTATTAATGTGTTTTTAGAGGAGTCGTCTAAGGAAGTCAAAGTTAGAGTGTTGTTTAAGTGAAAATTTTGCAAACATTCTTGGGCGTTGAGGATTACAAAGGTTGCACAAAGTATGGTATGAAAATACACATGTTACATCAATTGAACTTTGCCCATGCAAAACTTGCAAATAAAGCTCTAAATAGTTCTAGGAGGAGACTTCACAAAGAACAATATGCACAAAGAAAGCAATTATGTAGGTTCAACAAAACTATTCTCTCACACACAATATGCACATAGAAAGCAAGAGTTTGTTGGTCCCAAAGCTAACCAAACAAACATAAAATATTTGTTTAAGTGATCCAAAATTGTTGAACCCTCAAAATATTCATGCATTGCCCATCTCGTCAAAATGATTCAAAGCTCTTATGTTGGAATGAATTTTTCAATCCTTGATATGCTACCATAGCATGATACACAAAGAAGTTCGAGACCTTATGAAAATAGACTAGCACCATAAATGATACTCAAATCTTGTCCTTCTCAAGGCATTCCTAAGGATCAAGCACTAAAATGGCTAATAAATTTCAAAGTTTGTGTCTAATAATTATGAGAGTGGAAATGGCCTCAAATTATAAATGAAAATAAAATTTATAAAATATATTCTAACAACTCTATTAAATCAAATTGTGTTAGCGAGACTACAAAAGCCTTATATTTATGTTTATAAAATATATTCAATTACCTCAATTTCATTATGGAAGTGTGAAAGCTAAACCTGCACTTGATCAAAGATTGACAAATATTAGCATATTAGTCAATATTAAACAAATGAAATAAAAGCCTTCCCCATGAAATTGTTAAGCAATGTAAAGGAAATGACAACATTATCAAACTAACATGAAACTACAAGCAAAATGAATATGAAATCTATTTCTAAACTACTCAAACCATCATCTCATAGGGGGATTGGTGCTACTTTGATGTGGAAAGTAGCCCTTTCCCAATCCCTTATGATAAGCTTCTTGATCCCTTGAAGATGACTTTGATGCAAAATGAGTATGAAATTTAAGCTAAAATGTGATGAAAATGCAAGTGATTGAGCGATGAACTTAGTAGAGTAACAATGCTTCAAGTTGTGGATCCCTCTTCAAAAAAGAAGGCCTCTATAAATAGGGTTGAAGGGTTGAAGAATGAGTGAAATTGGTGAATGTGGGATTAAAAGGAGAGCCAATAGGAATGTGACACTTGTCAGAAGGCTAATGGATGAAGGTGGAGCACATTTTGGGGAATTTGCATATTTAAGAGGATGTAAGAGGATTGAATGCATATGGTTGAGAGTGTAAGAGAATGTGGGTGAGGATGTAAGAGAGATTAATGTCCTTGTAAGAGACAAGATGGTATGTAAGAGGGAGTAAATGCCTTTGTAAGAGGTATTTATGGGTGTGTAAAAGGCTTTTGGAGGGAAATTGAATGAGGGGGTGGTTGGGAGGAATATTCCTAAGAATATGTCATTTTGAGGATAAATAAAGTAATTAGATAATTAAAAGAAATTAATTTCATGTGCAACTTAGTTAGTTGACCATGGATTTAGTTTGATCAAGGTTGAGTCAAAAGCTAGAGAATGGGTAATGAGGATTAAGAGTTAATTAATTCAGAATTAATCAACTTGAGTGGGTTAGAGGGTTTATGACATTTGATTTATTAAATCAAATGAGAGGACTTTAGGGGTTTAATTAAATAAATTGATTTATTTAATTAAACATGATGAACATTAGTGAGCAGGAAGTGAATTAATCAAATAAACTTAATTACTTGATTAATAGTAGAAGTGATGTTAATTAATCAGAATTAGATGCATAATGTCAGTCAGGCCTATTTGAGTGTTTACATTTTTCCCAGGCTATTTGAAGCAATGTACTAGTTGTGTTGGTTCAAAGACTGATGTTTCCAATATCAAAAAATTTTAAAAAAAAAAAAAAATCTGATGCCCCACTATTGCCCCAACATAAAGAATTATGTTGGTATACTGCCCCCTCGAGAGATCGGACAAAAATTCCAATTTTTGGGCCAAGCTCATGACAAATATGCTTTATGGATGTATGGATGGTTATGTTATGAGATGCTTAAACTAACAAATCTATATTATGATGATGATGCAAATGAGATGGAGTAAGTTTGTGTCTAATAATTATGAGAGTAGAAATGGCCTCAAATTATAAATGAAAATAAAATTTATAAAATATATTCTAACAACTCTACCAAATCAAATTGTGTTAATGAGACTACAAAAGCCTTATATTTGTGTTTATAAAATCTATTCAATTACCTCAATTTCATTATGGAAGTTAGTGGAAGATTGGGTTCATTTGTAGTATCCTCTAATTTGCAACTCACTAACAAATATTTATATATAAAAATGCAACATCTAGACTATGTGGTCAAGGTAATCAATGCTAGCATGTGCAAAACCTATTTTTTTGGTCATGTAGTACAATTTTTGCACTTCATTTTCAAACTTTTCTCTTTGTTGCCTTTCATCCCTATCTTCCCCCTTTTTCCTTAGCTTTTCATGACATTATTATGCCTTACCATTGATAACCAACTTTATATAATTTAATTAAGGCTTCATTTGTGTGACTTCACCAAGCACCACTATTTCTTGTTCTTGTTCTTAGGCATTTGTGTTGATATCTAATCCAAGAGACCTTCCCATGGTCTTGTTTCATGCTCATGCGCTCTAGTCCCATCCCCACTGCATTAATGATCGTATTTTATGTATTGTTGTTGAGCTTTGAGTTTTTATTCATGGTGGCCCTATTCTAAGTTTCCATGAGTGGAGTGTTCTATTTGTTAAAGATCTCAATCTTTGTTCATCATTGGATTCCTCTAATTTGATAGCCCACAAGAGGTTGAGTAATTTTTATGCTCTTAAAGTCTCAAGATCTTGCCAATTGTCCTTCACATTTGACCCTACCATCAACACAAATCACATGATGTTTTTATAAGAAAGAAGGATCCCACTATTAGTTGGTATCTACTAGTATGGCATTTTGATTGGTTGGTGAGGTTCCCTAATTTGTTAGTGATAAATATTTTTCCAAGGCCTTGTTGACTTACCACCTATTTTCATGCCTTATGCCTTAGATGAGCTAATCTTCATCCTCATTTTTCCCATCATTGACAATTGTGTTGAGACTTTATTCCATGGGACGTAGTAGGAAGAACATGTTTTTTGTTGTGTGTCATGCCCATCTTAGTCATAGTGCCTCTATATTAAATATTTTATGTTTGAAGGCTTGGAATGCAACATGTAGACCATTGTTGCATTTTGGAGATTTGGCATTATTGTGCAATTCCTATGAAATACCCACCTCCACTTCCTACTTGCTTTGCCTTATAAAACTTTGGAATCTTTACACAACCTTGTAATCATTGCAATTTTCTCTTGTTCTTCCACCTTATACTTCCTTTTCATGTTTGTTTCCCATATAATTCTTCATCTCCTTTGCACCTCATTGTGAGTTTCTTACCAAACTATAACTTCTTTCGACTTTACATTACAAAACATTAGATCTTTCATGCAATCTTGTAAAAATTTATAATTTATGTCCCAACCTCTATGTTTTATACCCCATGTTCTCAATGGAGCTCTCTCTCTCACTATAACTCATATCCCTACTTCTAGATGTCACCCCCCAAAGCCTTGTTGTAAACTTTTGACCTCTTCATGCAAATTGCTTCCCTGTGTTTCAATTTTTTTGCTCCTCTAGTCACTAGTCTTGTGGACATTGTCACCCTCTTTGTAATTTCAAATGTGGATTATTTTCCTACCTAAGAAATATTTTGGATTCAAACAAAAACCCACATCTATCTCCCTGCATGATCTAGCAAGCATTTAATGCCCAATTATATGAAAGTTATTACACCTATGAAGACTTTCCAATGCTTGGAGCTATGCGTGTGTCCTTCCAAGGCATGTATTCATATACATGGGTGAAAGTTCAAAGTTACATGTCCCAATTTAGTCCAACATATCAATACAACTAAATTTTAGTATTTTCAACTAAAATTCAATTTTGGTGAAAAATATTTTCTAGCTAGATTCATTCTAGCTAAATTAGATATGGGTATAAATTTTTTGATTGGAAGTGTCCACTTAATATATATGTAACATCTCTTTGATGCCAATTTACAAAGAAAGTGAAATGATTTAAAAATTTAACGTTCTCACTATTTCTACTTATGTGAATTACATTAAAAAAAGACCCTTTTACAAATATAATTTTTTAATATTTTAATTAGTGTTTATATCTTATTTTTTTATTTGTACAAAAAATAGACCACTAGCACCAAAATATAAGGTTGGTTGTCTTCTCAAGAAAAATGCTAAATTTTACATAAAATTAAAAAAACCTATTATACTAAAGTTTCAAGTTATAAATATGAAAAAAAATTAAGGAAAAAATGAAAATTGTCATAGAACATTGGAGGCCTACTTAATCTCACTTTTTTAGATTTTTGTTAGCAACTAAATTATATTGTCATATTTACAAAAAATCATATTTAAGAATATTTTTCATTTAAAAAAATTCAAACATAAAATATACTAAAATATTTACATTTCATTAATTTATATCATTTCAAAATTCAAAATATATATGTCATTTTTATTGATTCAAATAAAAAAGTTCTAAGATTAGTGTTGGATATTTCCTTTAAATTAAAGTATCGCCCACAAAATCCAATGGTTTCTAATGAAATGTGCATGGATGAAATGCAAACATGATGCAACAAGCCTGAGTAGTCTACAATCTTGCAAAACACATATTTGACTCTACCTTTATTGTGGGAGTGAATTTAAAATACTATATATATTCATGAAAAGAAAATGAAAAAGGTTATTGTTGGTTGGCTTCAAGGAGACAAGGTTGAAAATTCATAATCAAAGGCATTTTTCATTTTAAATCAAACCTAGAGTAATTGTAAAGCTACAAGTTTGAACTTCAATTCCACTCGCAAGTGTCTTCTTGCAATTTGATGAAGGAGGATTTATAAATAAATACTCATCATTGTTGTGAATGTCTCTATGAAATTTCTACCCACTCATCTTAATGCTTTTGGGCTACATCAATATGATGATGTTCTTAAGATCACATAGCTATGAAAGTCAACATATGGCTAACAAATTACAAGGACAAATATCATTACCATAAGTCTTATAAGATCTCAAATGACCTTAATATTCTTATTTTCTTCCATTGTGATAGCCACATAAACACTTTTGGATCATTATTCGGTATTTTGATAGCTTTGAATATATTGAACTCGCATTTTGTTATATATTTTTAGCCTTTTAATGTTTATGACTCATTCTCCCAATGTATTTGTAGCCTCACATAGACTGAACTATCACTATACATCTACATAAAAGAATTACCCAAGCTCTTAACTCATAAAGCATAAATTCATATATATTTTATAAGATGGGAACTCACTATTTAAATACATTTTAGCCCCTTCTAGATATTTCTCATCACTCATGGAGCTTCTTATAGACACATGAAAATCCCAAACCCTAAGCCTCATTAGGTCCTAAACAACCTTAATTCTCATTTTCCTTCTATTGTAATAGCCATATAAACATTCAAGGATCACAATTTAACTTATTTTAAAAACTTTAAATGCATTAAATGCTCATTTTGTTATATATTTGTAATTAAGATATTATAAATCGCTAACCTAGTGCATTTATAACCTCACATGAGCCCCCTTATTGCTTTCCATGTGCATACAAGAATTATTCAATATCTAATCGTATCAAACATATAAGCTTCTATTTTCTATAAGATATAAACTTATTAAACACATTCCAACCCATTTTACATATTTTTAATTGCTCCTACAACTTGCATAGGTGTGTGCAAATCCCAAAACAAGAAGATATTTGATTTTGCAACTAAAAGAGTAATTTACCATGTTACACCAAGATTTCATAACAAGGATGGTAGGAGACAAGGGATGCATTTTCAAGATGGAATTTTTGGGAGCCTTTTTTAAGGGAAAACAAAGATGACTCTTTAAAAATTAGGGATTTTTTTAATATGTGGGGAGTTTCAAATATTCATATGTTAACATTGATAAGGAATACATCATATACTTTAAAGAACCTTAATACATATTAGAATTAGAGATAAATTGAGATTTCACATAAGGCTTGACACATAAATGAACAAAAATTCATTACTTTCATTATCGATGCATATATATATTATAAAAATATTAAAAAAATATGATCACTATCGACAATGAGTAATCTTAAAAGCCTTATTGTTCAAACCATTTAATCCATGAATGAATACAAAGTGTTTATTTATATTATTGATTTTAATAAGACCATGAAGGTGTACATAGTGTCATTAAAATACCATGAGTCCTTCAATGCATAGATTAGAATACAAAATTTCATCAATATATAAGCATGTGAATTGCCATTAATGTACCATATAGGGATACTAAATATCCTTGTATACACCAAGGATTGATCTTAAAACATTAGATCTCTCATTCCATAACTAGAAGGTGAATTTACAACCTTAAAATTAATTATTTTCTTGTGTTGATTTGATCTCCTATGCTTGAGGCTTAGATTGTAGCTCAATCTACATGTTATAAAATTAGATACTATTGTTAGGGATCCAAATCTGCACACTAAATGCCAAGCTATGAACGAACTTGGCAGATTTGGATATAACATGGGACTGCTTTTAGGTTGTGGGTTTCCTATTCTAAAGTAGACCTATGAATTATGGGTTGGCTTCCCCTTTTGATGTCACCTAACTACTAATCTTTGAGGTAAAGGGTAAGAATTGCATGAAAATAAACCTAATGCTGAAAAAAAACTAAGGTAATGCACCAAAACAACCTAGACCTGTTAACAACCTATCACATTCAAATCAATATCATAAAGCTAGACTCACACAACTCACTTTCCAATGCAATTTACATAAATAATTCATAAGGAGGTCTATAAACAGTGCTTTTAAAAGGAAAATAGGGGTTTCACAATTAACAACACTACTAAACAACATAGCTTATAACCTGAAAACATACATTTTCTGCTAAATAGATGCATAAACATGAGACAAGCTTGCAAGGAAAAGATAGGTTTTCACAAGACAAACTGATCAATAATTAACAACATACATGAGAAACATGAAGTGAGAAGGTAAAAATGATCTACTTTATTAATTCAAAGTGCTTACTGTATAATAGGCCCATCTGAGTTACAATACTGCCCAATGAAAAATAGCTCCAAGAAACAAAGCTATCTTGCTACTAGAAAGAAGGAACTCCCTCCAAATGTTCAAAATGAGCATACTTAAGTAAAAACCCACCAAAAACCCCTCACACAAGTCCTTCCAGAAGGTTTTGATCGGATGCAATAGAAAAGGCCAAAAAGAACCTTCTAGAAACCCTCCAAATTGTCCTCCACATGAAGAAAAGTTAGCCAAGTCAATAGTCACACTAAAAATGTGACAAAAATGCCTCCAAACAGCCCCTTTTCCTCTAAAATCAGTCAAAACAACCTCTCACACACCCCTCATGTCTGCAAGTCATCATTGGTCTTCACACAAGTATTGACCCACACTCTCCTCATGCAATATGTGTGTTTTGAAAACACAAGACTCCAAAAAGCATTAAAGATAATAATCTTGATTAAGTGATTCATAAAATATCACTTAATCAAGTCATTTTACATTTCAAAGCACAAAATAAGGGGCCCACCATCTCTTTGAATTACATTACATTTGCATTAAAAAGACATAATAAAATTGATTTTCAAATCACTTAAATGATATATTTACACATTGAAATAAAATGCAACATATAATGTCATATCTAAATGCTTCCAAAAGCATTAAACAAGGTTAAAACCTTCCAAGGCACGTGACCATCTCTACTTACCTCATTTTGCATTTTAGTCCACACATGTGGTCAATACTCACTGGTTTTCAAAGGCATCATAAAGCTCAAAAACACTTGGCCAATATGGCCGATCTCCAAGTTCTTGGAAAGCATATTCCAAGTCACATGATTATTGGTCAAAAATCAAAGGCATCATATGTGTAACTTGGCATACTCCATATGTTGTATTGTTTGAGGACTTGGCAATGTTTTGAAATAAGGGGAAAAAACCTTAAGGCATAAAATGCCTAAGTCAAAACACAAGTTTCGGCCCCCATGCATTAACACATTTTTCAATTTTAAAAACATGGGAAGAAAATCCCATCCCCATCGAATAGGTTTAAACCCTAATCATCAAAACACCAAAACAAAGGGAAAACACCATCATTTGGTCGTTGAACAATCTGGAACATGATGTTGCTGCCTTGGGGTTTGAGCAAACACAGAAAAATGGACATTTTCCACAGGTTTTGTTGTGATTTCATGATGGAAACACCTCAACAGCAGGTAAAGGTTCATTCTATTTTTCAAAATCTACATTTTCACACCATTTGGAGGCCATTTCATAACCTACAGGTCGCGGCCATGGACATATTTATGACCCATATGTATCATTTGTTCTTTTTATTTGTTGTTTCATTTTGTTCACAACCGCCATGAGAACTCTAATGAAGCTTTGTTAGAAGCAAAAAGCTTGAAAGTTTGCAAAAAAAATTGTGAGCAAAAGCTCCAGGTGAGTTAAATAGACTCCATTCTTGTAGATTCTGAGCAAAACAACTCCCATTTTGTTTCCAGTTTGAGAATAAAGCATGAAATGCTTGTTTCTTTTCTGTACTTGTTAATGAGGACACTCCATTATTGTTTGCTTGTCGCTTTCATGAAGAAAAACAACTTCTTGGCTGTGGCCATGGACAGAAAATAGTGTATTTTTCATGTGTGGATTTGCTTCATTTAAAAACCCCAAAATGTATTTTCGATTCTCTTGTGTATTAGCAAATTTCTTAACAACCTAGATGGGTTTTTGATAGGTAGAAGAAGAAAGATGGCCTGTGAGCTCGGCCTCCATTTTTAAACTAGGTTTCCTCTATATTTCACATTTTTTGTTCCTTTTGCAATCTAATTGCAAAACCCCCAAGTGGGTTTTCTTGTAGCACATATATTTATGAATCTGCAACTTTTTTCAAAAGAACCCAAGTGGGTTTCTTGGTTTCTTGAAGAAACTCAGATTTGTTGTAGAAATGTTGCAAATGGGTTTTGTGAATACACTCCTTTTCCGTAATCTGTAGCAATGTTGTTTCACATTTTAAAACCCTGGGTGGGTCTTCCATGTTTTGCAGAAAAAGGGGTCTACTTGGCCACGACTTGCATGAAATGGTTTCCATTTGTTATTTTTGTAGAATGTTCACCATTGTTGTTGCCTCTGTATTAGCTTCTCATGATAAACCTAGATGGGTCTTTTCAATTTGAAAGAAAACTCTAATTTTGTTGCAAAATGATTCAATGCCATTGTATAGTATGGGTACAATTGAAAACTCCAATTTGTAGCAAAAAATGTGTTTTTCTATGAGCATCAAATGCTTGTTTTGTAAATGCACTTCTTTTCCTGTAGAATGTCTTTTAAAACTAAAACCCCAAAGTGGGTTTGTCATTGTGAAGAAACTCTTGCATTTGACATTCCCTTTAAGAGTACCATACTCTATCCTTTTGATGATACCTCCTCATGTTGTTAAACACTCATGGTAACCTTTTTTCTTGCCTCAAACACTTTGACAAAACACCACCATATGAAACTTGGCACCATGATTTTCATTGTACATATCTAGCAAGGTTATTGTAATGTTTGCTAAGAGGGTAATGTTCATCTTCATCTTTGAAACACTACTCTTGACATTCATGAAGTGGCTACTTTCTTTTCACAAGATAATTGTGTTATACCACTATATTTCATTGGTCATTTTTGTTCATGCATCAAGACCACTGCGACTGGATACTCCCTGGAACATAAAGCTTCAATGCATATTCTCCCTTAATGAAAGCACTATATATATGCACCAAAGTTTGCATTCTCATGAAACACAATTATCATGCTTTGATCATTCTCACAATTGAGCTCCTCTATTTCAATCAATAAGATTATTGTCATCTTTAATATCATTGTTCTTCTTTGAATCTTTTGTCTATGCTTAGAGGAATCATTTCTAGAGGAAACCATTTGGTAACCTGCTCAATCATTAGCATTAGTTAATGGCCCAGTATAGAGAGTACAAGACCCCTGTTCTTTGCCTTCCCCAATTCCCATTCTGCCTTATGAATAAAAAAAGATGGTCTGTAGAAATGATTCAATGCCATTGCATAGCACGGGTATGAGTCAGAGACCCCACACATCTACCACTCCTTTATGCACATTATTCAGGACTTAAATTCTTGGGAATGTCCATTAGACCTTATAAGCTCTTTTATTTCACAATCTTTGTTATGGGCATAGCAATTGTATCTTGATTACATCATATGAGGGTTCCAGTGTTGTCATTGACTACTTGTAATGGCATTTCATAAAATATGACTATCCTTTTTTCTATTATCATGATTTGTTGCTCCAATTTATGACATGGAGAGTATATTGGGACTCATGGACTGAAATGCAACCTTCTCCTTAAGCTTGGACTGCATTCTCTATCTTTGACATTGATTTCATAGCACTATTATTATGCCATGCCTTTTGCTTATCTCGGAATGCATTTGTTCTTGCCATACAAAATTTTCATTGTTCATTGATTCTTGTTGTCTTGTAGCACAAATGACCATACATGTGCTTATGTTGAGTGAATGATATTCATTGTTCAATGTGAACAATAGATAGCTTGCCCCCTTTGTAATATGCATTCCACCCATTGTGATGATCATGCTTCCCTATATGCTTCTTTCACTGTTTATTGTTGTACTTCAATGCTCCTGCTCTTCATGCCTTAAGGTCATTGTGACTAGTACATCATCATGGGGCATGTGTATTGATCATTTTGACACACGGTCTGCACTATAGGGGTATTGTATTATGACTTTAGAGCCTTTGTTGCCCTGTAGTATACATTCATTATTGATGTCCTTCCATGAGACCATTGCAGCATGCATTGTTTACTATCATTGTCAATGACAATGACCTTACTCACTGCACTTATGTTCACCAATGCACCTATGAATAAACATTAACAATTCCATATGCCTCCAATGATAAGCATCCTTTGGTTTATTTTTGTTTCTTGTAGCTTCTACAAAGGTGGTTTCCTATTCACTTATATCATGACCTTGGCCTCAAAGGGGTCACCTTGTGTTGTTTCATGATTGACTCAACCATTTCTTGTGATTGTATTGATTTGAAGCTTAGTGGTTGTTCCTCATGATCATAACTCCACATTCCTTTCTCCATTGTTGTTTATATCATTTCATTGTTTCAAAACAACAGATTGTGTAGCCAATGGTGACAATATTTCATGTCCATTAAAAGTCACACTTTGTAAGTTGTGAAACTTGACTGCTTCTCCATTTCCATCAATAAATTTATTTTCAACTGCATATAACTTGTGGAGGTAATCCTTGGATCTGAGCAACTTCAAGAAAATGTAGATGAAAGTTGACATTATGTGACACCGAACAAGGCAGTTGAAAAGTTTTACTATCTTTCATTTCCTTTTTTCATCTGTAATGTAATCTCTTGTGACCATTTCTTGTTTGCCTTCAATAAAGTCAAAAGACATTTGTCTTTGTTGTTGTCCTGCATGACATGAGAATACATCTTGTTGTCCCAACCTTCATGGCTTCCATAATAATGCTTGTTGTCCCACATGAATTTTCTATTTGATCTCCACAACATTTGTTTCCTTTTGATCATTTGTAACACATAAATTGTCTCCCCACTTTGATCCTAGTGGGCAGAAACATGTCCCCTATGTCGGTGACCTAAAAGCTCACCATCCTATGTGATGTGTGGCTGTCCAATAGGGTCAAGGTGAGAGGGACCTAACAATACTCTGGATTGCTCCCTCATTATTTAAGAGATGCATAATTGAACTTGATGCATCTTTTGAATTTGATAATGAAAGTTGATCAACTGGTGTGATTCCATATTGATTTAATGCATTAATAATAGGTATATCTTTGATCAAGTTGCTCAATTTCCTTTTTCTTTCAAAGCATGTTGAGCTCTATCCTCGTGGGAGCCACATTTACCCCACATGTTGTATTTAATTGAATCATAACAGTAACCAAACTTGTCCTAAACCTACACATGAGGCAAAAAAGTTAGAAAATAAATGCATATTTTGGATGTGTTTGATGACTTCATTGTTTTCCAAGACATCCAAGGTTTGCATGCTTATTTAATGCACTTAGGGATCATTTTATACATGCATAGGTAGGTGTTCACATAAGGATTGATATCTTTCATTTCTTAGAGTATTGCTCTAATATCATTGTTTTTCCAAATGCAGGAGCTAGGAGCACTACGGAGCTAGGAAGGACACAAACAGCTTGGGGCAGCAGCAGCAGGGCAAGATGGCAACTTTACAACCAGTCATTCTCAGGCAATGACTAGTCTCCATTCTTATATGCACATTGTGTTTTACTTATTCATGTATAAATTGTTTCTTTATTTTCATTGAATAAGTAAAGTTAGTCCCTTGGCTTGTGAGGGACATGTACACTTCATGATTATCAATAAAAGATTACATTTATATACATATGATTTCTCTTTTCTCATTTGTTGTAATTGTAACATTGGAATGAAAAAACGTAATCTGTTTCATTTGACAATCCTTTTCCATGCATATTAAACCTAGCAGACTTATGGTTTATCTTTTAAATGTTTAAACGAACAACACAAAAGAATAAACACTAAACCTGATTTCAACTGAAAGCTAAAAATCAGGTAACAACTATGTTGTGTTCTAGAACTAAAAGATAATTTATTTGAAAATCATATTAAAATATTAAACACTTAGAACAAACCTAGTAGCTTGACTCGATTTACCTCCAACACTCAACACCATTAAGAGAGATATTTGTTCGAGCTAGTATGAACATTTTAACAAAAATAAGAAATATATTCTACAAAATGAGAATTTATAAAAAAATTAAGAAAATTTTGATATAAAAACTTCAAAATATAAATCACTTTCCTCTTTTTTAACACAGGATTATTGAAAATACAAAGAAGGGATTTTAATTGGTTCTATTCACCAAAACACACTAGTAGAATAACACAATTTACATTCTTGAGGGATTTTAACGTTGTTGATATGACAATCTTATGGCCTATATTTTTCTTTTTCTTATGACAATAAAACATGCATGCATTATAATATTTACACATTATGCCTCATCCAAAATTTAAAAAGTGTGTATGTGTTTAAACAAAAATGACACTTTTGGCCACTTTTTTGTCCCTCAACTTGGTGCTCTCACCTAGTTGAATAGTATTTTATGCACTCCAAATATAATTGGTTACTTGTATATTATAGTGTGGTTTGCTAAAATTTCAAAAGCAGTTAACAATTAATAGTCACTAACAAAATTTTCAATATGAAAGACCTTATAAAGTTATTAGGAATTAGTAAAGTCTAAATATGATAGTAGTGGTAAAAATAGGCACAATGTAGATTAAATGCTTTAAAAATTGTGTATTTTAGTATGTAGATCATAATTTATTTAGTAAGACGAAAAGATAATGAAAGAGGAACCACATTCCTAGATACCCTATATGTTAGCTTGATTATTAGAGAATAAAATGTATTGCAAATTCCAACTCACTATGTGTATGTATACAGGTCAATGAAACCTTCAAATAGAACTTAAATGCTAACAAACCCTAATAAATAGTATGTAAGAATCTATGATTATACATACATATGTTAAGCACAAAAAATGTAAGGTCAAACCTAAAGGATTAATTCATTTAAGACAACTCAAAGTAGAACTTATGAAATGTACATTATTTTCATGGTACTACTTTACTTCTAGTAGGGTACAATGAAAACCATGTAGAATTGTACTTTACTAGATAGTTGGTTTAGAATAAGATGCACTTGAATTGATTTAACTTATGATAGATCAAATCTCATAATCACAAAGGGGTTATAATTAGTACTCACTAAATTGAATATGCATATATGGCTAATCTTCTACTTATTCAATAAAATTATGGTTAAAGAGTTTAATGAATATGTGTATAGTTAATTATACTTAGTTATGACTCAGTAACTTGGTTATATCCTAGGGAGGATCACTTTCATATATCCCTTTGGTTTTAGATTTCAACCTAAGATATGATATGTATAATACTTTAGTATTTATCCTAAATCATTGATGTCTTAGCATAATTTGTCACTTTTCATATTTAATTCTAGTGTTAATACACATATAGATTATGATTCTTCATTGAGTAGACTTAGGAGGGTTGATCCAAGTTTATAATTTCTCAATCCAAAGCATGGTGGACATGAGACATGATATTCAAAGGGCATCTATGGACTAAACCCACATTAGTCAAAAATATTCCTATGATGAATTTGTGGTTTTGACTCATAATAGTCAAATTGAGTAAACCCGAGTTCTAATATTGTGATTTATTATGTTTATACATTATTGGATGTTTATGATAGCATAGATATGACATCAATATTTTTGGGATGGCACATGTTATTCTACTGAAATTTCATCATATCTACATAAAATATATTTATGAGAATATTCTATAATGATCCATGGGTAATCTAATATTACTATGCATATTGTGTGTATATTTATGCTCACTTGTTAGAATGAGATAGATAACGAGTTATTTGAACATTATTTTATCTTTCAACATGTGATGATTTTGTTGATTTAATGTATACATGATGTATTGTTTATGTTTATACATGTGTGCTTGAGTGACATGAATTGGATTAATATGTTAGTTAAATGACATTTAAAAACAATAATTTATAGCTATTTTTGGGTGTTTTCGAAGTAAATTTAATTGCCAAGTTGAGGAGCCATTACAAAACCTTTTATCTTTCATATCACACACATTTTCACAAAAAGGTAAGTATTTTAGTATACACTTTTGTTTTTTCTTATTTTATCTCAAATTTCTCAAGCTTATGCTCCATATATTTTTATCATTTTTGTGTTCACTTTCTATACAACTATTACCATGTTATCATGCCTAGTTTTATCGAATTTGTATCTCTTCTTTATTTGTGTACACCCCTTAATGGAACATACAAAATGAAGGGACATAAATTATTATCAACCACTTTCAAGTTTATGTGCAATTCACATATGTTGACTTTAAATCATGGCGCCAATTATTACATGAACCAATTTGTTTTTTCTTTTCTTTTTAGTTTATTGTTTTGTTCATTTAGATTCACATTCACAACAAATTTCAGGAAAAATGTATCTAGGTGAAAACTATCTATAGCTTACATTTTTACCCTTTGTTGTACACTTTGTGTGGGTGTCCTCAATATTTTACCCTAGCACATGTTTTTGATTGATTTTGCACTCCTTTTGACCTCATAATTAGATTAAGGTCACCACAAACAATATCTTATTCCTACACTTAGTATTTCTTGATATCAAATCACATTTCCTCTATTGGGTTCAAAATTATTTGTGCATATTTTAGCCTAAGGTCAACTCTACAACCATAGTATATCAAAATTTAAATTATCATAAACTCAAGCTTACCTCCTTCAAATTAGACATTATTCATCATTTCCTATGTCAAAATTTTAAAGTGTGTGCCTAATACAAGTATAAATACATCAATCCTAGGTCATTTCTATCCAACAACTATCTAGGATCCATCCATCATTAGAATATCTAATACAAGGGATTAGCCCAAAATCTCTTTTCACAACTATCACATCAATCATTGCATCAACACATGGTGAAACCCTAGCTCTTGTTGTAGTTCATTCCAACATCCATGTTTTACATGTTATTACATAAAAGTTCAAAATATTTAGCATCATTGTCCATGTGTATCATCTATATTTTTGCTTAATATCTTCAAGTTTTATCAAATTATTAAATTGATCAATGGATATTGACTAAGGTGATTAAGAAGGGAAGCAAGTATCTTATTGTGCCTAGTATAGCAAGTTCCAATGGTGTTCCTCAACACCGCGAGTATTTTATTGTAGGTTACAAGTGGAGGCAAAACATGTTTTGTAAGTATAAAATTTTTGAAGGTAACAAGATCAAATCTATAGAAAAAAGTCATAGACTTTAACATATGCAAGGATTGAATCCACAATTGCAAAATTAACCTAGGACCGCACACAATTTCAAAACTTTTAAAACCTATTCATTTCGATCTATTTACTTTAGATCCAATAAAAATCAAATATCTATCACCTATCACAATCATTACATTATTTTTTCACCTCCACTTCCAAAATATATGATTACTTTTTATTATTTGCATTATATTTTCATATTTAATGAATATACATATATATTTCATCTTTTATCTAGAATAATCTCTTTAATTATTACTTATTATATTTATCTTTACTCTAAATATGTATTCCAATCCCTTTCACATCCAAACAATAAACATAACCAATCATTTGAACTTTTTATCCTATAGCTTCTTTCTCCATTCCCAAAACGTTTTGGAATATATGCAATAATTATAGGTTGTCCTTGTCTCATAATGCTTACCAATGAATACAATTAATTCAATTACAACTCAATCATTCATGTATGTTAAATGATTAATAAAATTCATTTTTTTTAAAAAAAATTTGGCTAAGTTTAAGATGGCCCACATGAGTAGTCATTACTTTATTTTAATTATTTATGCTAAAAGATCGTATGTAATAGGTTATATTTTAACTATAAAAATTTATTTTAAAAGTTTTCTATTTAATAAAAATCAAATCTTTAAAATTGTCTTCAAAGATAGTTGTCAAAATTGAAGTTTATTATATCCTACTTTTGATGATTTCTTAAATATCTTAATATTTTTTGTGTTAGTTTATAATATAAGAATGAGTTATACCAAATTCATCCAAGATTTGAATTTGGTCTCATTCCTTATAATATGTGATTTTTGGACACAATAAAATTACTCTTTGCAAATTAAATATTCTCACTTAAAAACTAATAACTATTAGGGAGAGGACTCGAGAGTTGAGCAAGTTCCAATAGTTGCGATCTACCATTTGTTGATTGAATTCTCAATATTTCTAATAGTATGACACTTGTATTTGTGACTTTAAAGTTGTTAGTGTTGATCATTACTACTCATAATTGAAAGAAATGTATTTCATAGATCTAAAAAGCAATAAATCATGTGATATCACATCGGTGCACCAATAAAAACATGACTTAATGCATAACTATTATAACTTAATGCACAAATGTGGATCTACCCTTTTTTTTGGATCTTTTTGGACACCTCAACAAAAAGTTTGTTGATTTGACATTATATAAGATGATGTAGACCTAAAACCTTGATTATAAGCAAGTGCCTTGCCAAATAAACCACTTGAATGATTTGAAATCGCCATATATAATTTTGAAAGACACAAAATCAAAATTTTCAAATAATGAATCCTCTCCCCTAAACTATTTATCCTTATTTTAAATATCTCACACTGTATTAAACTTGGAACTCTCGTGCTCTTGTCTATTATTCTTGAACCTAGATACCTACTTTGTAGCGCTGAAATGAAATGAGCAAACTGTTGCTCAAATGCATTTGAACATACAAAAAGTTTCAGACACTTGAACTTATCTAAGATCTTTGAGCATGTCTTATAATCTTGTTGTCAAAAGCTTGTACTTTGACAGTGAAGGACCAAAACAAGCTTTTGTCTCCTAAAGACAGGAAGAATCACTACTTTTCTTAATAAAGTTTCATGACATATACCTCATTGAGGGGGATGGAAATGGCACAAAGTGGAAGGCCGATTAGAAAAAGATACTGCTCAACGAATGGTCCATGGTCCCTGGTCCCCTCCCAGTCGGCTGACATATACATATATGATTGTGATATTTATATTTTCAACTTTTACAACGCTTCATGTGAATAATATCGTACTGCTAGTGATGTGATATATGAATTTGGAGGCATTGGAACATGCTGCTTTGGGTAACTGTGCTCTAAATAAATTGTGTAACTTTTTTACTGCAAATACAATGCTTTAAACAGTTCCATGCAGAGCACAGAGTAGCTTTATTATCAAGGTATATTGAGCACACAAGTAGTTTTATTATTAAGGTATATTGTACAACATCAGAAAATAACATTAGATACATATATTAAAAGATATCTATGTATTTAATGGCATCAGGAACATTCACTGCCAGCAATTCACTGTTGGGTCGTCAATAATTTACTGGGAAAATTCATCGCCATGACAAATTCACCTCAAGGAAAATTCACCACCAGCAATCGTAAACTTTTCATGCGATGAATTTTCCCGTGGTGAATTTTCCCATGGTGAATTGTTGGTGGTGAATTTGTCATGGCTGTGAATTTTCCTAGAGCAGTATTTAATATATATCTAGATATATATTAATTATTTAAATTATATAATATATTTTTAAAAAATTGATCGTTTAGTAATTTTGAAAAAATTTAAATACATTTAATTTTATAATGTATTATTAAATTTTATAATAAAAATCAAATTGATTTTTTTTACAATTTTGTAGGATGTCTCTCCAAGGTTAAATTTTAAAAATGAAAACGGATAAAAAGAATATGCGTGAACAAATAATAAATATGCAAAGAGAGGAAGTAAGAAATTATTAAAAATAATAGAGAAAAATATGTTGAACATGGGGTAGATATGAGAGTTGAGCAGATTGAAGTGGTCATGAGACAATACACATATGAGATGATAACACATCGTGTACAAACATGTTAACATGAGCAATATATATTAAGAAGATGATTCTAAAGAGATATGTGTTTAGATGAATTCCATGAATAAAAAAGAACACTTGCAAGAACATAACCATGAATTAGTGAATTAGTTTAAAGAGATCATCAATATCAGGTTAAAGTTGAAACTAATGTTAAAAGGGATGAATTATATTATAATAGATCATATACTACAAATGCTTACGAATATAGTTTAAGATGCAATAAATGTTGATACTTAAAATAATGTAGGAAATGAAGTTCACAAGAAGAGTTAGCACTCCAATCAAGAAGATAGAGACTAGAGTTAATAACATAAAATGAAAAAACTCAAGGTGCACTTAATCACAATAAAAATATTGAGATTGGAACTTGGAAATTTTATAAATGATCTTTTGACATGGATTAGATAAATTTGTTTCTCCAAAAAATTTACCCTACAATGAAGGTTTCTCAGGCACCTAAAATCCTTATTTATAATAGATGTCGACAAGAGAAGAATGAACATCAATTTTTAGCATTAAACAACATGGATCTTAATTGGCAACCACTAGATCTTGCAAACTTAACACAAGTTGAGGAAATGTTGATAGCACATGTCAACCTAATATTTTAATTCACGCATGCAACTAGAATTTAATGGAAAGTAAAGGAAATAGAAAATATTTTTTCTACACCAAATAAAAGATTTACCAATTATTATTGTTTGAAGGAAGGATCAACTCAAAATAAATTATAAGTTAAGAATTAATAAATAGAGGATATGCAAAGCACTTAAATATAAAGTAGAACATGAAAACTTCTATAGAGATATTAAAATTGATGAAAATGTTCTCAGTGGACTTACATCCAATTCAAATGAAAAAAAAAATGATCAATTGAACTTTGTCCATGTATGGAGTTTGATTTTGATGCAAATAAATATGTATTTGTGCGTCTAGTGATGAAGATTGATGAAAGAAAAATTATTGATTAAATAACATCAATGGCCTCCAAACCACCAAATGCCCCAAGAGAGATGAAATTAATCCATGCATTGGTGAATAACCCTAATATAGAGCCTAGATTATTAATTGATTGGCCAATAATTGGAGCATCTCCAATAAATTAGTATGATACTAAAGGGTTATGTAATATAGATTTCCCAACACTATTTCTAAATGGATGATGTGATTAATTAGGACCATGATTTAGGCTATTTCATTTATATGAATTTTTCAAACATTTATTTCAATATAGAGATCACCATTTTGGATAACATCTATGATTTATAAATATTACATAATGAATATGATCATGAGACATTGTGCACAAAATTCATAAATTGTGTTTATCAAAAACAGCTTTCAAGACATATCAATCACCCTCAATGAGTTACAAGAGTATATGTAAAACGTCCGCCACTCACATCTAGTTAAGTGTTTGATGTATTTTGGTACTACACTAAGGGGTAGGTAAAAGTTCAAAGCTGTGTCACACTTTTATAAAAGAAAAAACAAACAATGATCCAACTTTTAAACTTGAATCACTAAAAAGTGGCATATATGTTTTGAATTTTGAAATGATGTAAAATAATAAAATGGGTATTTTTTAGTATATTTTATGTTTGTATTTTTTTAAAAAAAATAAAAATTATTTGAATATAGTTTTCTATAAATTGACACTATAATTTAGTTGTTGATAAAATGCTAAAAAAGGAAGTTACATGAGACGTTGATCTTTATATAGTATTTCTTTTTCTTTTTCCTTCAAATTTTTTGTGTGTATTTATAAATTGAAACTTCGGCGCATGGATATATATTTTTCCAATTTTTATAAATATATATTTTTAAATAAATATAAAAAATTGTGTGAATTAAAACATAGTTGTTTCCATTTGACGTCAACTTTCATATTAGTTACAATTTATCTAAAATAGAAAAAATTATACCATCTTGATATAGATTCTTATATCTAGTGCGTCATATTTTTTTCAAATTTTTTAATAAGTTTTAGTATTTTTCTTAACATGATAATCAACCTAATATTTTTTGTGTTGATAACCTACTTTTTTTTTGATACGTAAGATTTAGTATTATATTGATATCATCAAAAAAGACTACATTACTTCCAGACTAGCATACATTTCACAGTCCCATGTATGCATTTCAAAGAACCCCAAACCCTAAAGCACTACTACAAATAACTAACCACACACATCATTTTACATTGCAGCCACGCAAGGCTAATATAGACTTTATCTAAGTTTGCACTAACTACCCTATGTATTACAACCAGCGAACTTCAGACATGCTTTACTAAATTGTTGAAAAAGAGTTATCAAAAACAATATATCAAACCACCACCATCGCAGCTTACCATAAACCATACCACTATGCAAACACTAGCCCAAACCAACAATATGACCAAAACATAACCCAACTATATTTTAAGGTGCAGTCGCGGATGGAGGGTTCAAAAAGAACAATTCAAACCGTGCAGCTTAGAATCAACACAATAGAAATAACACAAGAAGATGATTTGCAAATATGATTATTTATTGAATTGGCAATCTTACATGCAACATATGCCTCATGGGTGAATATCCAAGGCTCACAAGCCTGCCGCAAGGACATTCAACATTACAACTAGCAAAGGCCTTATTATAGTCCTCGAAGGGTGGATGCGAAAATATTGAATCCTAAAACATACTTCTAAAACTGATGACTTCCTATGAGTTACAAATGATTATAAATATGCTTCTCAAGCTCCAACAAAGGTCTGTGTCAGCCACAAGGGTTTACAAAACCCACTAAATGAATGTTAACCATGAAGGTTGGCCCCAAAACCTGAAAAGATAATCCTTTATGAAATGAAATGATTTGTGAATCTTCAAGATATATCCCATTGGACCCAAAATGCTTGTGTTATGTCCCATTAAGCTCCGCATGTTCTGGAATAGATCCGCACTAAGAAATTTGGACCATGTCGGCCCCAAATGCTTTGACTAGTAATTACAGTGAAATTTTTAGAGCGATAACTTTCTACAGACAAGTGCAAATGATTTGAAATTTGGATATGTGATATGTGGTAGATGTTATATCTTGCTCTGCAAGCTAAGAAACAACAATGAAATGAAATGCGAAATGAAATGTTGAAACTACTACTAAATGCAATGCAAGAAAAGAAATGTTTTTGGTTGATATAGGATTGCTTTATAACCAGGGATGCTCTTGCATCAAACACTCAAGGTTGGAAGAAAAGTGAGTCCCTCACTTTCTATGGCTAAGAGGAAAACCAAAATGGTCCACCTCCACCTGAGAAATCCATGATGAATCCTCCACTAGTCTTTCTTTCCACTTCACAAGATATTCTTTGTACTGCTTGTTCCTAGTGCTCCTTCTGGTTCTGGTATCCAAAATCTACTCAATCTCCTTAGGTGCTTGAGTGATAACTGCTCCTTCAAATCCACTTCTCTACTACTATTACTTGATTGTCCTTCATGATACCCATGCATGTTTGCAATATTGAAAATAGGTGATATACCCAATGTCTCTAGTAACTCCACTTCATATGCATTTCTAGAATCAAACTTCCTTAGAATCTTACACAATCCAAACTTCCTCATCCTCAAATTATTGTATGTGCCAACTGGAAAGATCTATCCTTCCTTAGATATACCATCACTTCATCTCCAAAAACAAATTCCTTGTGTCTCCTATGCTCATCTACCTTCTCCTTATACTTAAATTGTTCATGTGCTCCAAATGCTTATGGACTTGATTATGCAATGTCTCCATGAAGTCTACAAACTCTTCTACCTCTACACTCCTTTTATTCTCCATACTGATGTCTCTTAGTTTCACAACTCCTCTGGGATGCACTCTTATCACAATCTCAAATGGTGTCTTCCTTGTACTCTGTTTCACTAAATTATTGTATGAAAAATTTTCTTGCGATAGAACAATATCCCAATTTCCTACCTTATCTCCAACCAAACATCTCAACAAGCTACCCAAAATTTTGTTTACCACCTCTATTTTTCCATCTGTATGTGGGTGATATGCTGAATTGAACTTTAGGTTTGTTTTCATCTTCTTCCACAATGTCCTCCAAAAATATCCAATGAACTTGGTGTCTTTGTCTGAAGCTATACTCTTAGGTAATCCATGCAATCTCACAATCTCCTTGAAAAATAATTCAACATGCATAGCATCATTAATCTTCATGCAAGGGATGAAATGTGTCATTTTAAAAAATCTATCCATTACTACCATTATAGAATCATATCCTCTCTGTATTCTTGGCAATCCCAATATGAAATCCATGTTTATATCTTCCCAAGGTCTCTCTAGTACAGTCAAAGGTTTGTACAATCTAGTATTCTGACTACTCCCTTTTGCAACTTGACAAATTCTACAACTCTAAACATACTTCCTTACATCCTTATATATCTATGGCCAAAAATAATGTTCATTTACCAAAGCTACTATCTTATCGACTCCAAAATGTCCTACTAGTCCTTCACTCTGCTTTTCCTTGATCAAATTCTCCCTCATTGAACTCCTCGAAATACACAACTAATTTCCTTTGAACAACATGCTTTCTTGAATGAAATAATCCAACCATTGGCTTCAATTCGTTACTACTAGTTCCTTAAACACCTTTCATGCTTCACCAAAATCTGTATCATCTTCATACACATGCTTCAACTCTTCTAATCCCAATACTTCTATCCTCATCTTTGTCAGCAAATTCCTTCTTATACTCAATGCATTTTCAACTCTATTTGACTTGCCACTCCTATGCTTTAACACAAATGTATAACTCTGTAAGAACTCAACCCATCTCATATGTCTTTGATTCAAATTCCCTTGACTGTTCAAATACTACAAATCTTTATGATCTGTATACAACACAAACTCCTTACGCAACAAATAATGTCTCCACTTCTTCAAGGCTTGAAATATGGCATAGAATTCCTAATCATAAATTGAATATCCTCTTCTAGCATCATTCAACTTCTCACTAAAATAAGTTATAGGTCTTCCTTCTCGACTCAACACTGCTACTATTGCATTTTCACTTGCATCACAATCAATTTCAAATACTTTGTCAAAATTCGGTAATGCTAACATTGGTTGTTTTGTCACCTTTTGCTTCAACAATTCAAAACTTCTTTGTGATCTGAATGTCCACTTAAAACCCTTCTTATCTCCTCTCATTGTCTTTTTCATCAATGTACAAATGCTACTAAAACTTCTGATTAACTTTCAGTAGAAACTAGCTAATCCATGGAATGATCTTACCTCTTCAATGTTCACCAGTGTAGGCCAATCTACAATTGCTCTAACTTTCTTAGGGTCCATCTTCAATCCTTCAATAGAAATAAAAAAAACCAAATATATCAACTCTGCCTTCATAAAGCTACACTTCTTGGCATTAATCAACTTCTCTTCTCTCAATCTTTGTAATACATGTTGGATGTGCCACAAATATTCTTCTCTAGTTTTATTGAAAATCAAAATATCATCCAAGTAAACAATGACAAACTTACCCAAGAATTTATTTAGTACCTTATTCATCAATCTCATGAAAGCACTCAGTGCATTGGTCAATCCAAAAGGCATTACTAACCACTCATATAATCCTTCATTACTTTTATATGCAATCTTCCATTCATCTCCTTCTCTAATTCTGATCTAATGATATCCACTCTTGAGATCAATCTTTGTGAAATACTTTTCTCCACTCAAACAGTCCATAATGTCATCTATCCTTGGCAATGGAAATCTATACTTGATAGTGATCCTATTGATTGCTCTTGAATCGGTACACATTCTCCACTCCATATTTCTTTGGTGAAAGTACAACAAGTACAACACATGGGCTCAAAATTTCTTTGATCAATCCTTTCATCAACAACTCTTGTATCTATTGGTTCAACTCTGCATTCTCTATTGGTGTCATTCTTTGTGCTTCCTTGTCTGGGAAAATTGCTCCCGCTATTAGATCTATATGTTGACTGATACTCTAGGCTAGTGGTAATCCATCTGGTACATTCTCTAATATGATGTCTTCATACTCTATCAATAGTTATGCTACTTCTTCATTCTCTACGATAGGATTATCTACCTCTGGACCATATCTTCTCTTTGGAATCAATGTAAAACACATATTCTCATGCCTCAATCCATCCAAAAATTTCCCTCCATCTACCAAAAATAGTCTAGCAATGCCATAAACTTCAGTCTTCTCCTCTTCTTCTAAAGGTATCAACTTGATTCTTTTTTCCATTTGAAGTCATAGTATAAGTATGTCTTCTCCCACCATGAATTGCTTTCTTATCATATTGCCATGGTCTTCCTAACAATAAATGACAAGCATCCATAGGCATAATATCACACAAAACTTTATCCCTATATGATCCAATATGAAATTTCAGGTCAAACATTGCTCATTCTCTAATATCTTATGCTCATCTTGAATCCATGCTATTAGGTATAGGGGTTTGTCTATTTTAATCTTTCCAAATTCAACTTGGTTACCATCTCCTCTGAAACTAGATTATCAGTACTACCACTATCAATGATAACTTTACATACCTTTCCTCTGGACTTGCATCTAGTTATGAACAAAATTTTCCTGTGTGATGGTTCCTCAATCACTTCTTCATACATCAAAGCTCTCCTCATCGCCAATGATTCACCTTTCTCTGGTTTCCCAAGTGAACTAGGGGCTTTGACATGTTCTTCATCCACATCATGATGTTCTTTCGATATGCTCAGGTTTCTTTCCAGTATTTTCTTGATGGCATTCAAATGCTCTATGTCCTTCACCTCCACACTTGAAATAGGTTCCTTTGAATGGTCTTCTCTCAAATCTTCCTTCATTGATTCGAAATTCATCATTACAATATGAAATATGACCTCTTTTGTCACTACGGTAAAAATTTATATCTTCTCTTCCTCTGCGGTATGAATTACTGTCTTTCTCCTCATTCTGGTAGGGATTTACATCCTTGTTTTGCTTTGTATAGGGTTATCTTTCTCTGAATTTTGATCCACTCTTCTAAAATATTCCTCTTGCACTTCTCTACCTTTGTTCAAATTTTTTGTTCAGCTTCTCTTCCACCTTCAATGCAAATTGATATGCTTCTTTAATTGATGTCATCTTTACTAGGCCCTCAATTCTTCTTGAATGTTTGTTCTTAGTCCATTGATGTATCTTGCAACCTTTTCTTTGCTTGCTTCACTATGTACAGTCCTAATGATCATCTTGTAGAATTCTTTAGTATATGCCTTCACAAATCTCTCCTTTTGTCTTAGGTTCTACAATCTTTTCAACAATTCTAGTTCATAGTCGGCTAGTATGAATTGATTCTTCAACTTTGTCACCATTCTATCCCATTTGATGATTTTCTCTTTCCCTCTTCTATTTATATCTAATTGAACTTCTTTCCACCATAAAGAAACATGTCCTTTCAACTTTTTTTTCGCAAATTTTACTCTTTCTGGATCTTCATTTTCCTCATATACAAAGTATTCCTCCATTTTGTTGATCCAATCAATCAATTCTTCAAGGTTTAAATTTCTCGTGTAATTTTGAATTTCAACTCTAGGTCTTTCTCAATCTTTGAAATAGCTTTCAACATTTTCAACTGATCTGATTCTTCTTCTTCTTCTTCACCTAGAGTTTCTGCAAATTGATTCGCAACATGATCTACTTCATCATCACTTTCATCCTACTATCTAGGGTTTAGGCCTTGCCTTCAGTCGTCTTCTACTATATCTAATCGAACTCAAATCTCACACATCATTTCCAACATATTATCCATTCTTCCAGCAACATTCGCCATAGTAGGCACTCTCCTTGGCAACATCTATCCCCTCGAATTCAATGCAACTACCTCAATTTGTCGATCTGGCTATAAGGGTTTCAACTGCCTCACAGTTGGAAATCGATTGAAAACACATGCAGTCTACCTCAATTCGATGATTTTTTCACCTCAAGGAATGCCTTCAGGACTTGCCAATTTGCTCTAATACCACTTGGTGCAATCATGGATGGAGGGTTCATAAAGAATAGTCCAAACCATGCAGCTTAGAGTCAACACAGTGGAAATAACACAAGAAGATGATTTACAAATATGATTCTCTATTGAATTGGAAATCTTGCATGCAACATATGCCTCGTGGGTGAATATACAGGGCTCACAGGCCCACTGCAAGGGCATTCAACATTACAACTAGCTAAAGGCCTTATTACAGTCCCCGAAGGGTTGATGCAAAAATACTGAATCCTAAAGCATACTTCTAAAAATATTTACTTCCTATGAGTTAAAAATGATTATAAATATGATTCTCAAGCTCCAAAAAAGGTCCACATTAGCCACAAGGGTTTACAAAACTCGATGAATGAACAACTGTGAAGGTCGGCCCCTAAAACATGAAAAAATAATCCTTTATAAAATGAAATGATTTGTGAATCTCCAAGATAGATCCCATTGGACCTAAAATGCTTGTATTATGTCCCATTAAGCTCTGCACATTCTGGAATAGGTCCACACTAAGAAATCTAGACCATTTTGGCCCCAAATGCTCTGACTGGTAATTACAATAAAATTATGAGAATGATAACTTTCGATAGACAAGTGTAAATTATTTGAAATCTGGATATATGATAGATGTTAATGTGTAAATGTTATATCCTACTCCACGAGCTGAGAAATGATAATGTGGTGAAATGCAAAATGAAATGTTGAAACTACTACTAAATGCAATGCAAGAAAAGAAATGTTTTTGGTTGATACAGGATTGCTTTACAACCAGGGATGCTCCTACATCATTTTATGCCATAGGGAGATAGCTTTAAAAAAAAACATACCCATTACCCTTCCAATTTAGATGAAACCAAGCTCCTTTACGAAGGCCCTAAATTCTGGAATCCAACTAAAATCCTACACCAATGTGAAGTGTAGAATTTTCTTTAAGAAGCTTATGCCAACCAACGCCAACCTCCTTTGTTTCATCAGTGTAAAGCCCTTCAGGTCAAGGATGAAAGGGTAATATTTTACCACTTCCCTAGGGATTTCTAATACATTTTGTATACACCTAAAGTCGGCTAAGACATTTAATTAATTAAATAATAGTTATTTAATTAATATTCCATCTACATATAAATAAATTCTCAATTTATTTATATAGTTCATATCCTTTAATTCTCCAAATCTAAAATCATATTCCTCTAATTTAATTAAATAAACAAATTTCTAAAGTTTGTTTTATTTAATTAATTCTCACTAATCTCAAATTAGGAATTCAAGCACATGTCTACAACTTTTTCATGCCACCTCACCAAGGTCACGTGAAATTAAATAATTCTAATTTTTAAATTAGAATTGTCTTCAACAAATTTTCAAACACATGGCTAATTCCTCACACACTTCTTCAACAAACTTTCAAACACATGGTATTTTTCTCACACTTGATTCATCCATCCATTTGGCATGTTTTCTTTGGTCAAGAGATTCCTCCATCCATTTGGCATGTTTTCTTTGGTCAAGGGAACATTCTTCTTCATTTTCTCCATCTCCACCATTCATCCCTCTTGTTTGAATCTAGACTGTCGATCACTGCCACATCACAAGATGCTTGGAAAAGCCTATAAATACAACCCTTTGCCATTGTATTTGGCATCCACATTTGAGTAGAGTTATCATGCAGGAATATCGTTTGAGCATTGGAGCATTTTAGAGTCTTATAGTTGCATTTCATATCATGTTTTGTTTCATAGCTACATCTTAGAATCACATTTTGCTTTATAGTTGCATTTTATATCATGCTTTGTTTTATAGTTGCATTTTAGATTAGTATATTCATAGTTAGCATTTGAGCATATGCAGAATCATCCTAGCTTCATATCATAGCATTTACATTGTATAATCTAACATCATTATCCATTCATCATAATATCCATTATCATAGCATTCATCACATTAGTTTCATGTAGGAACTTAATTGGCTTGCATGTTTAATATTATCTCGTTTCTCAAGTTGTCATTTTAGCAACCATAGTGCACATAAAAATTTGAAAGCCAAATGGTTTAATAAATCCTTGAGAATAGAGGACAATGAAACGTTCTTAAAGATTTGTTTGACTGTAAAATAGAGTAGTTTATTTCATTCAAATCTTTGATATAATCTATTTCATTGGTGTTTGTGTTGATTTACTAACTCTCCCACATTTCACACAACACATAAATTGGCACCCACCGTGGGGCAATACCCCATTTCTAACAATTTTTTGGAAAAGTTATTTTAAACAGGTTGGACGTGACGTTTTAGTACAATCGTTCGTAAACAGGCTGGACGTGACATTTCAGCACATACGACTTCTGTTTTGGCACATTTGAGGAATCTTTCAACACATCTGGGGTCTGTTTCGGCGCATACGACATTTCTTTCGGTGCATCCAGCAAATGTTTTAGCGCATACAAGGAGTGTTTTATCGCATTCGGTCTTTTCTTTAGCGCATTCAGTATTTGTTTTAGTGCATTGTGTTGTTCTTTTAGCGCATAGAGTAGTTGTTTTAGCGCATTGGTTAGTTATTGTAGCACATTGATGTTTTAGCGCATGCAATGACTATTTTAGCACATCTGTTTAAATTTGCAAAATCTGAGAACTAATTGGTGTTTTCTACTTGCAGGTACTTTTATACATTGGTCAAAGACAAATTTATCAAACTACTGATGATTTATGCAAGGGCTGGAGTTATTTAAATGCTTTCTTTTGCTTAAGATAGGCATCTAGCTTAATTAGAAAGGATAAAGAACACCGTGTCTTTCATGCTTGATGAATGGTAGGCATATGCTCTCCCCTTAATTAGGTGACCAAAAAGCCAGACCCATTTGCTTTTGTTTTATCCTTAGAGGGTTTGCCTTGTGGAAAAAAGTAATCACCCAAGAGAATGACCCAACCGATAACACACTAAATCCAAGCGACTTCCAACCGAGATATAAATGTGGGTACTTGGGGAAAGTTCAAGTATCACAAGGATTGTTCCAACAAGAAGGGTAGCAATGGTCTCTTGCCACATGGATGATCCCCCACAAACGAAATGCCTATACTAGAACCCTTTGTTGTAGCAAGGCCAAAATCCTTATTGTATTTGTTGGTGCAAGAACGGTCATTCTGAAGTCGCCCCACATTCTTGTGGCTTTTAGTAGAGATGAGAAATATGCCATGGGAGATTCATGGATATTGATGTTTGGCTACCCCATACAAGTGAGTGCAGTGGAGGGAAGCCAGTGGGGTCAAGCATCTAATCATCCACTATAAGTAAGCGCACCTAGAGTAAAATCCAAGTGGGAATCCTATAAATATTGTCCTACATAGCCTTAAGTTGTACATACTTGATGTGTCTTTACCAATGTGTTTTTAAACAAATTTCAAACAAAATGTCATACATTGGAAGTGAAAACCTTGATTCAGAAAAACATCCTTTGGAACAACTTGGAAAATTAGAAAATCAAACACAAACTTGCAAGAAACTGTGTCATTTTCCAGTTCAGTGCATCCGCTACATTTTCTAGTGCATCTATGCGATCCTGTAGCGCATCCAACTATTGTTATAGCACATCTATACAATTTTCTAGTGCATTCATCCTCTATTTTGGCACATCCAGTCAATCTTGTAGCGCATTTGTGCATTTTTCCAACACATTTACCCTTTGTTATAACGCATTTGTACATTTTTTCTAGCGCATTTACCCTATGTTCTAGCGCATTCGGGCTATCTTATAGCGCATCTATACACTTTTTTGGCACATCCATCCTCTGTTTTAGCGCATCTGTCAAATCTTTTAGCGCATCCATTAAATGCAAAACTCAAGAGTTAAACTTGTCCCCCATTTCACTGTTTGAACCAAAATTCAGAATCTTCTTCAAGTCCAAAATCATTCCTTAGGTATCATAGAGTCTAAACTTGTTAAAATTGACCCCTACAACTGGAATTCTCCAACCTAAACTAAGATATAACATTTCAAAGTGCCAAAATCATCAAACTTATCACACCTTTGATTATTAAGCCTAGTTTCATCATCAGGATTTACCATCCTTTCATCACGAAATGAAGCTATATAGTCAAATCAAACTTAGTATCATTAGAATTTCTCATTCTATTTGACTTAGTTGCAATCCTTGGTACTCTTCCAAACTTAGATCAAAGTTTAGTCAAAACTATAACACTTGTATGCTCGTTCAAACAAGATTACAAAAATAAAAACTCAAGGAAAAGGGACTTGAAAATCAAAACATTGAAGAGCCAAACCTTGGAACTCCAACCATTGAAACTCCAATCATTGAGACTCAAAACATCGAAACTCAAAACAATGAGATGCAAAACACCATGGCGGAAGCTGAAGAGAATCCTTTCCATGGAATCCACAACAATGAAGGGGAAGAAATAACTAAGGAAGATATCCAACATGCTAAACAAGATCCCAACTTCCACAAATACTTAGAAAAGATTTTCAAAAGAAATGGGGAAAAGTACCTCATTATGCTAGCTAAAAAAGATGTCAAATTACCCGATGACATTGATGTGGATCAATTGAAAGCACCTCCAAAACAAGCTGAAAAAGAAACCGAACAAGTGGTTGCCCTAACTCACCAAATGAATAACCTTCAACAACAAATTCTCAATATGCAAAGGGGAACCTCAAAACGATACTTGATCCAAGACATTTATCCATATCCATTTGATCAAAGTATCCACATGATTCCCTTTCCCAAATATTATGAATTCCCAAAGTATGACAAATATAATGGCAAAAATGATTTGATTGACCATGTGAGGGAATTTAGAACCATGAGTCTTGAATTTGCATACAAAGAAATGTACTTGATGAGATTATTTCCACAAAGCTTAGGTGGACAATGTCTTGAATGGTTCTCCAAACTCACCCCACCAATTAACACCTTAGAAGAATTGGCCAATAAGTTCA
Source organism: Sequoia sempervirens (assembly GCA_007258455.2). Taxonomy (NCBI): domain Eukaryota; kingdom Viridiplantae; phylum Streptophyta; class Pinopsida; order Cupressales; family Cupressaceae; genus Sequoia; species Sequoia sempervirens. Next base: position 963,607,904 of record VDFB02281492.1, on the reverse strand, counting down.
TCACCCAATATTCTTACAACATCCAACATGACATCACCATGAAAGATCTTTGTAACTTGAAACAAAAGAAGGGTGAATCATTTCTTGTATTCTTGCAAAAATGGAGAAGGTTATTTGTACGATATTCTCATCCCGTACTTGAAAAAGAAAAGATCAAAATCTTCATCGATAACCTAAATGATGAGATGAGTTATAAATTGGAATTGCAATGTCCACCAACCTTCGAAAATTTGATTGAAAATGGAATAAAAATCGAAGAAGCTCTAGTCAAGAGAGGAGTCATCAATATTTACAATGAAAACAACTCATCAAACTCCTCCAACAATTACAATAGTGGTGACAAACCCAAGTTTTGGAAATGAAACAAGAATGTTGGAAATAACAATGGTGCAATTGAAACTCAAAATGCGAAACTTGTATTCAACTTAACCGCAGCTGCAGCCAAAACTAATCAGAATAACAATCCACCCAACAACCAAACCAATAACCCAAACAACAACCAAAATGTCAACCAAAGCAAAAATCAAGGTAATGTTGGATCTAGAACACCATCATATCAAACATCCTCAAATCGAAGCAGGTTTACACCTTTAGGACAATCAACAAAATCAACATTGAAGGAACTTCTCAAAGCTAAAGTCATAACATTACCAGAGGCAAGAAATTGGGAACCACAAGTTAAGCCTCCATGGTGGAATGATGCTCATTTTTGTGACTTTCATCGCAACAAAGGACATAAAGCCAACGACTGCATGCAATTGAAACATTTGATACAAGACTTAATTAACAACAAGGTGATATTTGTAGAAGGACCCCAAACAAACAATGATCATGGGGCGTTCAAGAACCCTGTACCCAACTACAAAAAAGGGGAATCTTCTTCTTCAAATACCAAAGGCAAAAACATAAACTATGTCTATGACACCACCATTCTGCATATTGAGGTGGTTTATGATCAAAACCATCACAAATTAGATCTTATTGTGATTGATAAACTAACAAATGACAACACCCTTGAACATGAACAAAACATCATTGCAATTAAAAATTAGCATCACGATATCGACACTACCTCACATCAAATCAATGACCTTGTGCCCATAAATTTGTTCAACAACATCATTACAGATGACAATAAAATCAATGTTATCAAAATTAGAGAAGGACAAAACAATTCATCTATCAATGCAATCAGATGAGGACAAGTCGTGGTAACATTGAAAGGAGCTACCCCTTCCACGTCCAAAGCAACTAATGATATCCCTACAACCCAATATAACATAGTTGATCAGTTGCAGAAAATACCCACCCAAATATCCATATTATAACTTCTCAAGATTTCACCCGCTCACAAGGAAATCTTGGAACAAGCTCTAGTCGCCACCATGGTACCAAACAATCTAGAGGTTTTCCAATTCCAGACTATGGTGGGACATTTGACTGCACCACACTTCTTATCATTTTCTAAACATGATGATGTATCTATCAATCATCCACACAATGCTACCCTCCACATTGAGGTCTTAATCCACAAACACCGTGTTAAACATGTTCTAATAGATGAAGGAGTTGGACTGAATATCTGTACTTTGAAAAAAAATTGTGCACTAGGCATATATTGATCCTAGAAGGAAAATCACAATAAAATCATATGATGATGAGGAGAGATCTTCACAAGGGTTGATAGTGCTACCTATTCAAGTGGGACCAATTGTCAAAGATATAGTATGCCAAGTGTTAGACAAAGAGTTAACATACAACATACTCTTGAGAAGACCTTGGATTCATGACATGCAAGCAGTGCCATCCACATATCACCAGTGTTTGAAATTCCCTTTCAATGGGCAAGAAATCACTATTGTAGCTGACTCAAACAAGCCCCAACATTGTAACACCCTCAAGACTACCCAAGATGCTTTTGTACCATACAACAGGGAAGCTCTAACTCATGGTTCATCAAATAATGGGAAACAACTAAATGCCTTGTCAAAGTGGGTTGAGAAAAAGGACCAATCAAAGGATAAGGGTATCGATGATTCCACTCCCTCAAGTAAAGAAAGTACATCAAATTCTTCGTCAAACCAACTCGAGATAAAGGATCAATCAAAAGAAAAAGGTATCGGTAATTCTACTCCACAAAATTAGGAAAGTCAACTTGAGTCCTTATCGAAACAAGTGGCCAAGATCCAATTGAAAGACAAAGGCATGGGGGAATACTCATTTGAGCAATCCTTATGTTTATCACAACTTTCCTCTTCTCCTAAATCACATGGGCAACCATCAACATCAAGACAACAATCATCACAACCCACCACACTATTTGATGGCACCTTTGTAAGAGCAGGCACATTAGTGGATGAGTCAAATGACAAAGAGGTTTTAAACTGGTTATACAAAGACAAAGAATCATCACAAGCATCCACCTCAAGTGTGCAAACAGAGCAATACAACAAAGGAAAGACAATCCTAGAAAAGATGGGATACAAGGGAAAAGGTCCTATCGGTAAAAGGAAAGAAGGCATCATAGAATCAATACAACCTATCACAATGCAAGCCAAGGATAAAATAGGATTGGGGTATAAAGAAGAATCAAGAGAAGAAACCAGACATCAAGTTGTTGAAAGAATCCTACAACTACAAGCTAGTGATGATCATGAAACTGATTCAAATGAATATGAGTGGGATTCACTATCTGAAGAGTCTTGTCACAATAAGGAAATTGATGTGGTACAAAATTATACACCCATACATGAGGAGGGTCAAAGTTTAGGTTCCAGACCGCTTGAAATAGGATCACAACATATTGATGACTCCAGCGAAGATGACCAGACTCGAAACGAAACAGATAATTCGAAGGAGAGTTACCTTATAAACATTGACTTCGCTATTGGATAATCTAAAGACATTACCATTGGGACCCTTATTGCATCTAACCTTAACCAATCCAACAATCCCTTACCCCTAGTACATCCCGAACTCATAGATTGGGATCAAACTAAGCCGTCTAATATCCCCATCTTTTCAAATGATGAGGCCATTGTTACCTTCCTCTATTCTACCAATCTTGAAACAGATTCCACCATTGAACATCATGACGAAGCTTCCAACCAGGAGAGTGTCAAATTTTCTAGCTACAAAATGAATAATACAGGGAATAGATCTGATGGTGAAAACCATTCAATGGCAATATCAGATCTAGGAAAAGTAAAAACAAAGAGTGTATCCAACGGAAAAAACCTCTCTGAGGCACTGAAGGATGGAAGATTTGACACACTCCCCGAATACTTTCACAAACAATCTAAAGTATTGGTTGAACCCACTCAGTCTATCAATATCGACAATGAAGAAATAGTAAAGACTGGCCATCTAGCAGAATCCTTAACAGATCAAGAATAACCAAACTTCATCAAATTCTTCATAGAAAGACAAGTCAATTTTGCTTGGTCATATGCCGACATGCCAGGGATTCATCCAAAACTCATCATGCACCACTTATCACTACCAGGAGGGGTAAAATCGGTCAAGCAAAAGTTAAGGAAAATGCATCCTCATATTGCCATATTGGTAAAGGCAGAACTGAAGAAGTTATTGGATGTTGGGTTCATTAGACCAATTGACTATGTCGAATGGATATCAAACATTGTGCCTGTTTCAAAACCAAACAAAAGCATTAGGATATGCACATATTTTAGGGATCTCAACAAGGCTTTCCCAAAAGATGACTTTCCCCTACCCAACATTGACATCATTGTGGACCTAACAGCAAGGCATGGCATGTTGTCACTCATGGATGGTTTTTCCAGCTATAATCAAATCAAAATTACACATGAGGATCAAGATAAGATAGCCTTCACATGTCCTTGGGGAACCTTTTGTTGGAATGTCATGCCATTCGGGTTGAAGAATGTAGGAGCAACTTATTAGCATGCTATGACGAAAATATTTCATGATATGATGCACACCTTCATGGAAGACTATGTGAACGATCTTTTAGACAAATCATACACCAAAGAAGGACACCTAGAGATCCTAGATAAAATCTTCACTAGACTGGAAAAGTTCAAATGTATGACTGAACCCAAAGAAATGTGTGTTTGGGGTGACTTCAACCAAACTCTTGGGATATATAGTTTCAAAAAATGGCATTGAGGTAGATCCTACAAAAGTCAAAGCCATCATGGAGATGGAACTGCCCAAGAACATCAGTCAGCTACGATCTTTGCAAGGGAGATTCCAATCAATCTGAAGATTTATCTCACAACTGGCAGACAAGACCCGTCCTTTCACTCACTTGCTACATAAGAATATATCTTTTTGATGGGATGAGAAATACGAAGAGTCCTTCAACCAATTAAAACAATATCTGATGAGTCCACCTGTCTTAATACCACCAACAGAAGGAAAGCTACTTTTATTGTACACAGCAACAACTGAGATATCATTGGGAGCCTTGTTAGCACAGGAGGATTCAGCAAGAAAAGAAGGGCAATTTATTATATCAGCAGAACCTTAAATGGCTACGAGATCAATTACACCTTCATTGAAAAGGCTTGCTTGGCAGTAGTGTTCGTTACCCAACAATTACAACACTACATGCTAACTCATACCATCAAATTAATAGCTAAGATAGATCCACTGAAATACCTTCTTAGCAAAGCTAATCTAACTGGAAGACTAGCTAAGTGGGTCATGATGCTGAGTGAATTTGACATACAATATGTCGATAGGAAGGCAATTAAAGGACAAGCAATCGCAGACCAGTTAGTTGAAGCACCATTGCAAGACAATCATTCAATGAGCATTGAGTTTCCAGATGTTGACGTCCTAACGGTATCAACACAACAATGGGTCTTGTACTTTGATGGCTCTTATACATAACATGGTTCAGGTGCCATAATCTTGTTTATCTCACCACAAGGACATCCCATTCCCAAATCCTATAGACTAATGTTTCCTTGCACCAACAACACAGTCGAATATGAAGCATTGATCATTGGAATCAAAGTAGCAATCGAGTGGAAGATCACAGAGTTATATATCTACGAGGATTCACAACTGGGCATTAATCAAGTAAACAATGATTATCACACAAAAGATGACAAGATGATTCCTTATAAAAGAATGGTTGATAACTACAAAAATTAGTTTGTGGAAATAAGATTTGAGCAGATTCTTAGAAGTGACAACAAAGTTGTTGATGCCATGGCGACCATTACTTCTCTCTTACAAATTCCTGAGAAACGAGCCGGTTACGAGTTCATGGTGGAACAACTGTTCAACCCATCCTATGACAAACCAGAATCCCAATTCATCTACCATCTAGCTAAGGCTGACACTTCCATCTATAGGAAAAATTATAATTACCTAAAAGACAATACCCTCCCACCCGACCTATCCCGAAATCAAAAATGAAACTTCATTTGTCAAGTCACCCAACATACCCTTATTGTGGATGTCCTTTATCGACGAGGTCTTGATGGAACTCTCCTTTGATGTCTAGAATGTGATGAGTCTGAAATGGCTTTATAGGAGGTTCATGAAGGTGTTTGTGGAACTCATTCAAGTGGTTTAACCTTAGCCAAGAAACTCCTTCGTTTGGGATATTACTGGCCGACTATGGAGAGAGATTCTTTTCAATTCATTAAGAAATGCCAAAAGTGTCAGATTCATGGAAATATCATCTATGCACCAGCACAAGAACTTCAACCTTTTGCATCAACATGGCCCTTTTGTCAGTGGGGACTAGATCTCGTAGAGAAAATTCATCCATCTTCATCAAATGGACACAAGTTCATTATCACAACCACAAAGTATTTTACAAAGTGGATTGAAGTTGTTCCCCTAACCACCATCACAGGAAAACAAATCTCATCATTCATACTGAACTACATCATTTTTCAGTATGACATCCCTCAATCCATTATCACGGACAATGACAGACAATTCAAAAATCAGGATGTCCAAGAACTCTGTGAGAGGTTCCACATCCAACATCGGTTTTCTACACCATACTATCACCAAGGAAATGGCCAAGAAGAGGCCTCCAACAAGACTATCCTGAAAAATATTGAAGAAAACCATCAACGATGTTGGACGTGATTGGCATGTTCAACTAAACCCTGCGTTATGGGTTTACAGAGCCAGTATCCACACCCCGACAGGAGCAACACCATATGCACTAGTCTATGGATCAGAGGCCATTCAACCTATTGAGGTTGAGCTCCCATCAATTTGAGTGTCACTAAAGGGGATCATTTCATATGAGGATTATAGAGTGCCTAGGTTACAGGAATTGGAACTATTAGATGAGCATCATCAACATGCAGTGGATCATTTGAAAGCATACCAACAGAGGATATCCAGAAGCTACAATCACTGGGTCAATCCTAGAACATTTCAGGTGGGTGATTTAGTCTTGAAAGAGAACCCCCGTAACCAACAAGATCAAGAGAAGAAGGGGAAATTTGAACATAACTAGCTAGGTCCCTTTGTCATTGTGTCAGTCTTCGGATCAGGAGCATACTAGTTGTCCACACCATAAAGGGATTTGTTTGATGAACCCCTCAATAGCCTGCATCTCAAGAAATTCTACCCCTAAATCATCCAGTGCATCGGAAAGAATCTTGAAAAAATACAAAAACATGATAAAATGTCTTGAAAAAATGGTTGCCTTGATGAAAACCTAGCCAAAAGGCATCTTGGTAAGAACAAAAATAATAATAAAAAGTGAAAAATCAAAAAAATCTTAAAAATCTGAAAAAGTGCAATAAAAACAAGTAGTGAAAACCTGGCAACAGGCACTCTTTGTGATAGGTTTAGCTTTTCCATCTATTTGAGCATGTCGACCATTTGCTTTCACCATCAATCTGCCTATCATCAGAAGGCTTCATGTACATATCCTGGCATCATGGTCGTGTCTCACCCTAGACTGGGGGAAAAATCTTGAACTCACTAGGGGCAATAAACTTTGAGCTTGAACCAACAGACAAACAGCAGTAGGACAACACAACCCAAAACAATGATCATAGTGCAATCCAACAGTGAACATTAATCACCATCATGAACACATCAGCCATCCAAATCAAATAGACAAATCAATCAAATCAGAATCCAACTTTAAATGGATGATGTTCCTTATGAATCATGGATTTATCACGTCTAACATAAAGGTTCAATTGTTGTACTTTGATTTTTTTTATCATATCTCTGGAGCACCCGCTAATGTATCGAACTAGGGGAGCCAGGAAGGAGTATGATTTTTCTTTGTCTGTTGTCTGTGAGTTGATCATTATTACTGTGCAAATTGTCGTGAGACGTGCTCTACAAAGTATCACTAATGACATTTTGAATTTGCATAGGAAAACAGTTAACTCTTGTCTGCTTACGCAAGCAATACTCAGATCATCTCGATTTAATTATACTTAGATGCTTGTGTTAACTTGCACTATCAAACATCATGGAAGTAGTACTCAGGTCATCATGGTCTAAATATGCCATCAATGCTTGTACTCACTTTCAACATTTTAAAGGCTCGATGATGATATAAAGCACGACAAATCGGCTATTATGAATGACAACATCTGCATATTAGGTCTTAACAATAGGTCTACATTATTAAGTTAGATTGCATCCATGATTAGCTTGCATCTATATCTATAGGGTTTCTAAAGCTACAACAATTTCACAACGATGTTATCTCTGATACTAATGGATTGAGTACACTTGACATTACCAAAAACACATCATTCTCATATAGAAAACACATCAGTTGCATTATCATTTGCATAAATTAGAAAAAATTATCACATCATTCATCCATCCATGCATAACATCATAATATTTTCATCAGAAAGCACAAAAAGACGTGCATCACATCTCATTTGCATAATCAAAATCATTTCATATAATTGCATTAAGAAAGTGGTTCACTAAGCTTAAATGAGTGAGTCTCTTCAGATTTCCAAGAAAGTTGGGAAATATGTCAGGTTTTGTAAAGCTTAACTTAACAAATAATCAACTAATGGCAACCTTCCCATAGCTCTTGGAAGTTGGATAGATTCACTCATTTAAGCTTAAGACCCTAGAGGTTTTGAAGTCTTGCAAACTCGGTTAAGCATAATCATTTGCATCACATAATCATAATTCATCTTACAAAACATCATCCATATGTCATCCCATCATCATTACATCCATACATAATTAGTATAAACATCACATATCATCACACATCATTTGCATAATCAAAATCCATCTCACATTACATAATCATACATTATCATATAATCATTGCATACATCACATAATCATCACATAGGTATCATTATTGCATAATCATAATGATCACCATCATTTAAACATCATAAACAGATAAAATTAGGTACCATCATACAAACATTTCATCTAACATTCATCCATTCATTTGCATCATCTATTTGCATCAGAAAAGTACAAAAACATCAAATACATCACATATCATTGGTATAATAAAGTCCATCACAGGCATCATATAGGAATCATTCATAAATCATCATAAGATCATAACACATCAGTTGCATCATCATTTACATCCATAACATATCATATCATCATCATTATCATCATCATAAAATAGAAATTAAATGCATCCATAGCATATCATATCACATCAAGCATCATAAAGCAGAAATAAAATGCATCCATCATAGGCATCCATCATGAAATCATATAGACACATAGATCATAATCATTGTCGCATATCATATAACCTCAAAATCATAATTTCAAAGTGTACAAGGATATCCAAAGGTCTAAAGAGATACATCAATATCAAAAATGGCAGTGTATCATAAAGTCTGAAAACAAAAGGTACATCATCAATGTCTCAACTGAATAAAGAGGTGTATACATGTCCAAGGTACATCAGAGAATCATAAACTGGAGCTATGTCGTGCTCCCCCCAGACGGTGTTGGCATCATAGGATCAATACCTCCCCCTGCACCCGATGGACCCGCACTAGGATCTATCTAATCTCTAGGCAGTGGTTGTGTGACACCCATACTAATGGTACGAGACTGGGATCTGCCAGACCGAGACTGTGCAAAGCTCTCCCGCCGCTCTGGAAGAACTGCATCGTAATATTGACCTTTGTAGAACTCGGCCTCCTATGTGGTACAATGGACCTCTCTGAAATAATCTGAGGTACCAAAAGCCACCACAACCTACTGTAGCCTCTCGGTGATTCCCTCAGCCTTTTGCATCCGCTGTCTCAAGGCATCCCTCTTAGTAGTCAATATGGTAATTTTCCCCCACATTTGTCCCTATGTTTGTCCCTGGGCATGTACCTATGCAAGTTGGGTCTGTACCTATTGCCTAGTAGTATCTCTCTCTGTCGTCAGTGTCTGTATCTACCCCTATGCCTACGTGAGTAGAGCCTGCACTTGCTCTAGCTGACCCTGTAAAGTCTTGACCTGTACCTAAAGTGCAGTAATCTGTGTCTGCTATTGTGGTGAGGGTAGTTAAACCTCCACATGTCACCTCTTGCGAGGCACTCTCATCTCTCCAACGTTCAGCCCTAGTCCTCTGCCACCCCCATCACTCTCCTCATCATCACTATCATCCTTGCTATCCCCCTCCTCACTGCTCTCCTCCTCCTCCTCCCCCTGCTCCTCCTCACCTTGCTCCTTCTCCTCCACTCTTCGTCACCTCCACCCATGACCTCTTGCCTCCTCCTCCTCCGCTAACAATGGTGTTGGCTCATCCAAACTCGTAATCTATGGGAATGTGTGCATAAACATATATAGGTCATACTCCTCGAATATTGGTGCATTGGTGATCTTTGGATGCACCTCCCAAATGACGACCTATAACCCCTGCAAGTGATGCACCGCTGCATCATAGGACAAGACTGGCCCCCACTCTATAGCATCATGTCGTCGTTGTGCATAATGGGCCACTCCCTGGGGCATGCCTTGAATCCTGCCATACTATCTCAGTACTCTCAACATCATAAATCTCTTGATGATAAAATAGGTTTGACCAATCAAATAAATTGACTGAAACAAATATGACATCTCGGTGTCATCCTCAGGCCACTACTTGTAATCAACATATGGCCACCATACCACCGACTCTAGATCATCTAGCACTCTCCTCCAGTGCTCGAGTTTTCCCAGCCTTGACTGAGCAACTCAACCTGCATAGATGTGAACATAGGGCCTCATGGGTGGCCGATGTCTATCTCCCACTGGTTGACTGACTGTTATATGCTCCTAGGCCCAAACCTGGAGCAATGTGACCCTCGTCGATAAACTCACCCCACACAGATAGACCACCTGGTGTAGATCATGGTAAAGGTGTGCAAGCATACAACAACCCCATGCATATTGAGTTTCATGAACAATCATGCTCTCCAAGATCCGTTCCCATCTAACTGAGATTCCCTTTGACTTGTGATCAGGACAAAGGAACCCTCCAATGAAACAAGATAGAACATAAGGCAAAGTGGTGTATGCATCGACCATGTCCCTCCACGAAATCTCATACCCGCATATATGGTCATCCTGAAATACTCTTCGCAGCGCATCGGTCCCACCCTGCTCATGTGAATCATATAAAACAAGCTCTCCAACCATGGGAATCTATAGAATTTGGTAGACATCCTCAAGTGTAACTGTAATCTCACTAGTGGGAAAATGGAAGGTGTTATGCTCATTGTGCCACCTCTCAGCTAAGGCTGTCAACAACCCCCTATTTATCTTGATCTAGGGCATATCGATAAGAGATGACAAACCACATTGTGCAATAATAGTTGTCTCGAGCTGTGTCAGATGGCGAATCAACTCCCATGTCCTTGGGAACCGCTCTCTGATCTATAAACTCGTCAAAGGCTCCTATCATTACAAATCAGTCAATCAATCAACCAACATCAATCAGTCAATCAATCAATCAACCTATCAATCTAATCAGCTCTGGTGAGCCTTTGATCAAATCTCATGAGCATCAATCTATCATTCAACCTCACCTATCATGAGGTTTATCAGATCAATCAATTTTAACCTCGCCTATCATGAGGTTTATCAAATCGATCAATTCACCTCGCCTATCATGAGGTTTAACAAATCGATCAATGCACCTCGCCTATCATGAGGTTCATCAAATCAATCAATGCACCTCGCCTATCATGAGGTTCATCAATCAACTCAACCTCGCCTATCATGAGGTTTATCAAATCAATCAACCTATAATTGATCCTCGCCTATCATGAGGTCAATTATCATCATCCTATCATTGCATCTCACCTATCATGAGATCAATGGACATCTAATCCATCAATCATCATCAATCATCATCAACACAAAGGCTGGCATGATAAAACATCATCGACATAAAGGAGTCTAATCAGAAAAATCATCAATCTGGTCTAAAACTTCACCAATGTGCTAGAATATTCTTTCTATGCACTAATAAAACCCAATGCGCCAAAAAATTCATCAATGCGCTAGAATAGAGGTTCTATGCACCAAACTACTCTATGCGCCATTTCATTTGCTCAATGCGCCAAAACAGGGTCCCGATGCACCACTTCACTCTATGTGCTAGTTCATCTCATCAATGCGCTAATCTAATTGCCCTAAGCGCTAATCTATCATATGCACCATTACAGTTAACCAATGCGCTACTTCAGGCACCCTAAGCGCTAATCTATCAATGTGCTATTTCATTCACTCTATGCGCTAAAAGTTTTATCCTATGCGCTATAACAGTATCCCTATGCGCTACTTTGGTCTCTCTATGCGCTAAAGTAATTAAAAATTGTTTAAATGAAAAAAATGGAGGGAAAATAAAATGCACAAAATACGAGGCAGTTTTGGGGGTACTCACCAGAGGTCCGTACACTACTGGGCGGTTGTATTGCCTAACCCGCTCAAATCGGTGCGTGTGATAGGGGATCACCATTCTGCTCCAAGTTTTCTAAATCACTCTCACTCACAAGTTTTCAAATTGCAAAATGCACAAATGAACTTTCTAATCAACTTTTTAACCTTTTAAGGTTAATTAAGTGGCATTTTATGGGGATGTTTTATTTTTATTTTTCAAAAGGGCCTTAATTAATCAGATCATCACCTACTGGCTTATATATCATTTTTCGGGAGATAAATTGTTTCTTGGGCATAAAATTTTGAGATCATCATCAAATCATCGCAAAATCATCAAAATTTTCAAAAATTCCAAAAAATTCTGAAAATTACAAAATTCATTGATTTATCTCCCAAGGGGGCATATATCCGTCATCACCTGAAAATCAGCATCTGGGGCATCAATTTTATTTTTTCTCGGTATTGGTATCAAATTTTTCTTTGAAGCAATGTGTAAACACATTACTTCAAAGAGGAGCAAAATGTATACACCTAAAATTGGCCAAGACATTTAATTAATTAAATACTAGTTATTTAATTAATATTTCATCTACGTATAAATAAATTCTCAATTTATTTATATAGTTCATATCCTTTAATTCTCCAAATCTAAAATCATATTCTTCTAATTTAATTAAATAAACAAATTTCTAAAGTTTGTTTTATTTAATTAATTCTCACTAATCTCAGATTAGGAATTCAAGCACATGTCTACAACTTTTTCATGCCACCTCACCAAGGTCACATGAAATTAAATAATTCTAATTTTTTAAATTAGAATTATCTTCAACAATTTTTCAAACACATGGTTTATTCCTCACACACTTCTTCAACAAACTTTCAAACACATGGTCTTTTTCTCACACAATTGATTCCTCCATCCATTTGGTATGTTGTCTTTGGTCAAGAGATTCATCCATCCATTTGGCATGTTGTCTTTGGTTAAGGGAACATTCTTCTTCATTTTCTCCATCTCTACCATTCATCCCTCTTGTTTCAATATGGACCGTCGATCACTGCCACATCACAAGATGCTTGGAAAAGCCTATAAATACAACCCTTTTCCATTGTATTTGGCATCCACATTTGAGTAGATTTATCATGCAGTAATATCATTTGAGCATTTGAGCATTTTGGAGTCTTATAATTGCATTTCATATCATGTTTTGTTTCAAAGTTACATCTTAGAATCACATTTTGCTTTATAGTTTGATTTTATATCATGCTTTGCTTTATAGTTGCATTTTAGATTAGTATATTCATAGTTAGCATTTAAGCATATGCAGAATCATCCTAGCTTCATATCATAGCATTTACATTGTATAATCTAACATCATTATCCATTCATCATAATATCCATTATCATAGCATTCATCACATTAGTTTCATGTAGGAACTTAATTGGTTTGCATGTTGAATATTATCTCATTTTTCAAGTTGTCATTTTAACAACCATAGTGCACATAAAAATCTGAGAGCCAAATGGTTTAATAAATCCTTGAAAATAGAGGACAATGAAACGTTCTTAAAGATTTGTTTGACTGCAAAATAGAGTAGTTTATTTTATTCAAATCTTTGATATAATCTATTCCATTGGTGTTTGTGTTGATTTACTAACTCTCCCACATTTCACACAACACACATTCATATCTCAATGTTGTGGGACTCCTACTCCTAGAGTTACAACTGCTAGGGTTTCTTATAAACCCTCCACCAGGTTTGCCTTGAACAACTTCTACATAATTCCTTTTGTCATTGCTTTCAGCATGTTTATGTCTAGTAACATTACTAAAAACCTAAAAACTATGTTGGTATCATGTGATAGAACTCACCCTCAAACAAGAAATCCTTACCAAGAATCACCTTTACCACTATTATCGACATAAAGTTTGCCTTGAGCATTATGCATTTGAGGCACTGGTCGGTCACCTCTCCAATAAAAGTCATTTGTTGAACCTCCCTTGTCAGCCATATCGATGTTTCCATTCCACTACAAATAATGTTTTCTACAAACAGCCACACTATGAACTTGGATAGCCCAACCATTAAACTTAGAGGCCAAATTTAGAAAGATATGCAATAATTGCCAACCTAAAAGATATATAAATCCTCCCATGTGTGGAGATGACCCTTCATCGCAATGACTTGACACGTCATCAGGTCAAATTCATCATCACAATTTAATATCCTTGCTGGGAGTTCCATAACGATGAATTATGGATGTATAAATTATCCCACCGAAACTTATAAACCACCTCCCAATGCCTTCAACCTAGGCCAAATTATGTAGAATATGTGTCACCTTTGGTGTTGAAACCCACTATATAAATAGATATGTCACCTTTTACTTATCCCAAATCCTCTGAGAAATATTTCTTTTACTTCCATGAGTGAGACATACTTAATGTTTCATAATTATCGTGAGTGCCAACATACCATAATTATGGTTGAAATGTCAAGGTGTACTAGTGAGCCACATCGCTCATCCAATTAGGTCGTTGATGCCACCACAACGTGGCATCCAACACATACCTAATGGGCCACTTCACCCAAACTTAGCATGGTATTCCTACCACTCCCTAGAATCAAAATTACAAATAGCCCTCCAACCATTTCAAATTTGAAAATTCGAGAATGTAAAGAATATTTGTAATCAAATATAACCAGACAATGGCCCAATTGATGACAAAAGCAATGTAGTAGATGGAATCAAGTCTTACGGTTTGACACAAATTTGAGAGCTGAATTCTAAATCAAGGTTTCAATTCAAAGGGAGAACAACTGAGTACTTTGTAGTGCTTTCCATATCAACAATTGTAGAAAGCATATGTGGATTGCCATATTTGTGCAGCTTTCTTAATACCAACCAACATTACACTTTGGACCTCACCAACAAATGTTGTCCCAAATTTAAACTTGTGTGCACTAGACAACCATCTGAAGTCAGGCTTTCCAAAATTGCATTTATGGAAAGTTGCCCACCCAACCACTCACCAAAGAAGCTTTATCTTCTTAGCTCCACCTTTGATTTTGTTTAGTCACTAGCAAACAATTGAATTGAATATAGAAAGTAACCACTTATTTCTTATTCCAACTACAATGGCCTATTGAAGAATTTCTTTAATCGAGAGTCCATCTGTTCCCATAATTGAGAGCTCATCCACTTCTTGATTGACCTTACAAAGTGTGTGGTTTAACATGTAATATTGAAATCCATCCAATAACTTCAAGGAATTTTCTAGAATAGCCCCAAGCTTCCATTTTATCATTTGTCTGAAACGCAAGGCATTAATAATCAATGTTGAATCTCCCTCTATCACCACATTAGGTAGCTTTAGTTCTAAACAAAAATTGAGACCAATGATCATTGCTTTCATTTTCACCGCATTATTTGTCCCAATGGGGAGAGAGGTTACCATCTTCCCTAATACTTTCCCATTCCAGTCTCTAATGATGCAACCAACCCCATAAATTCCATGTTTCCTCTTGTAGCCCCATCAAAATTTACCTTATACCATCCCACACCAAGCAGTGTCCATTTCACATTTTTCCTTTCATCCTAAGTCTTCAAACCTCCTTCCCCAACATATGGTGGGATTTTAAGACCCTGCCAATTCTTCCTCATGATTGTGTCCCATTATGTGAAGATAACTTGCTTTCTATTTGTATCCCCAATTATGGAATTAATCACCTCCACAACACTCGCCTCTAGTTTGTTCAAGAATGAGTGCATGGGCATTTCCTTATCTTGGAAGATGTGTTTGTTCCTTTCCTTCCATACTTCCCAAAGTACTAACGATGGGCTTGTTATCCAAAGGCTAGAAAACATTGTGTTTTTCTTTAGAGTGGGTTAGGCATTTAGCATATTTAGTATGTCATTGCGAAAGGTTGCATGCCATTATAGTTTAGCACAAAGCCACTGCCAACATTTCATAGAGAAAGGGAAATTTAAGAAGAGATGATTCTCTTTTTCTTCCTCCTGTTTACATATTACACACCTTGATGGGCCATTGTAGCCCATTTTAATGAACCTATCTATTGTAAGTACCCTTCCTTGCACTGCTTCCCAAGTAAACAACCTAGCCTTTGGTAGACAATCTTTATTCCAACAAAGGTTGCTAGGTAACTTTGCCTCTATCTCTTGATTTCTTACCAGTAGTCTATATCCATATTTTGTATTGTAAGTGCTAGTTGGAGATCCATGCCATCTTGGCATTTCTTTCCCATCTTTGATGCAAACTACTCGCTCACACATTGTTGCTTCATATGCTTCAACCACCTCAATTTTCAGCCCCAACGCCCTCACACACTTCCATTGATCCCTATAGAAACCATTTTTTATAGAAATGATCATATAATCCCACACACGACTTCTCCATGCATGTTTGGTGGCAATCCTTGTTTTTTCTAACTCTTTTCTACCATCCAAATTTTGATAACTCCCCCTAGAGTCCTCCCCGAAGAGGTTTGAGCATCCATACCTAATGTCCCATGTTAAATAGTCTACTATAAAATCTCAACTGATTCTTGAGAAATTCCATATCCTAGATCCAATTGGGAATGTTCTTTAGGTGAATATGCTTGTCTCACCCTCATCCAAATATTTCGCCTTTAGAATTTTCACCCATTTGAGCTCTTGATTAGTGTATATCTTCCACATAAGCTTCACCCCCAAGGATTTATTCTGAAGCAACAAACTTTTTAACCCAACACCATCAACTTTCCTCAATTTTCATATCTTTTCCCAGCTTACCATAGGATACTTATACTATTCTAAATTACCTTGTCAAAAGAATTTCTTTATTTTTTGATTGATGCTTTTACTAGCACCAACTGACAAAGGTAAACAAAACAACATATATATTGGGAGAGTAGCTATTACAACCTTTAGAATGGTTAACCTGCCAACCTAAGATAGCCACTTTCCTTTCCAAGAGGCCAACCTTCTATCCACCCTATTTGCCAAAGGATCCCACATTTTGCCTAGTTGTAACCCCGTGGCTAGAGGCAATCCAAGATATTAACTTGATAGTTTTCATTTTTTGAATTTCAGGATACTTAATATCTTATTTTCCCTGACTAGGTTTGTGAAAAAGAAGAAAACTTTACACTTCTCTTTGCTTACCTCCTACCTGATGCAGTAGAATAGCTATCCAATATTTCTTTGAAGTTTTTGGCCTCTCTTTCCCATGCAGCTCCAAACAACATAATATCATCCGTGAATTGTTGGCGAGTGGTCACTTGAATACCCCATGAAATTTAAGTCTCAACAATCTTCCCTTCCACTGAACCTTTCATTATTGATCTCCCAAGAGCCTTTGTCATGATTATAAATAAGAAGGGGGACAAAGGATCCCATTGTCTTAAACCTTGAGATGCTCCAAAAAATCCTTCAGGTGTACTATTTATGAGTACTAAATATCTAGGGCAAGCAATCCAGTTAAATATCCAATTCAACCATCCTCTATGAAAACCAAATGCTTCAATAACTTTAAACAAAAATTTCTAGTTCACTCTATCATATGCTTTCTTAATATCTAACTTAATCCACATTTTTTGTTTTTTTGTCTTTTGTATAGAGTGGATTGCCTCTTGAGCTATTATTACCCCATCCAAGATTGACCTACTAGGAACAAACCCTATTTGTTCTTCAAAAATTATATCAGGTAATATCTTTTTCACCCTATTCGCCACAAATTTTGCAAGGATCTTGTAGATTGTATTACAGAGGGCTATTGGTCTATACTCCTCTAAAGTCTCTATTTTCTCCTATGGTATTAACGCTATAAAGGTGTTGTTCAATTCCTTGAGCACCTTTCCAAAGCATCTAGAGTCCTCTATGGCTTCAACTACATCCCCACCAACAATGTCCCAACATTTTTGGAAAAAGGCCATAGGGAACTTGTCTAGGCCAGGGGCCTTTTTTGGATGAAGCTAGAATAGGGCTTCCTTAACTTCTTTTTCTGTGGATAAAAGTGCAAAGCCGTGTCACACTTTTATAAAGGAAACAACCAACATTGATCCAAGTTTTAAACTTGAATCACTAAAAATTGATATATATGTTTTGAATTTTGAAATGATGTAAACTAATTAAATATTTTTTTTTAGTATATTTTATGTTTGTATTTTTTTGAAAAAATTAAAAAATTGCTTGAATATAGTTTTTTATAAATTAACACTACAATTTAGTTGCCGATAAAATGCTGAAAAATGAAGTTACATGAGACGTCAACCTTTATATAGTAAATTATATTTGTTTTCCTTCAATTTTTGTGTGTATTTATAACTTGATACTTTAGGGCATGAAAAAAAAAATTTCTTCCAATTTTGATAAATATATATTTTTAAATAAATATTAAAATGTGTGCCTATTAAAACTTAATTGTTTCCAGTTGATGTCAACTTTCATATAAATTATTTTTCTAAAATAGAAAAAAAATGACATCATCTTGATATAGATTTTTATATCTAGGGCATCATATTTTTTTAATATATTTTTAATAAGTTTTACTATTTTTCCTTGACATGGTAATCAACCTAATTTTTTATGCCGATAACCTACATTTAGTAAAAACAAAAAGGAAAATATAAATAATAATTAAACTATTAAAATATATAAATTTTTGAAAACTAAACTTATGGATCTACAAAAGGGTATTTTTATATTCTAAAAAAAATGTTTTTTACACAAGTAGAAGTTGTTGAAACATCGAGTTTTTCAAATAATTTTTTTTTTAGTAAATTGGACTCAAAGTGGTGCTAAATATGTATTTATCCAACAACTTTAGTTGGAAAAGTTGTGGACATATATAACTTATCTAGAATGAATCTTACAAGATCATATGTTTGACCAAAATTAATTTTTAGTTAAAATTACTTAAATTTACCTATGCTGATAAGTTGGTTGAAAGTGTGACACAACTTTGTGCTAATACCCCTGTAAAATTTCTAGTGAGCAATTCATTTTGGGCTTTATTTATAAGTCTTGGAATGCATCTAAGGATTTGTTGTTGCGTGTGCAGATTGGATCCATTCTAATCATTTAATAGATTTTGAAAGAAGTCGATAGCGGCCACCTTTATCTCTTCAATTTTATCTAAAGTTCTTCCATCAAAGGTCTTGATGCTTGATAT
This sequence comes from Sequoia sempervirens, assembly GCA_007258455.2. NCBI lineage: Eukaryota > Viridiplantae > Streptophyta > Pinopsida > Cupressales > Cupressaceae > Sequoia > Sequoia sempervirens. The sequence goes on along the minus strand of VDFB02281492.1, from coordinate 963,588,876 downwards.
TCTATTCATTTCCCTCCTAAATTTGGTGAAATTATGGAGGAATTTTGTGTTTTTATCTCCCACATTTAACCACAACTCTCTCAATTTTTGCCTCCAAAAGATCTACTCTCTAGTAAGTAAATCACCCATCTTGCTTAGCAACTCTTTTTCCTAAAAATAACTCATATTATCTATCCCATTTCTTATTATCTTCTCATTCAACTCCTTCAATTCTTCTTTCATTTTCCTCTTTTCTTCAAAGATATTTTTGAAACTATCCATGTTCCTAATATTTAAGTTTTGTTTAATCAACTTCAATTTAGTAACTACGTTGAACATTTTGGACCCACTTGGGTTGTTCTCAGTCCACCACTATCTTATTAAGTCCTTGAAATGGGGGTCCCTGAACCACACATTTTCAAATTTAAAAGGGCATCTTATTGGTTTCCTTTCCCCCAAAATCTCCAAGTTAACAAGGAAGTAATCAAAGCCCGAAGCAGGTGAGATCCTACTCTCCAAGGTGAAGGCAAAGGTACTTAGATCACCTTTACAAAGAAACATGTCCAATTTTTCAACTATTCTACAAAATCCCTTATGCCTATTTGTCCAAGTGAACTAACCATTGCCCATTGAAATCTCCACCAACATATTTCTTTCTACACAATTTTCAAAATATATCTAGGATTGCAATTTACTACCCACACCTCCCTTCTTGTCTTCTGACCTCAAGATAGCAATGAAGTCCCTGTCAAGTAGGCTAAACTCAAATGAGAGATTGTTATAAACTATGTCTAGTTCTCTCCATGTTTCTCTCTTTTGAATATAAGTAATTGGGTCATAGACATTAATAAGAAGAAATCATAGATCAAAAGCCAGAATCCTTACCTTTCATGTTATCTAGTGTTTATTCGAGGCAAATTTCTCCATTAAAACACTTTGTGGTCTCCAAATAGTTGAAATACTGCTTGAAGAGCCTTTTGAGCTTACCGCCAGCATCTTCCATGGCTTCAATATTTTTTTGAAGTGCTCAATTTCCTTTTGATTTAACTTGGATTCTTGTAGAACACACATATCAACCTGAAATGATTCCAAATGGTGCCTAATCAGGCACTTATTGTTAGGGGCGTTCAAGCCCCCAACATTCCAAGTTATGATTTTCATTATGTTTCAAGAAGGGCCTCACCCTTCCCTACTTTTAGCATTTAACTAATATTCAATTAACCACTGGCTCCACCATCCACTTTGAGTTTCTCCTTATTAGGAATTTTTCCCCTCTTCTTACACTTTCTATAGTCAAGGGAAGTCTTAGATGCATCTTTTTGACCAATTTCTAATTTTCCAAACTCCATATATCCTGAGAACATAGTTTTTTGGCTTTTACTTGCTTTAGGAGTGAATTCACCTTCTTTTGATTCTTGTTCAACCTCCTCTAGGTTTGGAATTATTTCCAAATATTCATCCAATACTTTTGTCTCTAGATTCTCTACCAATGGACCACTCTTAACTTCTTTAGCTAATTTGAATAATTCATTACCTACCTCAATTAAGAAGTTGAGGTCCTCTTCATTTTAGTTATTTCCAATCAAGTCCAAGACTTCTATTATTTTCATGTCCAACTCTTTCTTTTGTTTTGTTGAACCCTCACTCTATCTGATTGGTTCTTCTATCTTTTCCTTTGTTACTGGCTCTAACTCCTATCCCCCATGGATCAAGATTATTGAGTTCAATTTTGTATCAACCTTTGAAGAATTGAAAGCATTTTCCTTCTCCAAATGAGGCTCTAAATTTCCCTTGTCTTTCGGGATTGAAATTTTCATAGGACTTCTCCAACCCAACGCCTTTACTTGAATGTTGTTAAGGATTAGATTTGATATTAGAATTTGTTTCCAATTATTCCAGTTAGTAATCAACTCGATCTCCCTCCAATGTGGGCTACTGGGGTTGCTTTCCACACATAATTTCACATTTGTGTTGATACCATCCGAATTTAGCCTCTCCTCTACGCAAATGTACTTTCCCAAATGATTTTTGTTGTCTTCCAAAATGTCAGGCTCCCAAAACTCTAAAGGAAGATTGGGAAGCTTGAACCAATCTTGGATTCTTTCCATGTTGTGCCGAAGAGGATCAAACCCCACCTCCCATCTACAGATGTAGAAGTCATTCCCATCTGTAGTCCATATCCCATTCTCAATTTCTTCCCTAATTGTTTGTGATGGGTAGACCATAATAAAATAGGCATTCACCAGGGCCTTAAACTGCATATCCTGACCCCATCGATCTTGCCACCATTTTATCAAGCTATCCCAATTTATATCCTTGTCATACCATTTGACCAATAAACCTTGTTGCTCCAACCATAATATTGAAGGTTGTAATTTATTTGTTCCAATCATCATATTCTTTCTGTAACCATTCCTTGTTTTATCCTTCTTCCATTCTGCCTAATCATTATCCTTGTGATTCCCATTGTGTCAAAATTCTACGAACCTATTGCCCCTTGATGCCCTTGTTATTGTCAATCTTTTGTGCCCCTAGGAAAGCTTTCTACATCGTGAACATGATTGCATCCCCATCTTTGATTCGCCTTATTTTGCCTACTATTGAATTTGTCACCCGACCTTTTGATGTCATGGTATCTGTTCTCAAGACCTCGATATCAGTACAAATTGTGCCTAGGAAAATCATACCTAGGATTCGCATTCCAAAAGTCACCATCATCCTTATTTCCCTTCCTTTCTAGTGCATGGAAACTACCCTGGTTTTGCCACTTTTTGTTGGCCACATGAGCCTTGATGTGCTCCATAGGGACATCATTTTTTGCCTCCTCCACCTAGAACTGTGAATCCCTACTTGCTCCATCCTTCGCTCGCTCTGCTCCTACGCTTTCCATTATAATTTTTTTTTACAAGATGGTGTTGATAACCTACTTTTAGTAAAAAAAATAATAATAATAAAATAAACTATTGATATATGTGTGTGTGTGTGTGTGTGTGTGTGTGTGTGTGTGTATTGAAAACTACACTTATGGATCAACAAAAGGTGTTATTTACATGAGTAGGAGTTGTTGAGACATCAAAATTTTTAGATAATTTTTATTTTTTGGTAAATTGGCCTCAAAGAGGTGCTACATATGCATTTAGCAAACAATTTTAGTTAGAAAAGTTGTGGACATATCTAACTTATTTAGAAGAAATCTTACTAGATCATATGTTTGACCAAAATTGATTTTTAATTAGAAATACTTAAATTCACTTGTGCTAATAAGTTGGCCAAAAGTGTGACGCAAGTTTGTACTTTTACCTATACAAGGTCTTATTAAGCAAAATGTCTAGCTAAATTAACTAACCTTTTGCATCAAATTATAATTCCAACAATTTTCTTTACTTTAAGTGCAACCAATATGTATTAGCATGATTTGCATGTAATAATACTAGGAACGTAACCAACTAATACACAAGAAGCACTTTTTACTACTTGTGTGATAGTGGATGGCGTCTGCAACTTCGGGCCATGCTAGGGCACCTGAGCCCTAGCCCGTGACTGTTTCTTGTTTGCTTTGTGCGATGTGGGGTGGGTTCTTGGTGTCACTTGGGGGTGAAGCTTGCTTTCTTTCTTTTAATCTTTCCTCCGAAGGCTGCATTCTCATTTTAGGCAGTGATTCCTTCTGGCGTTGGGGTCTCCAATCCCTATCTCCTGTGGTCTTGTGCTCGGGGCTGCTGCTGTGTTGTGGGCTCAAGCCTGTAGTGGGGTGGAGGTGGTGTGTTGGAGGGTTTTTAGGGGTCCTGTGAGTAGGGAGGCCCCATTCTTTGGGTTGCATGGTGTTCCTCTCGGGGGTGGGGTCTAGCTTTCTACACTGCCCTTCTTTAGTTTTGTGTGGAGTGTGATTGGTAAGTGGGGTTGTTGTCCCCACTCCCCATCCTGGAGCTTTGGGTTGTGTGCCCGTCTCGGGCCCCTCAGTATTAAGTGGTGTGTTGGAGGGTTTTTAGGGGTCCTGTGAGTAGAGAGGCCCCATTCTTTGGGCTGCGTGGTGTTCCTCTCGGGGGTGGGGTCTAGCTTTCTACACTGCCCTTCTTTAGTTTTGTGTGGAGTGCGATTGGTAAGTGGGGTTGTTTTCCCCACTCCCCACCATGGAGCTTTGGGTTGTGTGCCCGTCTCGGGTCCCTCAATTTTAATGGTTGTTGGTGAATCGTCTGGGGTTTCGCCCTCAATGGATTTTCGCTCTGCAATTGGTGCCAAGTCATCTTCCCAGGATGTGAAGATTTTTTATAATAATTTATTTTCTCCTGATTCAGGAGCTAGTAGAATGGGACCGTCTAGTGGTTCATGCATTACGAAGATCAATGGGTGTTTGGAACGCTATAAAGAGAGGCCGAAGCTGGTTATCCCGCTGGAGATGATTGCATAAGACATTGATTATTACTCGGGTCACTCTTTATTGTGCAAGTTTATGGGGATGTGTATCTCGTTCCAATTCATAGAGTCATGGGCCCAATGGACCTGGATGCCGGAGGGCGAGATGGAGCTCATGTTGCTGGAAAATAACTATTTCATGGTAACTTTTAATTACATGGCGGATCGTATTAGGGTCTTTGAAGGAGGCCCTTATTTTTATAACCAGATCAGGTTATTTATTAAACCTTGGCATGTGGGATTTGATCCTTTTGAGGAGATTCCAACTCACGTTCTGGTGTGGGTTCAGCTCCCTCGTTTTCCTATGGAATGTTGGCGGGATGATGTTTTGCACCTGTTGGCCTTAATGCTTGGAAAGCCTGTTGGCTCTGCACAATAGACTCAGGTTAAAAAGGTGATGAATTTTGCTCGTATTTGTGTTGAAATTGATTTAAGTAAGCCATTACCAGATTCTGTGGATATGTGTGCGGGTCCTTATTCGTGGTTGCAACAATTGGATTATGAGACTCTTCATTTTCGTTGTCGTCTTTGTCATGAATATGGTCACTTGCTATGACGATGTCCAAGGGCTAGGCCTTCAGAACCCCAGTCTTCTCAGCTCCCTCGCAACCCCCCAGGGTTGACAAGGGGAAGGATCCCATTCCGAGTGAAGTGGTTAGTGCGGATGGTTACGTTCCTGTCAAGGCTCGTCACAGGAACCAGGGTCAGAAGAGGACCTTGATGGAAAGACAGGATGAAGACACCTTTAATAGATTTGAGATTTTAGATGATCTCAACCAGCAGGAATTGAACCCGGGCTTGGTGAATCTGAATCAGGATGTGTTGGTTTCTAGGCAGGAGGGTCTTTTTTCTAAAGCTACTTAGGTTATGCAGGATGCAGGTACTTTGCAAATGGAAACTAACCTTCAGATGGAGGTTAGATTAGAGTCAGTTCCTACGATTGAAGGGAATAAGGGTGTGGGGGATGGATCTTCTCTGGTGGTGAAAGAAGGTTCTGAAATGGTTAAGAATAGCAAGTCTCCTTCTCAATTGGGTCTTCTTCAAAAGGACCCAAAAAAAGGGGTGGGGGAGAAATCCTCCAAGCTTGGTAGAAAAAAGGATTTGGAAAAGATTAAATTAACAGGGGAGACTTTGGTGGAGTCAGGGTCTGTAAAGACCCTGGATTCTCATTTCTCATGTCCCTTGAAATGATTATTTTTTCTTGGAATGTAAGGGGCTTGAACAGTGGCCCTAGACAAAAAGTTGTTCATGCATTGATTAGAAGTCATTCTCCTGATATTCTTTTCCTTCATGAGACTAAGTTATCAGTTGAGTGTATGTTGGGGTTAATGCCTAAGCTATGGGGAAGTAGTGAGTGCCAGGGCATTGGGGCTCATGGATCAGCTAGGGGAGTGGCTTGTCTATGGAACCCTCGCAAGGTTCACCCCCTTTGGTGGATGTCCTTTAAGTCTTCTTTATCTATGAGTGCCTCTTGTTTTGAGATTGGGGAGTCTATACTCTTCTCTAATATCTATGCCCCTGTTGAGATTCAGGGTAAGCAACTTTTGTGGTCCCATATCAAGTTTTTCCGTACCATGGCGCCTTACCTTCCATGGATTGTGTCTAGGGATTTTAATGCCATTTTTGAGCTTGCTAAGAAGCGGGGTGGTATTACCAGATTGGAGGCTTTTGCGCTTCTTTAGGATAATATTGCAACTTTAAATCTTGTTGACATCAAGCCCACCAATGGTCAGTTTACTTGGAACAATCGAAGGGTTGGGGAGAGTTGCATTGCAGAGCGTCTGGATCATTTTTTGGTTTCCTGTTTCTAGGTTGGTGGTCGGTGGTCCTCTAGCTCTGAAATTCTGGATTGGCAGGGCTCAGATCATTGGCCTATCAAGCTTTCCATTACTTATGCTCGTGTGCCTTGGTCTCCTTCTTTCAAGTTTCAGCTTATGTGGTTGCGTGACCCCTCTCTGCATGGCCATGTCACTAACTGGTGGAGGTATGGTAGACCTACTTATGGTACGACAATGTATACTTTTGCTAAGTTATTGCAATTCATGAAGTACCAACTTAAACATTGGAACCGTTGGTGCTTTGGAAACATTTTCCATGAGAAGAGTGTTGCTCAGGTTGAGTTGGATAGTATTACGAGGGTGATCAGGGAGGATGGGGTAACTGAAGATTTGCTTCGGGAGGAGGCTAGGGCTTTGAAGGCACTGGAGGAGTGTGAGCTACAGGAGGAAGTTTTTTGGAAACAAAAGGCTCGGATCGAGTGGCTACAGGAGGGCAATAAGAATACTGCTTTCTTCTTCAATTCGGTGAAAGCCAGGAGACATGGCAATTCTATTTCGGTTCTTGTGAATGACAGGGGGGAGAATATTTCCTTTTTTCAAGAAATCTCGAGTGAGGTTGTGTGGTATTTTGCTCCCTTATTCAGGGAAGACTCGCAGGGGGGTCGCCTGAGGAAGCTCAGGTTCTTTCCTATATTCCATCGGTGGTTTCTAGGGAGATGCAGGTGCATCTTATGGGTGACATTTCTTTGGAAGAGCTGGAGGGGATTGTGTTCCAAATGAAGAAGGGGAAAGCTCCTGGCCCTGATGGCTTCCCTATTGAATTTTTTCAGGAATTCTGGGATATTATCAAGATGGACTTATTGGTAGTTGTTCAAGAGTCACAGAAGAATAAGCAAATGTTGCGTGCTCTGAATTCCACCTTCCTTGTTCTCATCCCCAAGTGTGAGGGGGCGGATAAGTTAACTCAATTTCGCCCTATTTCCTTGTGCAATGTGATTTATAAAATTATATCTAAATTTATTGTTGATAGGTTGAAAAAGTGGCTTACTGTGCTAATCTCTGAGGAACAGAGTGGTTTTGTGGCAGGAAGGAAAATTCTAGATGGGGTGGTTATTGCAACTGAGACCATTCACTCTATGGCTATCTCCAAAGATAAGGCGATGTTCATCAAGTTTGATATGGCTAAGGCTTATGATAGAGTTCGGTGGTCCTTCCTTCGGAAGGTGCTTGGTCCTTTTGGGTTTGGGGAAGACTGGATTCAATGGGTTATAAGTTGTGTTACCTCAACCTCGTTCTCTGTTCTTATCAATGGTGAGCATTCTGAGCTTTTCAGTGCCTCTCAAGCTTTGCATCAGGGAGACCCCCTCTCTCCTTATTTATTTCTTCTCCTTGCTGAAGGTCTTGGACACTTGTTAAGAAGGAATGTGGAGTTGGGTCTCATTCAGGGGTGGAGGTGGGGAGGAGATTTTCCTCTGCAGTCTCATTTACAGTTTGAGGATGACACTGCTCTAATGGGTTTGGCTACTAATAAAGAAGCTTCAAATCTGCGCAGGGTGTTGGATGTTTATCTTGCTGCTTCTGAACAACTGATTAATGAGGATAAGTCCTCCATATTCTTCTTCAATACTTCGGAGCCCATTCAGAGGTGGATTGCTCATATCTTGAGATTTCAATTGGGGCTCTCCCTTTGACCTACCTTGGTATTCCTATTTCAGTGGGAAGGCTGCCTAGGGGTTCTTGGTAGAATTTTCTAGACAAATTTCATGTGAGAGTGAATCATTGGACACACAAGTGGCTATGTTTTGCTAGTCATGTTCAGTTACTCAAGTCTATGGTGCAGGCCCTCCCCATTTATCGTTGCATGATCGAGGTGGCTCATATGGGTTTTTTTAAGGAATTAGATTCCTTAGCAAGACAATTTTTATGGGTTGGCAGCTTGATATCCTCTAAATGGAGTCTTGTCAGATGGGATGTTGTTTTTAGCCCGAAGCAGTTGGGTGGTCTTGGATTAAGGCAGTCTGTTGTGTCTGGGGTGGCGTTGGTAGCGAAATTGTATTGGCGGTGGTGTGTGGAACAGGATCAGATTTGGGCCCGAATTTTATCCCATAAGTATTTCCCTGGGATCCCTTGGATGGATATTCCTCGTTATCCCCTTGTGGGGAAAGGTCCGGTGATTTGGGGTACACTCAAAAAAGGGGTTGCGCTTATCAAGGAGGGCTTATTTTGGATTTGCAAAAGAGGGGTGAAGGTGCATTTTTGGGCCGACTCTTGGGATGGATTCCCTCCCATTGTTTCTCAGTTTCCTAATTTTTTGAATTTGTGTTAGAGGTTCCTGGAGGCTGGTTGGTCGAGGGTGAGTGACTTTAAGTCCTTTTCATCTCATGGTCAGTTGGAGGAGGCGAGATGGAAGAACCCTGAGGAGTGGCCTGCTGTTGGTATGGAGGAAGAGTTTACTGAGCTTTAGAATATCCTTGTCAGTCGACGGTGTAGTTCCCTCCCGGATGGGGATGTTTTGGCCTGGTCTCCTAATCCTAAGGGTGTCTATACTGTCTCTTTGGGATATCAGGGGTTATTATCCCAGAGGTTGGATGTTGTGGAGGTTCACTAGTGGAAGAATGTGTGGAACAAGTTCTCTTGGTCAAAGTGCAATTGCTTTATTTGGACTTTGGCGTGGAATAGATGCTTGACTTGGGATAATATTAGGAAGAGGAAGTTCTAGGGCCCTTCTATCTGTGTTTTGTGTGGAGTTGGAGAGGAGGATTCATCTCACTTGTTTTTTCACTGTCCCTTTGTTGTGCATCTTTGGCATTCTTGGTGGGGTGTCTGGAAAAGCCCCTGTGTTCATGCTTCTTCCCTGGTGGATTTTTGGAGTAGTTTGGGTAAACCTCCTACTTTGACTTCCTTTTTGCGAGTTGCATGGTATGTTGGACCTACCTTCATGCTATGGTAGATTTGGTTGGAATGGAATCATCGAATTTTTTTGTGGCAAAAAGATGTTAGTCCAACAAATTTGGCAAATAATTTTAGGTATGATTCAGGAGACTATAGAGGCTACGTGTGAAGTGGAGTTCCCTTTGGAGAGAAGAGATGCTAAGATGGTGGATAGACTGGGGATTCAGGGATTGTCTTTGGCATCTGCTTGTGTTAGGAGAGGAAGGAGGGTGAAAAAGAAAGTTAAGAGGATGGGAAGATGGCTGCCCCCTCTAGTTGGCATTTTGAAGATCAATACTGATGGTTCCTCAAGAGGCAATCCTGGGCCTGCTGGGATTGGTGGTGTTGGTAGGGATTTTTCTGGCTCAGTGATTTTCTTCTTTGTTGTTCATGAAGGGATGCAGACTGTCAACCTTATGGAAGGTTTGGCTATCCTCTACGCTTTAGAAAAAGCTTATGCTTTGGGGTGGCACAAGGTGATTTGTGAATCTGATTCACAGGTTTTGGTTAATTTAATCAATGATCGGAAGGTTTCTGATGTTAGTTGGCAGTTGGCCAGGATGGTGCAGTAGGTCCTGCAAATTAGCTTTTTGATGGAGTTGGTGTCTTTCGTCCATATTCCGAGGGAGTGGAATAGGGTTGTTGATTGTTTAGCCAAGTGGGCTTCTGAGCATTTAGATGGTCAGAAGGTTGAGGAGTGGGAGCAGGTTTCCCCTAAGCGTCGTCATGACTTGGAGGGGATTCTTGCTGAAGATGTAACTGATTATGGCCTAGGTTGACGTGGCTCTGGCTTTGTTTGGCCGTTTCTTGATGGCTTCTGGGGCTCTAGCCCTTTTTTCTTGTATTGCTCTTTCTTGGTTTTCAATAAAGTTTTTACCCCTTTGTTTTTTTAGAAAAAAAACAAGAAGCACAAAAATGACAATTATAAAATAGTATTAACTACATTCATACTATCGCATACTATATGCACCTATGATTATATGTTTCAAAAAATACTACAAAAGAGAATGAAAGTTCATATTATTGGTCTAGATATATAAATAGTAGCATAGAGGTTCACCACATGTGCATGGATTCATATGGTTAGAGGAAGCACCTAAAATGGACAATATCGATTGAAGAAATGATGATGAAAGACAAACTTCTCATAAATACTTTCATTCCATTCTTCATGCATTAAATCTATGAGTAGATACACATCAACAAAACATGTATGTATGATATCTTAGTTTTATATTTATTCAAAATTACGCTATACTTAAAATATATTTATTTTAACTAATAAACTATATAATATTATCAATTATAGGTCTAACAAAATTTTATATAATATCTATGCCTCTGACATCCACAATAACTTAGTCAAATAGACTTGAAATATGACTATGAAGAGTTACTCAATTATGTTGAATGTCATGCAATGTGTAAAGAGGGTGTTTTCCTACATAAAAAAATGGGAGGAAACTTTGTAAATAAGGTGTTCACACATCTAAATATTTTTTACCAAGAAATAATTAAAATGTGTATATATAAACTAACAAATTAAATTTTTTTGTAGGTATAATGCACTATGGATTTTACATCTAGATGGATCAAATGATTTAAAGACCTAGATATAGGAGATAAAATATATGAACTTGATAGAAATAATGTTCGAGTAAATATACATAATCATTGTATACTTCAATTATGGAGAGAAAATGTAGATCACTAATTGGTTCTTTCAAGATATGTTGTATTTAATTATATTATAATGTATGTAGCAAAAGATGAAAAGAATTCAAAAACATATCATCAAATGTTAATGTGGCTTGCAAATATTGAAAACACTAATGAATTAGTATCAAGAGAATACAAGAGACTTGTAAAAAAACCCTCATTGAACTTGATGAAGATTAATTGATGTGGAGATGAAATTAATTAAATAATTAAAAATTATTTAATTAATGTAAAGACAAAAATTTGATGAATCAATTAAATAATTAAAAAATTATTTAATTAAGGTGAATGACATGGATTAATTTAATTAATTTTGGTGATGGAAAAATGATGAATTAAGTAATTAATATTGATAGAGGAATTGATGAGAAATGATGATAGATGAGATGTAATGTGTTAGTCATTTTTAGGTGTCTAAAAATTATTAAAAAATAATAATTACCAAATTTATGTTAATAATAAATAAAACTCCTAACAAAACAAAAATATGCAAACTTATGTTAACAGTAAATAAAACTCCTAATAAATATGCACCATTAAAAATAAATAAATTACCAAATTTATGTTAATGGAGTTATCCTCAGAGGAGGGAGACAACATAGCTGGGAAGTAACAATGCATTCTTTACTACAACGGGTTGGTGAAGTTGAATTCTTTTTAAAAGATAAAAAAGATGAATGGATCTGGACCAAAAATCATCTAGAAATATCTCAGTTAAATCTGTTTATGAAGTCTTAGAAAAGCCCCTAATTTTGGAGGGTGAATTTGAGACCTACCTTCTAGTGCTAGAGATTTATGTGTTAATGTTGATTTTTGCAATTCGCATGGACGGTTTTGTCAGGGATTATGATGTTACCATGTATTTTGATTAAACATACCTTGGTGTTATCTCATTTACGTGATGCACATGCATGCATGTTTACCTTTATAGATTATGGTTTTGTGGTAATATGCAAAGGATCAAACTAACCTAATGGCCTTGTTATTTGTTATTTAATAAGTGAGATTTTATGATTAGATGGATTACGATGAATACCACATGTAATGTATTTATGTTTAATTATCTTTGAAGTTGATTTTATTAATGTTACAATGTCAATAGTATGGAATGAATGTATGCAATGAGATGTTTGATTTTGTGATGTCATTGTAGAGATATTATGATGATATATTTCATACTTCTATTTGATTATTAATGATGGATTAACTATTGTAATTTAAGTGTGTAGGTTTAGTCCATGACCAGTGGACCCGGGGAAATTCCAAAGTGACAAATGTGCATACCTATGAGGTGACCTGACCTATTTGGAGAAGTTAAGGTGTTATGTGTTGAGATTTTTATGTGATGTGGATATTGTTCGTGATGTGTTAAGTGTGATTATCCTTAGTAGTGTTTAAATGTTACCTTTGTTTAAGCTTGAGTGTAATGAAGTGGTTATGGGTCATTTTGTGAATTGAATGTAATTGTAATTAAAGCCAAGTTTAAAGGTTGATTTAATGTGTTTTATTTATGTATTAATGGATTTTCATGACCCTAGGTCATAGGGCTAGGACTTAAGAATAATTTTATGGGTTAAAAAGTTAATTTTAGAGTCATATGACCCTCTTTTTGGAGCCATTTCTAGTTGTAACGAAATTCAAGTTGGTCAATGTAATTTTCAAATATGCTTGGAGAACCCTCACACCAAAAGTGTGAAGGGTTGAGTTGAGGGAGATCAATTGTGAAGGCAACACTTGTCACCTTCACAACTAAAGATGAGAGATTAGGGCTTTTGTTAGGGATTTTTTTTTTAGAAGATTTGGGAGGGCATTGGGATTGATTCATTCATGCTTATTTTTCATAATCAACTTGGAGGAGAGTGTAGAAGCTTGGGAAGGAGAGAAGATTGGGGAGTTGTTGTTGGTTTCTACATCAAGCATTTCCAAATTGGGGTTATACTAGATTGGTATGCTCTTTCTTGTGCTTCCCCATGAATATGTGTGTATGCATTTATTTTTGTGAATATTTAGTGTTGTTTGCTTGGCTGGTTGTTGTGTTGTGGGTTTGTTTTATGTAGAGGAAGAAAACCTACCATAGTATGGAGGTAGATGAAAGATTATGAGTACCCATATTTCATGTTTATGATAATATGTAAATATTATGTGTTGAAAATTTTGACATGGTGTAGAATGAGGTGAAATGGAAAATAGGTGGAAGTATGGTTTTGGGAGGTGTTTGATATGAGAAACTTGGAGGTGATGCATGGCTAGAAGTGCAAAATTTTCTACTATTTTCCCCCTTTTAGTTGATGTCCCACTCTTGCTATTTTCCCCCTCTTAGTTGATGTCCCCACTCCCCCTTTTAAGACTCTTGAGGAAGAGGCTTGTGTTGTGATTCTTGTGTTGTTAAGAACTTGTAATGTGTGGTAATTGTGTTGAGTTTTTTGTTGTGTAATATTATTGGAAGTGTGATAAAATTGTTGCAATATGTATCATAGTTATAAGTGTTTGTGTTGTGCAAAATCCCTATTATCTTGGTTCTCCCTTAGGTTGGGGGTGGATTGTTTCAGCCCTATGGTAGGGAGGTGAGCTCCCACCTGGTTATGGAAACATGGTTGTGGTTTGTGTGCAGAAATAATAATAAAGGAATAGGCCTATTTGTGATAGAAGGGAAAAAGAATTATTTCCATCAATTTGATGTAGTCATTTCCAATAGGAAGATGGACATGGTTGTAAAAGCAATTATTCCCGTGTAAATATATTATGAATTTCTTTCTCTATGCAAGGTGTCTTGTTTTAAAATACTGGAAAATGACTAATTTGCAATGTGAATTCTAAGTGAAATCTCCATTAGAAACTTGTAGACATAGCTGGAAATCTACAAAATAAAGTGAAATAAATTGTGTTAGCAAGAGATGGAATAATGAACTAAGGAACTAAATTTTACTCCTCTAATTATTTTCTTGATAAAGTGATTTCAAATGCATTCATAATTTGGACTAAAATGTAAGTTATGGTGAAAAGATGTATTATGGCAAAATATTCCATTGTGTATAGCTGGAATATTCTAAGAATAGTAGCAAAAGATCTAACTGCAACAAAGAGTGAAATATATATATGTTAGAAGTAGGTAGATTAAATGCAGGATAGAAACCTTCACTAAAATACCTCTTAGTTATTGTGGATATGATAAATGTAGACATAATTATAATATGTACAAACTTAAACTTCTGAGGAGTAGAAGTGAGAATATGACTAAGTTGTTATCATTGTATGGTTGAAAAATAATATGTTTGTTATGTGTATTTTCTTTACTTTGCTAAAGAAGGTTAGACTTAGTTAAATAGAAGAAAAAAAAAAGAGAGAGAGAAACCAAAAAATAGAAAGAAACGAGGAATAAAAATAGAATAAATTAAAACAAGTTTGTAAATGATTACACAGTGAAATGTCATTATAAAATGAGGGAAAAATCTTAGTTTGTGCAAATTTGTAAAACATGGTAAACCTGGAAATGAATTTTATCTCTCCTTTTCATGCTTCAGTCATTATGTGATGAAAATCAGGTGGATTATTATCTTATTACCTATGTGTCTTACATATCTTGTCTCCTTTGTATCACATGTATAGATAGCAGAATAGGGTTCATGAAAAGAGGATCTAAATCATGATAAAATGACAGTAAATCTAGCGACCACCTATACCAAAACCCATAGCCAATAAATTTCTATATAAAAAGAGTAAAACAAGTAAACCAAGAAAAGAAAGGACATTTATTAGGACATTTTTCAGCCTTTTAGTCAGTCGCCATAGCACTCACAGAGTGAGGCACTAAATCAAGTTTTCAACTAAATATGGCATCCCTTCAAATAAATTCTATGCAAATCTATAAACCCTTATTGCCACAATAAATAGAATGTGAAATTTACCCTCCCCTTTTTCCCTGTATTAAACTACAAGAAGTAGATTAGATTAAGAAAATTTATTTGTATAGAAATCTGTTTAGATGCAAACTTGGAAATTTCACGATTATAAAAATATAAATAAAATCTTAATATACATAACTGCAGTTTTGTGTTTATTTTACTTATAAGTAACAAAATAAAATATTTATCCTATTGGGGAGGAGTGTCTTCCCATGGCACTAGCCAGGGGTGCAACCCCACCATGAGGTTTGGCCCTTTGTAGCAGGTAGAAAACTTGAAAAATAAATTATTACAAACAAGCTAATAAATTATCCCCTATGCCTAACAAATGTGCAGACTTCGGTTCCACATAATCCTTGTCAAATTCCCTCAGCGAAAAATCAACGACCATGTTATGCCTCCCTCATAGCCACCTCATGCCCAACCACTGCAAAACCATACATAAAAAAAAAGGTTTTGAAAGAGAGTTTAAGCACTAGTTTTAGGGAAAAATAAAAATAAAAGAAAGCAAAAATCCGCACGCCAACTTTTAGGGCAGACTAGTGAGGAAGCTAATCAAATTAACAATAAACTAGCAATCACACCTTAGTGTGCAATGGGTATGCCAAGGAATTGTGGAAGGTCTATTTGAAAAAAAAAACTATTTTTTGAGTAAATTTGTGCAATAAATGAGGTCAATTGGTAGTCAACTTAGTTCAAGGATCCAAACGATTAAAACAAAAAAATAATTAGGATCCATTTATAATTTATAGTATCACTACCAACTTTGGCTCATGGATTTCGTATTTTATTTTTGAAAATGAAAATGAAATTAGTTTAGTTTGCAGTAGAATACATATTTCATTTAAAAAATATTTATTATTATATTTAACAATATTTATAAGGATCATGGAAAGATAATTCATCTGATTTTCAAGGAGTTATGTGGGCATATATTAGTGCAAAATTACCACTTCAAAATATCTTACATAATGATTATTATTAGAGAAAAATAGAAATAGATTCTTATGAGTTTATTTAAAAATATGTAATGTGTAAAACACATAGTAACTTAAAATATACACTTACCTTAAATCCTCACTACTTTACATGGCCTTGGTCATATTCTACATGGTGATTAGATTTGGTGGAAAACATTTTCCTGGGTTCATTTGAGGGACATACATTTATCATTAATGCTACTAATTTATTTTACAAAAATGGGTTGAGAGCAAACCTTTCAATTATACAATGATGGCTAATATTTGTGCCTTTATAACAAATAATCTCATCTTTATGTTTAGTTTGACATCTACAATTATGATTGATAGGGAAAAATCTTTTAAGAATAAAGAATTGAAGAAATTTGCAAGGAATGATGGCTAATAGAGAAAGTGATATATAGAGAGATGATTCGTATATCCATTTAGTACAAATTTATTATTACCTATACTATAGTAAAATTTAATATAATGTAATCTCTCTCTATATATACCCAGGTATACTATATTTATTATGGAAGAGATAGAGTGAGAAAATTACTATATTTATTATTATTATTAGGTATGTTATTAATCTTATATTATTATTATTAATATATAAATACTTAGAGATATATCTCTAAATAGTATAACAATATTATGAGAATATGGTATGTTTTTCCTAATAGGTATATTATAGTAATTGCAGTATATTATTATAAGGATATCAATATTGATATATATTTTTTCTAAATATTTCTAATTAGACTATATACTAATGTAATTATAGTATTCACACCTCTTATATTATATGATTAATAATATATATTGTATATTAATATATCTATATATAATTTATATGTGTAACCAGTATAATTATATATTATAATAAGTTAATATATATTTATAATTATGTCTATAATTATATAATATGCCTATAAATATTATATCATAATTATATATAATATATAGTTATTATCAATTATACATTTATAAATTATTAATAGTAATAATTATTAATATATGAATAGGTATTTATGATTATAAAGATATATATAAATATTTATCTAGACTATATTAAATATATAGTTTATAGGAAGTATACAATTATTTACTATAGGTATTTATTATTTTCCTGATAGTATTCATACAAAGTTGAAATGTGGAGAGAGAAAACTGGGTAGAATGTTTAACGATGCCTATAT
The DNA here is from genome assembly GCA_007258455.2 of Sequoia sempervirens. Classification (NCBI taxonomy): domain Eukaryota; kingdom Viridiplantae; phylum Streptophyta; class Pinopsida; order Cupressales; family Cupressaceae; genus Sequoia; species Sequoia sempervirens. The sequence continues at coordinate 963,571,993 of VDFB02281492.1, read as the reverse complement.
TTTTGATAGATGTTGTTTCATTGTTTCAACAGATGGGACACACAAGATTTCCATGCAAGTTAAAACTAAAACCAACCTTATATGTTCGTTGTAGAACAATCTAGTTGCAACTCAGATTTACATGGATGTGAGAGATGTGGTGAGAGCACATTTACCGCTCTAGGATATATTGATTCCATATTTCCATAGTGTGCAATGGACACTATTAGTTGGGTCCATTTTAATGGTAGCATTCTTACTCACCGATAAACTGTTTAGGTTCTTATGATATTTTTATGCTACTAAGTCCCTTGTGTCTTTCCTATTATGCTTATTTAGAAATAACATAGCATCTATAGGTAATTGATAATTCTTTTCAAATTGCAAATGTGAAAACTTGTTGCACAACAATGGCATCCCATAAGATTGTGTTTCTTCAAAGAATTCTTATCAAAAAGCAAGCCACATGCTTTTTCTATGCCTTCGTGTTTGCATACATGTCTATGAGAGCGTTTATAATTACAACATCTAACAAAATTCCTCTATTTGATATTCCTTGATGGACACCCCTACCCATTCTCATGAACCTTTTTGACGCAGGTAAGGATTTACGCTTACCAATTGCGTTTGTTGGAAATTTTTTAAAGCCTTTTATAACAAATCCATTTTGTGTATACCCAATAATCATGGCATACTATGAGAGAGCATTCTTTCTGAAGCATGTTGTCAAATGATTCAGGTGCCTTGTCTATGCTTCACATTTCACATATGTTTTTGTCAAGGTAGTTGCGATGCTAGGAAGAAAATATGGTCTAATTATGCTTTGAAAAATGTTCAAACCATGCACATGAAGTTTATACTTTAGAGATGGTGTGAGCTGAGGGGATGCTGGAAAATGTTTGTAGAATTTGGCCTTGTGCCTGCTAAGAAGATTTTCTTAAGGTTTTTTAGATCATGTTTCTATGGTTGATATCTGTGTGCAGAAAGAAGCCTACACAGAGGAGAGCTTGTGGATATGCTAGCAATAGCACAAATGTTCCCAAAATTACTCACTTCTTACCAAGTATGGATAAGTATGTATTTTTATAAGATGATTTGGGTTTTTAGGATAATTGACTAACTTTCATCTCCTCACTAAGTGCCATCTTAATTCATTTCATTGCAATGTTCAATTGAGGAAAACCAAAGAAAGAAATCAAAAGCTAAGCGAATTGGGTCTCTCATTTACAACCTTAAAACAACGTTTGATTGACATAGTAGGCAATTGTATGCTTCAATGGTAATATTTTTTTTGTTTGAGGTGCAAATATATATATAAAAAAAATGTACATTTTTAACTTGGATGTTAAAGTTTTCAAAGCACAACATATGGTAGAATCTTTTTTGTGTACATTTGCACCTCCCACAACTTGATGAAATGGATGGGGAGAGTGGTATTGGAGGTAGTTATATGCCCAAGGGAGTTGGTGCAGGATGAGTGTGATAGATATGGCATGGAAGGAGGCCAAGCGCTTCAATAACTCTAGGAGTGGCATCAAATGCCCCATTCCTAAAGTGGGCACTATTACAACATGAGGGTTTTGCACACTTTTTGAATAATCCATCCCCAAATTGAGTTAGGTATTTTCCTTGCACGATACAACTTAGTGAATTATGAAATTTCAAGTCCATAAATTCAATGTTCTCCCAATTCTAGCAGCTGAGTAGGCTGTAAAGGATCCATTACTTTGGTAGGAATATGGTGTTCGAAATAATATTTGACACATTAACAGATTAGATATTTAAGTGAAACTTTCATTGCAAGGATGATTGGGCACATATATTTTCATTTCGATGATGAACATGTCAGATCGTTTTGATCATCTTCTATCAATTATTTGCTAATCTCAACTGTTGCTGGACAAAACAAGCTCTGTGAACATCAAATAAGGATTTCAAGCAAGTGGAATTTAATTTGGCTACTTTAAACAATCAACGGTTGGCGATGACCACACTGTCAACCAAGTTGTCTCGCTGCGTTTAAACTGTTGAAGGACAAAATGAGCTCTGAAAGCTCAAATAAAGACATGCCTTCGACGTAATTAAAATGTTTCCCTCAAGCCAATTGAATGCTTGTTATGGGCACTTTATTTTGTCCATTAAAGTTTTAAATCACTAACACTTGAGTAAAAGTTTTAAGTTTTATTCCCCCTTATCTCAACAGCTTGGTATAATATCCTCATGCCTAAATATTGGGTTAAAATTTGCAGCCATAATTGAGGTTTTTAAAAAAGGAAATCATGTGAGAATCTTAAGTTGGTATGATTTTAAAACTGAATTATTTGGAAGAGATTTGTGGTAATTGGAGGGGGAATAAACCCCTTAAGTTTTATCTTCAAGCAATCTAATTTTTAGCCTATAGTGAGAGATTAAAAAAAATGATTTAGATTTCCATAGTAAATATGTAAAGTTAGCCGGCTGGGTGGCTTACTGGTAGTCATTTACCAGCATCTGGCGCACTAGTACTTAGGGATATCTATTTTGCTATCTAAGTTTGTAATCGGGCATGTAACTGCCCTTGTTCGACTGTACATGGGAGCTACCCCCTTTAGTAGCACTCACCTATATATATATATATATATATATATATATATATATATGTAAAGTTAGCCCACCAATTAACTAATAATTTTATGAATAAAGTTAGTGAAATATTAATAAGATTAGTAAAATAGTATGGTGCTAATGTTCTTAATTAATTATGTCATCAATTCTTTATTTAAGTTATGAAGATATAAATAAAATAGTAATTATAATAATAGTGATTAAATCACAAATGGTTTCATTAATTAATTTTAGTAAAATATTATTTGTGTTTATTTATTTATTGTTTTGACTAGAGGTAAAAGATGGGTTTTGAAGGGGCTTGGAACCCTTTACAAAAAGGAACAACTGACACAAAAAGGAAACATCAAACAACCATCAGCCCAACGACAGCAAACCACCAGCCAAAAAGCAGCCAAAAAATGGCACACAACACTACATATTGTTCAGAATTTCAACAGCTTCCATCTCACTAGCAACAAGCTTCTGTCCATTAACCCCAGTATCAGAAACCTCTAAACCCGAGGCCCCAACCTGATTTTTCAATCTATTTCTAGTCCTAACCCCAGGCTCACTAGTATTTACCTCAGAGCTCAAAACAAAACCTTTAGCAGAACCCTTAGCAGCAACATAATCCTCCCCAGTCCACTTACCCTCAGCAACCATATCATCAACAGACAAAATTTCCTTTCTCTTAATCGAGGGAAAAGCCTTCACAGAGTCCGACCTAGTCAGGACTTTAGGATCTTCCCCACTCTTCATAACCATGTTCTAAATTTTGTCAATTTTCTCCTCGAGGGAGAACATTCTAACCTCCATACTCTATTTTAGATTGACGGTTTGCTCCGCCACGGTATTAGCAACAGTATTGAGACCAGCCATTAAATTATCAATTTGGCTATGGATCGTAGGATCCTCAGCCTTACAAGCAATGCTTCTAATGTGAACATTAGTCCTATTAATCTCATGAAAAAACCATTTAAAAAGTTTTAAAAGAACATTGGCACTGTCACGGGCCGAACCCAACACATCAGAAAGATCCTCCCTATCAAAGTTTTCAATGTGTTTTAATCAATTTTACTAAAATATAATGTGTTTTTATGATTCTATTAATAAATCATAGTTAAATGTGAATGTGTTTATTTGATTTTGAATATTTTTTTAATGAAGTTAGTAAAACAATTTAATTTCTAGGAAGAGGATACTTTATGAATTTTTTTTGGCACAATGAAGTTTATATGTGTGTGTATATATATATATATATAGAGAGAGAGATGAAATCTTGGGGCTTAGAGAACTACATGGAATATTTCTTAAAGTTTAGATTTGCAAAATTTTCACAAATTATTACTTTTAGCAAATTGGAACAATATTAAACAAAAGAGATAATGAAATTAAAATAGCATAGGTTAGTATACAAGGAACTTGCAAATTAATTATTATTGTCATTTGGTGTACCTCCTTAGGGGCCTTAGAATACTATTTAAGGATTTATTAAAAAGAATCGTCTTAGAAGAAAACAAAAGTTAGGGGCTATATCAATAGCTCAAATATGTGCCCCACCCTAATGTAAGTATGTTTTAGGGTGATCACCTAAGGACCTTGCAAATAAGGTGATACTAAGTGGAAAACACAATTTAAGGTGTCAAAGGAGAATTATTTTCAATACATGACCTATCTAAATTAGTCTTCATTCGAGAGTAGGTGAAACAGGATCATCATCCTCACCTCACCTACCCTCTCCCCATCTTTTGGCTAGCATGCTTGCAGTGATGTTGCATGAGCAATGTCACTAAGTGCGCATGTTGGTCATCATGTTTTAACATGATGTTTGGTAGGATGATATAAATCAAAGAAAATTGTATGTTGTGTTCATGTCATAAGTGTAAATTTAGGGCACGATAGTGAATTTCATTGGAAGAAGGTATAGATTAAAAACTTGATACCCAAAGTGACAGTTTTTGGTGGATAGTAGCCCATGGTAAGATTCTCACCATAGACAATTTAAAAAATAAAGAGGTTTCCAATTTGTTATGCAACGAAGTTGATGAAACAATAATGCATTTGTTGTTTCAATGTTCCTACTCATGTGAGGTTTGGTCTTTTTTCCTTGCTAACCTCATGACTGAATGGGTTTTCCCACCCTCTATAAAGTTGTTCATGGACTATTGGAATGAATGTCCTTATTCCCATGACATCATTTTTTATCTTTGGTGACAAGTCCCCCCTTTTATAGCCTAGGGGTTGTGAAGGAGCAAAATAATAGAAAAAAGTAAAGATCTTTGCATGGCTATCAAAGATTAGATTCAAGAAAAAATAAACGCATGGAATTATGTCCCTTCTAAGCATATTCCCTCATATAAAGAAATACAAATAAAGAAATTATGGGGAATAACACAGGACTTAACCAACTTCAATTGGGCTAAACAACTAATAAGAAAAACTATAATTTGGTCCCCTTTGAAAGCAGGTTGGATCAAATGCAACTTTGATGGTTGCTCCAAGAAGAATCTTGGAAGGGTGGGAGCTGCGGGAGTAATAAGAGATCATCAAGGAAGTTTTATTAAAGGATATGGTAATGGCTTGGGAATTGTTTCAAACAATCATGTCAAGGCTAGAGCTGCATGGGCTAGTATAAACCAACTAAAGGACAAAGGTTATGTAAAGGTGATAATTGAAGGAATTCCAAACTAATAATTGACAACTTAAAGGGAATTACTGATGTGCCTTGGGAATTGAGAGATCATGGATGGATGTAAGAGAACTCTTAAAACCTTTTAACATTATAAAATTTTCCACATGTATAGAGAAGGTAACATGGAAATGGATGCCATGGAAAATGAAGGTCTAAGTTAGAATGGGTGGTCCTATTGGGATTTCTCATTACTTCCAAATCACATAAAAAAGATAATTAAAAAGGAGAAATGTGTCTCCATGTATAATCCTATACAAAATGATGATAGCTAGCCTTTATTGGGGTGATATTTTATTTTTCTCTAATGATGACAAATCAGGGAAAGGTTAAAGAGTTAGGGATCATCTTGTTAATGATTATCTGGGGCATTATGGTATGTACGAGGATGGAGAACCCTAATGATTTCATTAGTATTACTTTCTATTTGAAGATGAAGATTAACAACATGTGGAAAGAAATCTTAGTAATTTTCCAAGAATTGTTCCTAAGGGGTGGTAGTTTAAAATAATTAAAATTAGGACATTATCTGCTCAAAATCTTTTCAAAACTATTTTTTATTGCTAGTCGAAAACATCTTTGTATCGGTCTTTGCTTGTAAATTCGTGCGAGCTATAAGCTACTTCAAATTACCTTTTAATGACCTGAAATTCATCATTCCCAATTAGGGTTGGAGAGGAACGCACGAGATCTTTTCTTGTGATCTGCTTGAATCTCTGACTATTATAATTCTTGATATTTGGTTTAAGTTGATGCTCTCCCGAATTAGGATCTGAGAATGGCACTGTGCGTGGTCTGGGTGCGAGCTAGGGCCCGCGCGCCCTAGCTCTTCCGTGCTTCCTGCTGCCTGCGGCTGTGTGCTGCTTCTTTGCTGCGTTCTTGGGGGGATTTTCCTGTGCTCAGGGGGGTGTGGGTTGGCTTGGGGGCCGAACCCTTGACTGGTGGTGAGAGGGCGGGTTTTTTTTCTATGTGTTGCTACGCCTATCATTGTTTGGCGGCTGGTGTCTTGAGATCTGAGACTGGGGGTCTCTTATTGCTCCTACCTTGGCTGGTGTGGGTGTGTTACCTTGTCCATGGAGAATCAGGGCTGTGTTTTGTCTCAGATTTCCTCTGGGGATTTGGAGATGGGTGAGCCGTCTGCTTCATTGCATGCCAATGGTGAAGATCAGATGGGTAAACCCTTATATAGAGATGGGGTCTCTTCTGCAAAAGGGACGTTTCGAATTAAAAAAGTAAACGGATGTTTGGAAAGATCTGAGGATCGACCTATTTTGGTTATTCAACCTGAGCAAGTTTCAGAAGATGTTGAGTACTGGGGTAATCATGCCCTTATTTGTAAATTTTTGGGCCTTCGTCTCTCTCTACCGGTGTTGTACTCCTGGGCTCGTCGGGTTTGGAATCCTGAAGGTGAGATGGAGATTATTTTGGCAGCTAATAACTATTTTCTGGTCATCTTCTCTTGCATGTCGGATAGGAATAGGGCTTTTGAAGGAGGCCCTTATTTCTTTAACCAGGTGGGGCTTTTCATCAAGCCTTGGCACATGGGCTTCAACTCTGCTGAAGAGATCCCCTCGCGGGTACCTGTGTGGGTTCGTTTGCCGAGACTTCCTTTGGAATTTTGGAGGGAAGATATCCTTCATTCAATTTCAATGCTTCTTGGAAAACCTGTGGGATCGGCTACACAAACTCAAGATCGTAAGGTAATCTCTTTTGCTCGTATTTGTGTAGAAGTTGATTTAAATAATCTGCTACCAGACTCTATGGAAATCTGCATGGGATCCTCTTCTTGGATCCAACAGCTTGATTATGAGACCCTCCCTTTTAGATGCCGAATTTGTCATGAATATGGTCACTTACACCGCAAATGTCCCAAATTTAAACCCTCTGCCTTGGCTGCCTCTGGACCTTCTAGGGGGGACAAGGGGAAGGATCCTGTGCCTAATGAACCTACAGATAACGAGGGCTTTACTCAGGTTAAGGCCCGTAACAAAGGCAAGGGTAAGAAGAGAACTTGGTTGGATAGTCACAATGATGGCACTTTTAATAGATTTGATGTTCTGGAAGATTTGGCCCAGGAGGAAGGTATTCCAGTTGAGCTCTCTTCTGGGGCTAAGGGTATGCATGAAAGCCAGGATGAGGATGCAAAGAAGGTGGATCAGAGTGTAACTCCAGGGGACCTTCTGGTTGATTAGATTGCTCAGGATCTACCGTCTCAGGTTCAGGATATCAGGGATCTCCAGGGGTCACAGACTCCGAAGGGAGCTGTTGTGATGATTCCTGACCCCCCTGCTACTAAGGGGGCCTCAGACTCTGTGAAGGGTAACAAAGCTCCTCCTGTTTTAGGCTTACACCAGAAATCATTTAAAAAGGGGCCTCTTGACAAACCGTTAAGGGGTGGCAGGAAGACTGATCAAGAGAAGGTCAAGATTATTGGGGATACTTTGGTTGAGTCTGGGTCTGTGAAACCCATTGATTCCCACTTCTCCCTCCCCCGTAAATGATTGTTTTATCATGGAATGTGAGGGGTTTGAACAGCATCCCTAGACAAAAGGCTGTTCACAGATTAATTGAATCTCAGTCTCCTGATGTAGTTTTTATTCAGGAAACAAAGCTTACAGTGGATGGTTTGGCTAATTGTGCTTCGCATATCTGGCCTCAGGGAAATTGGCAGGGGGTGGGTGCATTGAACAATTCGGGGGGGTTGGCTTGCTTTTGGAATCCGAAGAAAGTTCTCCCATTATGGTGGATTTCTAGTCAGTCTTCTATTTCTCTGGTAGCCTCTTGTTTTGTGACTGGAGAAAGATGCCTCTTATCTAATATTTATGCTCCTACTCATCTTTCTGGTAAGTCAAATCTTTGGGCTCACATCAGTTTCATTCGGGCCTTAGACCCGTTTCTTCCATGGATTATGGCCGGTGATTTTAATGCTGTTACTAGCCTGGATGAGAAACGAGGAGGGTTAGCCAAGCTGGACCCCTCAGCTGATCTTCTCAGGGATATGATTGGTTCCTTGAATCTCATTGATGTGAAGCCTTCCAATGGTGTCTTCACATGGAATAATAGGAGGTGTGGTGCTGAGGCTATCTCGGAAAGACTCGATAGATTTTTGGTTTCCTGCTACTGGATGAACAGTAGGTTGACCACCAGTTCAGAAATTCTTGATTGGAGAGGATCCGACCATTGGCCTATAAAGCTCTCTGTCACCATGTATGGAGTCACCAAAAACCCTTCTTTCAAATTTCAGTTAATGTGGTTAAGAGATCAGTCCTTGCATGATCTTATGTTGGATTGGTGGTATGAGGGGATGCCTGCGCATGGGACGGCCATGTTTACTTTTTGTAAGAGGCTTCAACATGTGAAGTACAGGCTTAAGAGATGGAATAACCAATGTTTTGGGAACCTCCATGCTCAGAAGATGGCTGCTCAGTCCAAGTTGGATAACATCACTCGTATGATTCGAGACCAAGGGCTAACCTCTGATCTAAGTATAGCGGAGTCCTTGGCTCTTAAGGGTTTAGAAGAGTGGGAGCTTCGGGAGGAGATCTTTTGGAAGCAAAAATCTCGTGTTGATTGGCTTCAGGAAGGGGATAGGAACACTGCATTCTTTCATAATTCGGTTAAGGCTCGGAGGCAATGGAACTCTATCTCTTCATTGGTTTCACCTGAAGGGGCTCATCTCTCTTCTTGTGTTGATATGTCCAAGGCTGCGGTCAATTATTTTTCAAACCTCTTTTCTAGAGAGGATCTTGCAACTTGGAATGAGGAGAGGGCCATCTTGGATTGTATTCCCCACCTGGTCTCTGCTGAGATGAATGGGGCTCTCTTAGGTCCTATATCGTTACCTGAATTGGAGAAAGTGGTGTTTAACATGAAAAAAGGTAAGGCTCCCGGCCCTGATGGATTTCCTATTGAGTTCTTCCAAGAGTTCTGGGAAATAATAAAGTTTGATCTCCTCGCGGTGGTTCAAGAATCTCACAAGAACAAAAAGATGCTCAAGGCCATGAATTCCACTTTCTTGGCTCTCATACCTAAGAAGGAGGGGGCTCTCATACCTAAGAAGGAGGGGGCTAATCAGCTGGCTCAATTTAGACCTATTGCACTTTGTAATGTTGTTTACAAGATCATCACCAAACTGATTGCGGATAGACTCAAACCACTCCTTGGTTCTCTGATTTCTCCTGAGCAGGGGGGTTTTGTCGAAGGAAGACAAATTTTGGATGGTATTGTGATTGCTATGGAGGCTATTCATTCTATGGCCAACTCTAAGGAGAAGGCTATGTTTATGAAACTTGACATGGCTAAAGCTTATGATCGGGTGAGCTGGGAGTTCTTACAGAAAATTCTCTTGGCTTTTGGCTTCGATGTGGAGTGGGTGAATTGGGTTCTTAGTTGTGTGACCTCATCTTCCTTCTCTGTTCTCATTAATGGGGAACCTTCAGATTTGTTTAGTGCTTCTCGGGGACTTCGGCAAGGGGATCCTTTATCTCCTTATTTATTCATTATCATGGCGGAGGGTCTGGGAAGATTCATCAAATCTCAGGTGAGGCAAGGTCTTATCCAAGGTTGGAGATGGAACAATTCTCTTCCTTCCTACTCTCATCTTCAGTTTGTGGATGATACGACATTGATGGGCATGGCTCGAATTAGTGAGGCAGTGAACTTCAGGAGTGCCTTAGACATATATTTGAAGGCTTCAGGTCAGTGCATTGATGATGACAAGTCATCCATTTATTTCTTTAATACCCCTTGGCTTATTCAAAGCAGGATTGCTAGGATCCTTAGATTTCAGATTGGTTCTCTTCCCTTGATGTACCTTGGGATCCCTTTGGCTTTGGGATCTCAACGTAGAGATTACTGGCAGGGAATTTTGGAGAAATTCCGGAGTAAGGTTAGTCATTGGACTTTCAGATGGTTATCTGCTGCTGGGAGAGTGGTTCTCCTAAAGACTGTGGTGCAATCTCTCCCCATTTACAGGTGTTGTGTGCAGGTTCCCCCTTCCTCCTTTGTGAGGGAGTTTGATGCTCTGTCTCGGCAATTCCTTTGGTCTGGCAACCTTCTCTCCTCGAAGTGGAGTTTAGTCAAGTGGGAGTGTGTCTGCAGGCCGAAGCATGCTGGGGGTCTTGGTCTTAGGTCTATGGCTCTTGTTGTCACGGCCTTGGCGGCCAAGCTATACTGGAGATGGTGCAACAATCAGGATCATGACTGGGCCAGGATTCTTGCTCACAAGTATCTTGCTGGTGCTGATAGCCTTGATGTGCCGCGTCTTGCTTTGTTGGGTAAAGGTTCTTGTATTTGGGATACCCTTAAGAAGGGTGCTCAGTTGATTAAGGAGGGTCTCTTCTAGATTTGTAATAGAGGCTCTGATGTGCTATTCTGGCAGGACTCTTGGGATGGCCACCCTCCCATTCTTTCTAGTTTCCCTCAGCTTTGGCCTTTGTGCCATATTTTTTCTGAGGCGGGTTGGACTAAGGTGGAGCATTTTAAAACTGTCAAGCGAATTGGTTAGGCGATGGTGGCTTGTTGGAAGGACCCGCATGAGTGGCCCATGGGTGGTTCAGAGGAGGATCGTGCTATTCTTATTAGAGTTTTGGAAGGCAGGCTCTGCAGCTCCCTTAATGAGAGGGATGTTTTGGCTTGGAGTCCGAGCCCAAAAGGCAAATTTTCAGTTGCTCAAGGATATGCTATGCTTGACAAGAATTTACATGGTCCCACTGAGGTGCACTGGTGGAAGAAGGTTTGGGACAACTTTTCTTGGCCCAAATGTAATTTCTTCTTATGGTTGGTTGCTCAGAAGAAGTGCCTCACTTGGGATAATCTACGCAAGCGCGGCTTTCAGGGACCGTCTATCTGCTTCCTTTGTTCGCATAGTGAGGAATGTACCTCTCACTTGTTCTTCCTTTGCCCTTTTTCTAAAGAGATATGGCATAGATGGTGGGAGGCGTGGCGTCATGGCTGTATTCATGCTACCTCCCTAATTGAATTTTGGGAATGTCTTGGCAGGTCTCCTGCTAAGACTTCTTTCTTGCAGGTGGCTTGGTCTATTGGGCCTGTTTTGATTCTTTGGAACCTTTGGCTGGAGAGGAACCGTAGAGTTTTTTGTGGTTCTAAAGTGGGAAGTTTGCAATTGTGGAAGAAGATAATTAGTAGGCTTCAGGAGACAATTTCAGCTAAGTGCGATATGACTGATAATATTGATCAGGGTGATCTTGCTGTTGTGCGGAACTTGAACCTGGGGGATAATACAAGGGGAAACAGTGCTGGGAGAAGACCCCGTCATGCTAGGCAACGGGTCTGTCGAGAAGGGAGGTGGTCACCTCCCCCTGAGGGGGTCCTTAAGATTAATACTGATGGTTCGTCCCGTGGAAACCCTGGTCATGCTGGGGTCGGGGGTATTGGCAGAGGTAATGATGGTGGTGCGATTTTTTTCTTTTCTATTTACAAGGGTCAGCACTCTAATAATCTGATGGAGGCCCTTGCTATTAAGATTGCCATTGAGCGTGGTTGCTCTTTAGGTTGGAGGAGGATCATTTGTGAGTCTGATTCTCAGATTGTGGTGGATATGCTAAACAACCAGAGGTTGGATGATGTTAGTTGGCAGTTAGCCTCTGTTGTCAGACAGATTTTGAGTCTTTGCAGTCCCTTGGTTTCTGTCTCCTTTTGTCACATCCCTAGAGAATGGAACAGAGTGGCTGATTGTCTGGCGAAGTGGGCCTTTGAGAATGTGGATGGCTGGGATATTAGTGGAAGGGAGGAGTTACCTTCCGATTATCATGAGACCTTAGAGAGGTTATTAGTGGAAGATAGGAATATGTAATGGGGTGGTTGGTTTTTCTGGTGGTGGTCTTGGTTGGTGGGCCTCTGGCCTTTGCTTTGTACTTCGGTTTTGATTGAATAAAATTTTTACCCCTTTCCTTTTAAAAAGAAAAAAAGAAAAAAAGAAAAAAAGTTGATGCTCTCCCAAATACAAACTCCAAGTGTAACCCTTAATGTTGAAGATTTCACTTTTCTTGTGATCTCGGTGTTGGATGATATTGGCTTAGCAAACGATTACCTGTTGCTACAAAAATATTGTTTGATTAGTGAGGATACTATGGGGGAGCCTAGGAAGAGGATCAAACCGAGTAATTTTTATTCCCTCAAACAAAATGCAGAATTATGGGGTCTCTTTGAAAGAGTGAGTTTCACTCCATTCTTTGAAGCTATGGAAGGATACAATGAATTCCTAAGCTTCAAGTTCGCTAACTCCTAGAGCAATGGGGAAGTGAAAATTGGAGGGCTCCAATTCACTATTAATGCTAAATTAATTCCTCAAGCTATGGGCTTGCCTTATGAAGGAAAGAAGATTGCCAAAAAGAGTACTGGGAATTACCAGGAATACATTGACAAATTTTTTGAGGAAAAAGAAAAAGCGAGGAGATTCCAGAATGGATACTCCAAACTGAAGCTTCCAATAACCTACCATAATGTAAGTTTTTTTGTGATGAAATAATTTACTCTTAAAGGTCGTTTTCAATTGATAAATGGCTATTACTTTTCTATTCTAAATCAAATCCACCACTTAGAGAAAATTAACCTTCCTTTCTTTCTCCTTTCGTCCCTCCAACAAAGCATGAAAAATGGCGCAAACTCCCCGCTAAATTAGGGTCTCATTAGAGCTATTTGCAAGTTTGTCCTTGCTCCCATGCCACAAAAGAATTTGGCCCTTAACCTCCTTGGAAACCCTTAATTTCCTAAAAGCTTTGTTCGCATAGAACTGCTTGAAAGTAAACCTCACTCCCCTGACAAAGCAACTAAGTCGAAGAAGAACAAGTCCCCTCCCCCTTGATAGACAAACCCTCTTGGGTTGAGCTCTTAAGAATCACTCTAAAGAAACATAATTCTTCACCCCTCTCTTCTGGCATAATTAAACGCAAAAAGGCAGTGATAAAGGAATCTAGCCCGAAAAGTCCCACTATTACTATCTTAGATGACAAGGATAATGCCCTGATAGTGGCTTGACACCCCCTTGTGACCAAAGGTCGACTTGCTTGACTATTGTTTCTTCTAAAGAGTTAGAAGCTGGTAAAAAGGGTAAAAAACATGGTGAAAGGGAGAATAGGGTATCTTCTGAGGAGGGTGATAAAAAAGTAAAAAAGGTGGTGGTGGTGGTGGAGAAAGAGGATTCTTCAGAGGAAGAATACATTCCTAACAATCTTGGGGATACTAAATTTTCTAGGAGGAATTTTATGATTCTGATGAAAAAGAAGAAGATAGCCAAGATATGGAAGAATAAAATAATGAGCAAAAAGCAGATATCGGTGTGGGAGAAGGGTTTGATTTTGGAAAAGAATATGGGAAAGAGACTGCCAATGTTTTTGATATAATAAGCTGCATTTACAGGGCACAATGCCCTTTACACAATGAGCCCAGAGAGCCAAAAAAGATCAATTCCAAAACATTAAAACAACAACCACCAAAAAAAAAGATATAGAAATAGCAGATCGACACCAATAAACAACGACCCAACAAAACATAACACAAAAGCAACAAACTAACTATTTATACCCTCCCGTTTCTGTATGAGGAGGTTTATAACATCCTCCCCAATCCAGTTGGGGCCCTCCTCCATAATCTTCTTGTCCACTTCTTCTTTGAGCACAGTAGAAAGGGTACCAATAGAACAATGGATAATTTTGATGGTGAACTAGGTCAACCTAGCGAATCTCCTTTCGAGTTTATCCATTCGCTCCAACAACTTGCTATAATCATCCTCCTTGTCCATAGTCTTTTCATTTTCCTCCTCCATGGCCCTAGGGTCTGAGGAATGGGTCATCGAATCTTCCTAGAGCATCTTGTTGAGGTCATAAAAATGACTAGGTCCTTCCACAAATTCCTCCTCCTCCTCTTTTGTATCTTCCTCATTCCTCTTGCCTTTGCTATCATTATGCTCCTCGTTAGTAGAAATATCATTCATTGGCACTTTCTTACTATTTTTCACCAATCTGTGGGATCTCCTAATGCTGGTATTTTCTACCCCCGTATCCGCAGTAGCAACCACAACAACATCCCCCTTATAGTCTTTACCTACGTTGTTCTTCTCTTTGTTGTCCGTGGTCGACAACTCCACCTGACATTTACCCTCTTCCTTAACTTTTTTCCTAGCTGTAAGTTTGCTATCCATCTTACGAGGAGAAATTTTGAGTTCGCAAAGCCTGGTTATCACTTTCAACTGAGCAGTCACCGCACCACCCTTCTTTTTCTTAGCAAGATGTTTAGGCTTAGGGGTTTCGGTGATCACCGAAGGGGTTTTCCTTTTAGGGCCCTTAGAATCGGTCGAGGAGGGATTCGTAGTAGGCTATTCAGGGGGTTCAAGCTCCTCGATATGAACAACAAAAATAGGTTTGGGAAGACAGAGAGCTAGATGGAAATGATAAAGCCTTAGGACGAGACCCTGGTGGAGCGACAGGGGGCGTGTCATCATGGTTTTGGGCAGCAGTGTCCAAACACTTCTCAATAGAATTCTCCAAGTTAGTAAGTAAGAACAAAGGAAAACTCAACAACATTTTGTGATGAAGATGATTGAGAAGAGGCAAATGGTAATAGTAAAACACTTTATGGCTACCTTCTAAGGTCACATACTTCATAATAGCCATACAAACTTGGTCCCAAGGACGAGGGAGCACATCCCTTTTGAAACCTGACTAAGCCCTAACTGGTTTTTCATTTTCTTTGAAGAAAGCATTGAGGCTTTCATCATCCTGGGTCTTGGTGTGTTTAGTATACTTCTTTCCGCTGCATGAAAGCCTAGTCACTCGAGCTATGAAATCCTCATTGACCTCGAAAGAGTTACCTCCCATTGTAACCCTCCTATCTTTCTAAGAGCTCACAAACTAAGTCGACATCCTTGCATCATGTCCCACTCAACACTCCATCAACAGTGCCAACCCACCTTCAACATAAATATGCCAAACCAGGGGATCCTTTCGGAATTGCTCACAGTTATTCGACTCTGTCCTCACCCTGTCACCACCCATTTTTCCACACTTCACTTTGAGATATCAGTAATCTTGCGAGAGAAAAAAATTAAAATGTCTGTCAATGTGATTGGTCACCCAAAAAATGTTGTTTTAAAGCTAGCTAGGATGATGTCAAGTAATTAAGGCGATCTGCAAGTTACACACCCCAAATGTTATTTCTAAAGAGGATATCTTTGCGAGCCCATAATTGAAAATCTTAAGACACCAAGGGCTTAGGTTGTGAAAAATGATGACATTGATGGGTTTACCCTTCAAATTGTAATTGCACAAGTACCAATGCCAAATGGTTGCGGGGCCAAATATAGAAATCCCTAAGTATCCATCCTTTATTCTATTAAATTTTTTAGCAATGTCGAGAGGACTCCGAATGACCTCCACATGATAAGAAGAAGTCACATCAAAATGAGAAGCCCACCAGAACGAGAATTTGAAATTGATAATTTGTATGGATATGCTGAGGTTATGACAAGACCACTTATTAAATTTGCGCATAGCCCAACCAATCTTAACCGTTGACCTGAGGTATTCCCCATTACCTCTCATAATTAGCTCCATATCCACCTTCTTTGCCTAATTTTTCAAAAGCTGCCACATATTTAACACCTCATCATCCTTCTTTGTCCACATCACCCAAAGTAAAAGTATGTGGACAATCCATAAATCCATAAAAGGAGCATAATTAGTTATCATCATGGGTAACAATGGTGCTTTGTTCCTTAAGGATGATACCTTGTATCTTCAACGGTATTTTAGTTATTTAGTTTTTTAATAATAAATAGTATTTATACACTTATCTAAAAATTGTAGTTTAATTTCAAAATCTTATTTTGTTTTTCTTATATATTTATTGAATTGTGTTTATTATTAAATATTAATATTTTTATGTGAAAATGTCAACCAAAATTTAAGATCAAAATAAAAAACATTAATAAAATTGAAAACAATAATGATTAATTTTATAAATATTTTATTGTAACAATAAAATTAAGGAATGAAATGTAATGATATGAATATATAGAAAAACTCATATCTTTCACCTTGATTTCAAAATCTTAATATTTAATAATAAACATAGTAAATAAAATAAAACAAGAGCTGCAGAGCAGCGAAGTTCCTACCTAAATGTTTAAGAATAGTCTTGTTTTTAGTTGTTGTGTTTGCTATGTTTTAGCAATAGTGTTGATATTACCCATGGACAGTCATAAATCTTTGTGTTTTGGGTTCTTTAGCATCCTTTATAGTATTTGTCCCTAGTTAGAGCCAATTGTTACCTCATGTTTCATCAAATCCTTTTGAGCCTTGCTAAAATTTGGAGAAGTTCATCATTAGTCAGTCAGTTTCGATAAGGTTCTCAGAACCTTGTCAATTTTTGACAACATTTCGCTAACCATGTATTATCCTGACAACTTGTTAAAGGTTCATATTATTTCTGATGTGTTGGTCATCACTTAAGTTATAATAATATCATTATCTTTAGATGAGGTTTTCAGAACCTCATTGGGTTTCAATAATGTTTTCCTAACCTAGTCTAAAGCCAACACAAGTAGGGAAAGTTGACCCATTCAATCAAAAGTGGAGAAATTGAAGACAATAAAGAAGCATTTAGGAACTTATTGAAGGTTTTGAAACCTTTGTTAGAATTCGAAAGGTTTTAGAAACCTCATTAAACTCCAAAGGTTGCCTCATCCTTGGGATGGTGAGTTATTTTATTTTGGCTTCTATGGTTTCACAACCATCATCAAGATCCAACATGGTTTCCACAACCAAGTCCAGAGTCAAATTTTTGTTAATACTTTGGTTCCACCGTGAGCTCTCATAAAAGTTTGGAAAGATCAAAGGCATTGAAGTTTAATTTTGGAACTTTCTAGAGGTTTTGAAACCTCTATCAAAATTCAATAAGGTTTCCACAACCTTGAGAAAAGTTGTCAAAAATTCTTTCAAAAATAATTATAAGTTCTCATTTGAAGCTCACATTCTAAATTTGGAAGAATATTGGGTAGATTGTGCAAACGAATATGAAGTAAGGAGAAGAGGATGGATGAGGTTGTCACTAAGGTAGATTGTAACTTTCAGATTAAATTGTGATATCCAGGGTATCGAAGATGATGACTCTAATCTAGCTGAGCATATCTTCATATAACACATACAAATCCAACCCATCCTACCAATATATTGGATTTTTAAGGAAATATAAACCATTGAGGCTAAGATGGAAATAGTACTTAGGTGAATAAAGGAATGGGTAATGAAAAATCCCGCCCCTTGGAAAGCTAAGCAAGCTACAAAGAAATCATAGATTAGTTAGAGGAGGTCTTCATCACTTAAAAAAATGGCATCCACAACATAGTAGACTACCTCTAGAGGTAGTGGAGATGATGCTGAGGATCCCTTAGGAAGTAGGAAATTGGAAAATGCTTGTGAGGTATCTAATACATCTCCTCTCAAAAGGTCACTTCAATTTTATTTTCCAAGAACTAGTAATGTCCCCACACCTTCATCTATCTCATGGTTAGAACAATATTTAACCATGAAAAAAAAGGTGGTTGACTTGAGTCTACCCAATAAGGATATTGTGTCTCAATTAATCCAAAGAATGCCACATGTCAAAAACCTAAAATCACATCCTAATTGTTGAATGATCCCTCCTAGGGAAATATGTATGTTGACGTTGCTCATCTCTCCACTCAAAAAGAGGCTAGTCAAATGATTGCAAGTGATTTTAGTGTCACTAGGATTAATTTGGGACCCTCTACAAGAGATTGAGATGTCCACAATTTTTAGGTGTCAACTGCTAGGCTTGTAGAAATGATAGAAAAAGACAACTAGAGAAAAGACCAGTTAAAACAATAGGTTAATGCTTTAACCAATTATTTAAGATATCTTGTTAACCTTTCTACTCAACCCATTGGCCAAATTGAAGTACATTTTGATCATTTATCTGTTTAAAGTGGAAAAGAAATGATTGATAAGATTCATGTTTAAAGTCTTATGGGAAGGTCACAAAATATTGGACCTTGAGAATATGTTGGTAAGGGAAACAAAGGTTGTCACAAACATGAAGAAAATATGTAAGGATATTAAGGTATTGAAGAAAGAGATTGATAGTGCACCACCCGAGCCAAATATTGCCTCGTGTTTTTATTGGTTTTTTTTCTAAATAACTTAAGGTCTCAAGAAGTTTAAGGGGCTCTTAACTTCTTTTAAGTTACTTTCAAGAAGCAATTACTCTTGTAAATGTATATAAACTATGATGTTACCAAAAGAACTTCTTATGAGAAATTTTTGAAAAAGGGAAATGGATAGAAAGTAATTCAAATAGGAAGAGGAGGTTGTATGTTTGTGAGCTTATAGTTTTCGATAAATGAATGAAATGAAATCCATGTTATAGTTTATGCACTGTGATTGGTTTCATTGGTTATTGCATTGTTGTGTGAATGTGAGAACCATTTCTAGTATCTAATCTTCTCGAGTTTAGAATTATTTTTGGTTGATAAGTTTACTATTTTATGCTTTGTGGAATGCAATTAGTCTATGTTTTGATTGTTTTCTTACAAATTAGATTTTGTTCAATAAAAGATTCACTGGTAGTATTTTATTGATTTGTGTTGCTCCTATTATTTTGACCTTTCTTGCTTTCTAGTTAAAAGCATACCCATGTTAAAGATTTTTAAAACTCAAAGAACTCAAATGAGGGAGTTGTGTACCTCATAAAATTCAGAGGTAAATTATTTCTATTCTCTTATCAAACGAGGGAGTTGTACCTCATAAAATTCAGAGGTAAATTATTCCATATAGAAATAATTTACCCAACTGTTGGTTAGTAATTATTTATATGATTGAACAATAGAGAAAAAAGTTAAAAATTTCAAATAGTGAATAATCTATTAACTAACACTATTTATATTTGACTTTTGTGGGATGTAATTTTTTTCGAAATATATATGTTAGTTGTATTTTAGTTTTTATTGTTTTTATTATTTTTATATGTTTGGTGTGTTTTAGTTTTTATTAATCATGTATGTGACTCCTTAATAGCTTTTGTTCACACACTTAAGCTACTTTATAATAAAGAATTTAAAATGTTTTAAACAAAAAGATAATAAACATGCATTTTTTTATAGTTCTACTCATATATAATATAGGTTAGCTATCATATACAATAGCTATAGTTACACACACTTTTTTATTTTTCAACAAGTGTTTAGTTTATTGACTAATATTTTGAGAAGTGTATTATAAAAAAATTGGCTCTCACTTCACAAGTGTGTATAAAACACCTATAGTCATTTACACATTAAATAAATAATATTTAATAATAAACATAATAAGGACATCATTTAATAATTAAGATGTCGTATTAAGTGAAAAAATTGTCTAGCAAAAAATGATGAAATTAAATTTTTATAATTGTTTGCATATGTTGTATTATTTATTTTATTACTATATAACATTAAAAAATTGCTAAAAAATAAATAAAACTAATTATTGAGTAAATGTAAAAAGTGTTTGTTTTTCTTTATCTGTCAACTTACATATTTATGTATTGATGAAACTATTCATTTATTTAGTAGTTTAGATAGATGAAAATAATTCTTAGATAAAATTAAAATGTGTTTGTATGCATGTAATAAATAAAATAATTATGTCATAAAATAAAATAACTCTTAAGTGGATATTAATATATCTAAATATTTTCTAAATAGATTATTTAAGAATCTATAGTAGTATTATTAGTGTTCATGATTAACATATATTTCTTAAAATACATTTATTTGAAAGATATGATATATATCTATATTGAAATATATATCTTAATTGTGTGTTCTTTATCTATCAACTTACATATTTATGTATTGATGAAACTATTTATCTATTTAGTAGTTCAAATAGATGAAAATAATTATTAGATAAAATTAAAATGTGTTTGTATGCATGTAATAAATAAAATGATTATGTCATAAAATAAAATAACTCTTAAGTGGAGATTAATATATCTAAATATTTTCTAAATAGATTATTTAAGATATCTATAGTAGTATTATTAGTGTTCATGATTAACACATATTTCTTAAAATACATTTATTTGAAAGATATGATATATATCTATATTGAAATATCTATCTTAATTGTGTGACATATGTTATATACCTTCCTCCAAATTGATATATATTTAATATCTAAAGTATCTATACTAATTTATTTATTATCTATCCACTTCATTATTTTTTATTGATTATCTAATGATAATCAAACAAATATATCATTAGATTTATTTTTATTTATATATTATTAAAAAAAATACAACTTTATATCAAATTTTAAAATAGAAAGATACTTTATCACTATCTAATTAAAATAATCATAATATAAATTTATCTTATACTTTGTAATGAAATGATAAATTATTTCCTTGAAATCGAGATGTTGAATTTTTTATCTAATAGCAATTGAGATCAACCATATTTTATATTTTTTTTATTATTAAAAATAAACCTTTTGCTCTTTTAACATTAAAAAGAAAAATTAGACAAAATATGTTTGTTTTGTTTTCAAAAGATATAATTAACAAGATTAATTTAATACATTAGATGCTAATTTAATTTAATATATAATCTAATATAATATATATTAAAAATATCTAATAACATAATATATTAAATATATATTAAATTATTAAAAAGATAATATATTACATAATTTAAAATTAAAATATAAAATTAAAATATTATTGTCTAATATATTAAATTATATTTTAGATGGTATATATGTTACATATATATTGTATATATATTATAATATTATAATATGATGTTAAAATTATATATTAGATATTATATATGTTACATATGTATTATATAGTATATATATTATAATATTATAATATGTTGTTAAATTAATAATATAATATATTAAAAATATATTATTTATTTGAATTTGTTATTAGATTATTTTATATATTTGAATTTAATAGAATGGAAAATATAACAAGTAAATAAATTTTGAAGAGTTTAAAAATTTTCTTAAAAATTAGTTAAATATTATCATCGGTAATGGAAGTAATGGAAGCGCATTAATCGGGTGAAATTTGTCGAGAATTGAATTTTGAAATATGTTTTGTTATATAATTGGCATGTATATATTGATAATAGATAATAAAAATTCAAATAGAAAAAATGTTTTAACACTCATTGGTTGGTCAGAAAGAGAATTATTAATAACTAATTAAGATCTTGGTGGTGCCTCGGAGGAACTAATAATAATCAAAATTGATATCTCTCCTATATAAATTCTAATTTCATTTCATAATTTATGTGCCAAAATAATTAATGATAATCTAAATTATTATAATAATGACATTTTTATTATAGCCACTAACATATGCTCTAATGGTTAAACGAATATAATTATATGCAATACAATTCATTTAAACCCTCGCACTTACGCTTCACATGTTAAAAAAATTAGGGTTAAGGCTAGGGTTTTAGTCTCTCTTTTTATATTATACTGAACCATCTGATTTCAATTAAATGGGTTTTGCCAAGGGCGAGACGGAGCAGCAGCCATGGCGGCCACCTAGTCACATACTAACGTAAAACTATTGAATCGCCGGGCCTGCGAAGATTTCGTGGTAAAACTATTAGTGATTCAGATTATGTCTGAAGCAGTCCTTAGGAATTCTGAAGGACGCCGGAGTGGAGATTCTCGGAGTTTGGTTCAAGGCGGACTTCAAGGTCATTGAGTTGGCGGAAGCGGACAGTTATCCGGCCGGCTCTTATGTAGAGGTCGTGGTGCTATCTAACAATGCGGGTATGTGCTTCAAGCAGTGCGTAACGAGCCTTGAGAACCGCACACAGGAGGTAATACCTACCCGCTTTTCCTTCTTTTGGCCATCGGGGTTATCTTTACTTCCTATCACACTTAACCAAAACTGCTAGACGTAAAGCATCATTAAAGAATCATACAACCACTTTTCTAAAATTGGCCATTTGGGAATAGAAAGTTGGAATGGCTTCTAGAATGATTCTAGGGTTTTGTATATGATTGGTTGTTATTACTTGACATGGGGTTATTGAAGAATACCTACCTGCTTTCCCTTCTTTTGACCGTTGGGGTTATCTTTACTTCCCATCACACTTAAGCAGAACTGCTAGGCGTAAAACATCTTTAGTAAAACATCATTAAAGAATCATACAACCACTTCTCTAAAGTTGGCCATTTGAGAATAGAAAGTTGGAATGGCTTCTAGAATGATTTTAGGGTTTTGTATATGATTGGTTGTTATTACTTGACATGGGGTTATTAAAGAATACCTATCCGCTTTCCCTTCTTTTGGCCATTGGGGTTATCTTTACTTCCTATCACACTTAAGTGAAACTGCTAGGTGTAAACCATCATTAAAGAATCATACAACCACTTTTCTAAAGTTGCCCATTTGGGAATAAAACGTTGGAATGGCTTTTAGAATGATTCTAGGGTTTTTTATATGATTGTTTGTTATTACTTGACATGGGGTTATTGAGAAATACCTATCCGCTTTCCCTTCTTTTGGCCATTGGGGTTGTCTTTACTTCGTATCACACTTAAGCGAAACTGCTAGGTGTAAAACATCATTAAAGAATCATACAACCACTTTTCTAAAGCTGGCCATTTGGGAATAGAAAGTTGGAATGGCTTCTAGAATGATTCTACGGTTTTGTATATGATTGGTTGTTATTACTTGACATGGGGTTATTGAAGTAATGTGGTAATCTTGGTACTTACGATGACATTGTTTTTTCAAATTGTGTGAAATTGTAATTGTATTAAAAAGCCATCCATATTTTTTCTCTGTTGAAAAGTTAGGGTTTGGGGCAAGTGGAGGGTTTTGCTTAAGCGTATGTGTTAAATAGTATTGAAGATACCTTGACCAAAACAAATAAGTGGAATTATTCAGCTATTTTAAATGGTTGGCTTTATGCTTTTAAAATAAGCTATTAAACCCTAGCGACTTGTGTTTTAATTTTCAATCCGTTTTGCATTAGTTTGCAAGGATTCAACACGGTTATGATATGTTAGCGTTTTCAGATTATATAATGCTAGTAAAGGGGGTTTAATGTTTCTTTCTTTTGGTCGCTAGTTGCCTTGCATGCTTGTTTTTTGAGGTGAATGCTATAATTAAAAGTATTCTGGATGATGAATAAATGTACAAGGCCAGGGAAGTAGTCATTTGATTCCTTCATTTGATTTCTCAATGAGGCTGTTGTCATAGTTACTCTGACAGACAACTCTATCTTGTCATTCAGTTTTTTATTGACAATGTCATGTAATTGTCAATAATGTGTTTTTCAATTTGGATTCTGGATTTTTGGTTTTGATTATGATGTATTTTACCCGTTTGTCAAAGTGGGTGTACATTGTGATTCATTTGTATTTCACTTTTCTCTGAAAGTAGATGTGTTTGTGAAAATAGGTGTGCAAGGATTCTTGTCTACTTCCTTTTCTTCGTTTGGAGAAAGAAAAATCATTTTTCTGCAGATAACAAATTGGTTGATTTGTATGGAAAATTGTTAGTTGCGATTGCATATATATTCTTGAAGAAGGCTGCAATGTGTTTTAATAAATTCTTGAAAAAGTTGGATGGATCTTAGTGAAATTTGTTATGTATTGTTGGTATAACATGGTAAGGTTGAATGATTGTGTTGCTGTACCAGAATACGGAATCAACTTGAAGTTCATCGGATTGTAGTTTTTTGTTGATGGGGTTGAATCCCAACAGTGCTAATTTGTACATTTGTGTTCTTGATGCATTCGTTTATCTAGTTGCATGTATTTTTGTTTGAAGCTTTATCAAATTTAAAGCCCATGCATGTCTTTGTGCTTTTATGTTGCAAAGATTGGGTTCCAAAAATGCCAATTTTCTATTGTTGCATATGTTTCTTTTTTGTTATATTCGTTTTTGCTTTTACAAAGTATGGTTTTGTGTGATTGATTGAGTGTATAACTACTTGCAAGGTGTTGTTCCTTGTATTGTGAAAGTGTCATTTGTGTGGTCACTATTCATCGAGTTTCAAATCTAAAAAAACCCAATTAACAATGCTTGTAAAAGCTTCTCCTTTGCTATATATGAGTGCTTTGTTATTGATTAATCCTAATTTGACTAGAATTGTTCGGCGAGGGTGACTTACTACATGTCTCTAGAGCTTTTGCCAATGGGGGGAGGTTAGAGGGATAGAAGCTCAAAGTGGTGAGAAGTACATTTATAGCTGTGAGATAGGGAGAGAAGTTAGAGAGTAAGAAGCTCAAAGTGATGAAATATATCTACAATTCCTCCTACAAACAAATGCTTGGCATGTTTGTGTATCAAGAGGGTCTTCTTGCCTCTTAATTATATTTTCAGTTTAATGACTTCATTAAGGTCAACTTGAGACGATTACAATGATAAAATCTTGCCCCCCAAAAAAAGTAATTGTCAAAATATCAAAAAAAATTAAAGAAGATAAAAACTTTAATTAAATAAGCTTTTAAACTCTTTTAGCTCTAATTCCCTACTCTATATTGTACATACTTCATTTGAACTTAAATTATTAAGCAAGCTTTAGAACTATGTGAGATTATTCTCATTAATTCCCTTGCCCATATTGTTAATTTTAGTTGAACCTAATTTATAATGTATCATGTTTCAAGATAAGCATGACATTGACCATTTTGACCATTTTATGTGCCAATTGTCCTTGAATCCACAACTCATATAGAACAAAGTCCTTTTCACATTTGAACATCTTCCCCTTTTCACTTTATACCATTGTGTAATCTTGAATGCCAACACACCATGTTTGTGTACTTTGTATAGGATTGAGAATGCTAGTGTTCAAATTTGGCTTTGCTATCCATACTCATGCTTTTTTCTCTTTGTTATATTCAATTCCTTTTTTGCTTTCCTAACTATAAAATGGTCAAAATTGACTTATTAAATAGGGGGTGAGTGGAAATAAAAAGGGATCACTTATGAGCACTTAGGGCATCCAAGAGAGTACATTGGCAGCATTCACACAAATAGAATCAACAATCTTACACATTACATACCTCCATGAGCTAGACCTCCATTGTTGTTGGAACACACCCACTTTTGCACCTAGGTTCACATTTTAAATTAATCTCTATACAACCTTTTGAATTAGCTTAGGGGTTTGATTGAGGCAAATCCCCAAATATGCCACAAGCATTAACTTGTCCCAAAGTATCTTTTCTTTTTTTATATGTGTAAGTGTAGAGAATGATATGGAGTTGGTAGAGCTTGCTATTTGAAGTTGTGGAAGAGACCCTTGAAGCCTAATGAGTCACCAACATCATTGTAGGACACCAACACAAGGAGTAGACAATACCATGGCTGTATAGGTAGTATTATGCTTGATAGGACATTATTTGCTATGGTCTCATCCCCAAGGAAAAACGTAGAGAATTAAACTTGTTTCTTGTAGTATTGTCCCTCATTTCTTGATCTTCTTCTTTTGCCAAAAATGTTGTTGACCATCAAAACAGACAAATTTCTCTCACCCACTTTTACATTATAGAATTTTCTATTTATGGACAACCTTCACTCTTAGTTCTTCAATGTACAGTTTGAAATGTTTTAAAATGCTTTGTAATATTTCTAGCTTTAGATTTTAAATAAAAAGGGTCACTTTTAGTAAGAGAAACTAGATAGGTTATCTAGTTTTGCATTTCAAGTAGCATGTTTGGCATACATGCATTATCCTTAGGTTGCATACACTAGTTGATTGGTGGTTGAAGAGTAGAAGTGCTCATAGGAGCCTTGGGAATCCTGACCTGTTATGTGAATAGTTTTTTTTAGATTTGTGATGGCATAATGAGTTTGATCTTCGTTAGGTACAATTATTGATTACCTTCTTGACCTAATCTATGATGAACAATCTTATGTTTGTGAACTTGATTTGCTTTCCAATTTTTAATGTGTGTGGAAGTGGATGGAATTCCATTTACAAAGATGTTCAAGTATAGAAACTTGTAGCAAGCTTATTGAAAAACAAAGGTTTGTACTGTTTGTGGTGAATGGTATAACATTTAAACCATGGCATTGATAAACAAATATTAATATTGTTTTGCTTGTGGGGATTGGTATGGCATTTGAACAATTAGATAGAAGCCCAAAGCTTTACAGTCTTAGTACTTTGCTTGTAAATGGTGTAGCATTCAAACCATTAGAGAGAGGAGAAAAAAAATCTCATTTTATTCGGGAAATAGTGGTGAAAAGAA
The DNA here is from genome assembly GCA_007258455.2 of Sequoia sempervirens. Lineage (NCBI taxonomy): Eukaryota > Viridiplantae > Streptophyta > Pinopsida > Cupressales > Cupressaceae > Sequoia > Sequoia sempervirens. Next base: position 963,545,470 of record VDFB02281492.1, on the reverse strand, counting down.
AGATCATTAGGCCCCATTTGTACACATTATGTATGGTGAAAACCCCCCAAAATGATAAAGGCATTGAATCCCTTTAAAGTTTAAACTAATAATGCAAAATGGAATGAAAATTAAAATCCAAGAAAAACCTAAGGATTCATTTGTCATATGAAAATCATAGAGCTAATTATTTGAATAGCCGGATAATTCCACAAATTTACTTTGGACAACGTATTTTGAATGATACTTAGAACATTGGCTTGAGCAAAACTCTTCTTTATGCCTTAAACCTTAACCTTTCCTCATTTTAACCCTAATCCTTCTTACAAACTCCGTTTGGTTTAAACCTGAACTCTTTTTTCTTGTAAACTTGGCAAACAAACCTTTATAAGTGTTAGGCTTATCTAGGCTACATAATTTATTGTTTGTTTTGATATATAGCTTGTAGCTATGATTTGTGCACCATTTCATACTTTTACCTTTCTTTTTCCTTTTTTATATTTATTTGTATAATTAATATTAGACAACTAGATATAGTAAAAATAACACCTAAAGATGCTATTGAATGGCTGATGAACAAACATTGACAGAGTTTTCAAGATCATCATCTTCTTGTGCACCTTGGACACAAACTTGTTCACTCTCTTAGGCATCATGCTCTCCACTATATGTAACAAAGGTGAAAAGATAAGACGAGTTGAATTGCTGAACTAACATGAAAGTTGTAACAAAGCCAGACTTTCAAAGTCTCACAAGCCAAACCTAGTTGTTTAATATTTGATTATACAAAAAATAAAAAAATAAAAATAGCAATAAAAATTAAAAATGAAAGGGCAACAAACAAAGTTGTATCCTAGTTCAATTGGGTTGGACAAAAGCTCCATATCTAAACAAACAATTAATTAAGGTTGTGGCCTAGTAAAGCTTGCAAGATTTGTTTACCAACCTTACAAGGAAAAAGTGTTGGGGCTTAAATCAAATGGAATGTGTACGAAGAGTTAGGGTTTAAAGTATGAGAAAGGTCTAGGGTTTAGGCATGAGGAAGGATTTTGTTTAAGCCAATGTTCTAAATAGCAATGAAGATATCCTATTGAAAGCTGATCTGCGGAACTATATGGTAAATCGAATGGTAACTTTATGCTTATTGGTATGACCTGTTTTTTTTTAGTTTTATTGTCTCTTTGCATTTATTTGTGGGATTAGATACCTTTATGATTTGTTGTGGTTTTCAAAGTATTTATGCTTGCTTATAAATAGGGTCATGTGTTTCATTTGGTCTTCATTTCCCTTGTTCAAGTTCGCTAAAGGTGAATGCCACTGTTAAAAGTATTCTGGATGATGAATACATGTACAAAGCCAGGGAAGTAGTCACTTGATTCCTTCATTTGATTTCTCAGTGAGGCTATTGTCATAGTTACTCTGACAGAAAAATATATCTTGTTAGTTGTAATTGAAATCTTATGTGCTCATCAATTTGGATTCCTTTTTTTTTTGTATTTGATTTGTGATCTAGTTCATCCATTTGTGAAAGTGGGTGTGCAAGAAATCTTTTGTTGATTCTTTTCTTCATTTAGAGAAATAAACTTATTAACAAAGTCCTGTTTCTTTTCTTTATTTGGAGAAAGAAACTTTTTTTTTTGCAGTTAACAAAATAATTGATCAATATGGCAAATTGTTAGCTGTACTTGCAGAAGAGTTCTCAAAGAAACTCAGCGTTTTTTTTTTTTTTTGAATTATAAAATCATGAAAAAGTTGGATGGATCTGAATGAAATTTGTAAGGTAAAATTTGTATGATTAGTAAATCCAGATGTTTGTGTTGATGGTGGGTACACACTGTTCCTTTTATAAAATGTATTCAATGGAAAAGCAAAAATAAATACAATGAAAAAGAAACAAATGGTGGGTACACGCTTACTTTTTTTAAATGTATTTAATGTAAAAGCAAAAATAAATATAAGAAAAAAGAAACATAAACACAAGCTAGGAGATATCAAAGGAACAAAGTGTTCCCACCATCCATGCTAGGAGATGCCTAAAATAATTTATAGCCATTGTTCATTGATTGTGAAATACTCTCACGTTCTAGTAATAGCCCTTGTTCATTTATTGTGAAATACCCACACGTTTTAGCATATTGTCTCATTTGTCATATGGTAAATGTTGAACCAATAGTTTATGAGACAAGGGGTTGATTGCATGCACATGGAGTTGGGCACTCTTGCCCCTACATCAACTCAAGGGAATATCCTGCTTACCTACAAAATTATGTGCTTGCCTATTGTGGGTTTTATGGCTGTTATCAACAATGTTCATTGAATTAGATGAGAGTTCCAAATGCATTATTGGGCATACCAAGTTCTTGAGAGTGAAATTCAATTGTCTTCTGAAATGTGCATGTATCTCACTGAAATGTGCATGTATCTCAACATTAGTGTCAATGTTTGGCAGAATGATAAGCAAAACTTTTGGGGCATTTCAACATGCCGATGATGTATCTTTTATATGGTAGCATGAAGGAACTATGCCAAGTCTCCTGGTAGTCTCCTCCTTTTTTCTTACAATGATCCTATGCTCTTTTTATTCGGCTTTGTTTTTATCAACACCACCCCCTTGCAATAATGTGTTTCAAGGTGAAATACACCATGTTACATGGAGTTTTTGGGATGTTGATGATAGGACATTATGGGATAAGAGGCCTTTTTCAGGGGATGATAGGGATGATGATAAAAAAAGTAGAGAAAAATTAAAAATATAAGAAATTTGAATTATTCATGTATAAGGCCTTCATCTTATACATTATATACTCATTTTATAAATTAGAGCTGAATTGAGAATTCACAGTTAAATTATTAGTTATTTATTTATAGAGCAATTCTTGGACACACTCAATATCATTTGAGATCAGGTGACTTTAAGTGTATGCAGGATTGCAAATTTTTTCTTAAGATGAGCATTTAAATGAGAATGCGGATCTAATAGGAACTTTTAGGAAAATTTGAAAATCAATTGATTGTAATAAAAGAAACTTGCTAAATCTATCAACACATTAAAGGAAATCTTTTAACTCACAACACACATTTGATTTTCAGAATAATATCACAGAGAATGTGGATAATGTTTGCCTTGCACAGAAAAGGAAAGAGGTTGTGCAGCCAAGGGGTGCTAGGTGTGACAAGGAGACTGCTTGTGCAGCCAAAGGAATACCCTATGTGGTAGGAAATATGCTTAAACAACAAATTCACTTTGTGTAGCAAAGCAGTCTCTTGATAGGCACTGTAAACCCTTGTGCAGCAATAAGAATGTCTTGCACAGCAACCAGGATCTCTTACATGTCAATAAGAATGTCTTGTGCAACAACTCAGATTTGTGAAAACGAACAATGAATGTTAAACTTATCTCAAATGATGGGGGGTTTGTTGATGTCTTGTCTTCATCTTACTGCTGTTCTTTTTTATTTATCTTCTAACAAAATGCAAATTGACAAAATGAGTACAACTAATGTCTTTAAGTGTTAAGTGTCTTTGTTTTAGGTTTAGGGGTGTGGGGGGTCTTGTGGGTCTCCCACCCCTTCTTTTTTCTTTTCTTTTTTAATTTTTTTTTCTTTTGCATGCTGCATCACAGGGGATGGCTGGCTGCCTGCTGTCTCCTGTGTCATAGGGTATAAAATATGAGGAAGGTCTAGGCTTTAAGGCATAATCAAGAGTTTTCTTTAACCTAGTGTTTTGGATACTGATGAAAATACCCTGTTGAAAGCCAATCCGTCGAACTATGCAACAAGTTGAATGGTTGGCTGTATGGTTATAGCTTATAGGTACGATCAACCAATCCTTTTTTGTTTTGTTTTATTTTAATGTTTATTGCATCTTTGCATTAATTTGCAGGGATTCAATACCTTTATGATTTGATAGGATTTACAGAGTATAGAATGCTTGCATATAAGTGGGTCTAGTGTTTCATTCATTTGCTTATTATTACCCTCGTGTAAGTGCTCTTAAGTTTTATGCCACTTATAAAAATATTCTGGATGATGAGTACATGTACAAAGCCAGGGAAGTAGTCTCTTGATTCCTTCATTTGATTTCTCAATGAGGCTATTGTCATAGTTACTCTGACAGGTAAATATATATTTTGACATTCAGTTGTAGCTACAATATCATGTAATTCTCAATATCATGCTTGTCTGGATTTCAGTTTTTTGTATCTGATCTGTGATGTATTTCACTCATTTGTGAAAGTGTGTGTGCAACATTATCCATTTGTATTTTTTTATCTGTGAAAGTTTATCCATTTGTGAAAGTTGTTGTACAAGGGAGTCTTTGGAGAAAGCAACTTGTTTTTTTTGCAATTAACAAACTGGTTGATTGGTATGGTAATTTGTCGGCTGCACTTGCAGATAAGTGCTTGAAGAAGCCAGCATTTTGTTTTTGTTTTTGGGTTTTATGTTTTTTTGTTTAAAGCCTTGTCAAATTTGAAGTCCGACTTCGTTTTTTTTTTTTTTAAATTTTGAAGAGATTGGAATCCAATGATGCAGATTTTTCTGTTTTTCATTTTTGTTTCTTTTTGTTTTTGCAGAGTATGGTATTTTGTGATGGATTTAAGTGTATAGCTTTTTGCAAGGTTGTTTCTTTTATTTTGAAAATGTCGTGTAATTGGTACAAAAGAAAAATTAGAATATCTAATTAACTTTGTTTATAAAATTTTCTACTCAACTACATGTGAGTGGGATTATATACTTCTTCTGGCGCCTCTTGCGGGTCCAAAATGCTTTTGGGAATTTGAAACTTTACTTCGGGCACTGTTTCAGGAACTTCTAGAAATGCAAAATGCTTGGATAGGGTCTAGAAATATTTCTTGATGTGATCAACAATTTTTCCACAAGTTTCTGTTAGACACTTCGTATTTTATAGGTTTTTATTGTTCTGGTTCGGATACTATAGGTCCTGTACGTAATAGGTTTTTGATGGGTTTCTAAAACTCAAATGCACGAAAACATCAGCATAGAGTTGTTAGTTTATGATCAGATTTATATAAGCAGAATTTTAATTCAAATCAGACACAAAGACACAGCATATACCCTGGGAAAACCCAACACTTGAGGGAGAAAAACCCAGCAACAAATATCTCTTATAAGTAAACAATGGCAACAATACTCTTTACAATGAGGCCAATCTCAAGGCCTATATTCAGCACCAACAATGATGACAATAACAGATAGCGATCTGAGATCTGCACTTGAGAAATTTGCAATCAGCTTCTTGAAGAAATTCGCACTTGAGAGGACTCTTGATAATCGAACTTGCTTAATCATCAAATGGAGTGAAATGTTCTTCTATATATGCATATTGATAGAGAGGTCGCACCTCTTCAAGAGATAAGTCGGCCATCATACAAAATATAATTACAAATAATAATTGCTAATTACAAGGAAGGTCGGCCAAGATGGAAATTACATTGTTGCCATGCCTTCACTCGTGGCTGGAAGGATGAGCCCGAAGCTGTTACATCAACAAGAGTAAGCTTCCAACAGCAAAACATCAGTAAAAGTCTAGGATTTGAAAGGACCTGAAACCTTTTACAAATGCAATGCAATGGCTATCAAAAAAGCCATAAACAACACAGCTGAAACCAGGCAGCTGCAGTGCAGGGAAATAAGTCACTATATATGGTTCATAAAACTTTTGAAGAACTTAAAAATAATCTCGTCCTATATTGTACAGAAAACTTTTGAAGAACTTAAAAACAATCTCACCCTTTATAGTGCATAAAACTTTTGAAGAACTTAAAAAATAATCAAATATGGTGCATAAGAATGTCAAAAATGGGAAAGCAAAAACCTTTTTCATTTAATTGAAATATATTTAATAAACACAAGAAATAATATAGAAGACTGAAAGAAGCTTTAAATGGTTTAACAATACCAAGCCATTGCTGGAAGTTCACATAAATTTACATTTTGTTTCGGAAGGGAGTTTAGAACATTTGATAAAAACCAAGCCATTGTTGGAGGTTCACGTAAATTTACCTTCCAAAATCTCTACCTTCTATTTGGAAGCTGAGAACGATCATTTGATAAAAACATAAGCCTACAAATATGTTTAAATATATTAGTGATTAAAACAATGATATAGTATTCTATTTTTTAAGCATATCTATGCTTCATTTTAATATAAAATAATGATAGAAGCATAATACTTCTACTAGTATACATAAATGGAGCAAAAGTAGTAGTTCATTTTTATAAATTAGCATATTCATTTTTATTAACACTTGATCTATAAACATAAAGACACATAATATATGTTTTTATTAACACTTGATTTATAAACATAAAGACACCAATATTCCTCAGATTTTACCCTAGCTTACAATGAAATTTTCTTTTCTTTAATTTATTTTGCATACACGAGTAAGCACCATGGGCTGCACCAGTTCTTAAGGGGGTGCTGAAACTGTTTTTTTTTTGTCTTGCTGAAAGAATGCAACCCAGCTTTGAGTCGGGGTTGCCCCTAAAATGGAGGCCGTGACCCCTAAATGAGGGGTGGAGGGGGGGCAGCGGAGGAAGGGTGGGGCAGGGCTGCAGGCCATGACTCCCCTCTTTGCTATTTTTTTATTATTGTTATTTCTTGAAAATTTTCTGTTTCCTGACGAGTAAAGTTTGCTGCCAATCTAACCCTGTTGTATCTGTAAATCCTTCTTTTCTTTCCAGTTAATTAATCTATATTTTTTACTTGAGTTAGATTTTTATGTGTTAATTTATTTACTTTTCCTCTACTCTGTTTTTAGATTTTCCTTCAACAGGGAAATGCACAGTGTACTAAGCCAATCAGGAGATAATTAAATTAAAGATAGTCTGCAACGTTTCTTCTATCACAGTATGGTTTGAATCTAAAGAAAAAGGCAGACTCATAAATTTATTTTCCAGATTTACAAATGTCCTGCATATCTACCCAGATACAGTTCCAACTCATTTGAACTAGCATTGCATTTACGACTAGTTGATAAGTGACAGTCAAATCTATGCAATCATTTTAGAACAATTTCTCAAGAACATATTGTTAATGTCTTAGCAGCTTCAGTCGTTCCTTCCAGCTCAGCCCTACTGAAAGATCATAAATTAGATGATAGCCGTTGGCTATCTAATTTATATTCGTGTTATCTTCATCTCATAGCATGGCCGACTTGAGAAGATGCGAAGACAATTAATATTTGTTTATTAATTAGAGTCGTCTTGGGACACGATCTTTAAGGTGGCCGACCTCTTGTGAAGAGGTGTGAAGGCCGACATATAATATTCATTCAGGCCGACATATAATCAAGGCCGACTTCATTTATGAGGATACACGATCTCTTAAGAGGCCGACATGAAGTATGTGAGTGGAGGGGTCTCTCCCATTCATTTGTATATATATATACAGAATGTTTGTCCATTGTTTGATCATCGATCAGGAGTTTGGTTATTCTCATCAGTTTTGCATCATAAAGTGCGAACATATCTGAATGATAAAGTGCGAACATAAAGAGCAAATACATCAGTTCGTTATTCACATAAGTTCGGTATCATCAGTCAAGTTCTGTATCATCAGTTCGTCATTCACATAAGTTCTGTATCATCAGTTCGTTATTTCAGATCATCAAGTGCGTATGATAAAGTGTGATCAGATCAGATGACAAGGTGCGAGCATATCAGATGATAAGGTGCGAATTTCTGTAAATCCATATTCTGTCTCTGCCAGGTGCGAACTTTCTGTAGGTCTATGCTCTGTCTGCACCTCAATATCAGATTGCGAATTGATTTAGTGACAGTTTGATATTTGCTATTGCATCTGTCAAGAGTGCTGAACATTGGTCTTGAGTTAGACCTAATTGTAAAGTGATCTGTATTCATTGTTTACATATATAAGAGAGATCTTTGTTGCTGGGTTTTTCTCCCTCAAGAGGAGGGTTTTCCCAGGGTAACTGCTGTGTTGTTGTCTCTGATTTTGAATTATTTTCTGTGCATTTAATCTGTTCACTCAAATTTAACACATATTACAGTTATTATTGGAAATCCCACTTTGTCAAGAGGGTTATGCCAAAATCTCTGTATAACTTACACAGATTAAGAAGCCTGACTTTGAACCAGAGGTTTTCAGTTCTACATGAAATCACATACAAGTCACGGTATGTATACATTTTAAGCTTTCTTCATCCCAAAACTAAATAGAAGGATAGAATACAACAATCTCCTTTATGTTCCTTACTTCACCTATTTGTGTGCTTAACTACTGCTTGTGTCTGGTAATATGATTAAATAACTACAATCTCCTTTATGTTCCTTACTTCACCTATTTGTGTGCTTAACTACTGCTTGTGTCTGGTAATATGATTAAATAACTCTGTATATGCAGGTCTAAATGTCACAGCATGCAGGAAAATATATGTACATAGTATAATACTGGAAATTTGAAGTAAAATGCATATATTTCCTTTCCACAAAATAGTATTTTCTTTCCTTAACTTAATTTAGATAACTACTAACACATTTACCGAACATTTTTGTTTTTTTTATTGCAGGCCACAACTGCAGACTAGAAATCACAAGTAAGGTTTACTTCTAACATTTTTTTTAAACACTTTATTACAGATCTTATTGCTACTCTCCTTTACATCTCTCAACTGAGACTTTATACATGCACACACTGTTTAAGGAACAAAGAAATTTACATTCTAACTCAATAAAACTTCATTTATTATTCTCCTTTGAGCAGAACTATTTGCAGCAGTAACTAGTTTGTAAAAACTCATAGAAGCTTTCACATACACAACCAACTACAACAACAAATCATGCTGCAACATTAGTAGTAGAAAAGTGAATAATGGAGTTAAATCTCCTTGCACATAGATTTCCTTGCTGAGCCAATTTTTTGCACATATATGGTAAAATATTTTCCATAACCAGTTGGAGCTCACCTCTCGACCATAGGGTTGTAGCAACCCACCCCCAAGCTAGGGGAATTCCAAAGAGTGGCAAGTATTTTCACATCACAGATCATTTTGCAATGTCACATATGGCAGCCAACTTCAAGACATTTCACAATCACAATTACACCAAAAATCAACACAAACAATCACATATACAAGTCATTAACAACACAAATGACATAGCACAGAGATTCTTTTTCGAGAGCTTTAAAAAGGGGGAGTAGGGACATCAACCATGAGGGGAAAAATAGCAGATTTTTTTTGCATAATCAACCAAACACCTTTTTCAATTTCACGTAAAATTTTTCCAAAATTATATTCTCAAACTTATTTTCTATTATACATCGTTCAACACAATGCGATGATCCCCAACACAGTATTTAGCATATCGTCATAAAATAAATATAATGGGTATTGATATTTGTTAAACCAACTCTCCTTCAAGGGACATCACTCTTACTCAAATCCCAAACAAGAAGGAAAATCATCATAATATGGTAATTTGGTTTTACATTACAAAACAAAACAACATATAACAAACTAACATAAGCCAACACCACATTTTCACAAGAAAAAATATTTTTTAACATATTTCATAAAAAAAACATAAAAAAGAATACAATCAACTTGATTTAATTTCAAATTGACAAGAATTGAAAAATAAAACCACCACCACTCCAAGTCACTCTTCTCCCAAAACCTTTTACACTTTGATAGCATCAAGAGAGTGTAAAAGGCTTGAGGTTGAAGAGAGACTTGGAGTTGCTGTTGTTTCTTCAATTATTGCCAATTTGAATTTAAAATCAGGTTGGTGTGTTTTTTCTTATGTTTCTTTATGAAATATGTGTATGCATTTTTTTTTGAAAATGTGGTGTTTGTTTTTGTTGGTTGTTATGTGCTGTGGTCTTGTTTTGTGGTGGGAAAAAATTTACTGACATTGAGATTTTATTTTTTGCTTGGGGTTGAGTAGAAGAGATGTCCTTTAAAAAGGAGTTGGTTAAGGAGTATAAGTACCCATATGGTTCATATTTATGGCAATGTGTGAATTTTATGTGTTGCAAATTATGGCATAGTGCTGAATAATGTATAAATAGAGGACGGGTTGTAGGAGTATGGTTTTGAAGGTGCTTTATATGAGAAATTTGGAAGAGTTGTATAGTTGGATATAGTTTTTTTTTGTTATTTTCCTCTCATGGTTGATCTCTTTACTCTCCCTTTTTTAAGACTCTTCTTCAAGAGTCTGCGTTATAATTTTTGTGTTGTCAAATACTTATAAATGTGATATTTGTGTAAGTTTTTGGAGCAACAAATGTTGTTGAAAATGTTTTATTGTTTTCATATATGAGATTATAAAATGTTTTGAGTTGTAAAATTCCTATTATCTTTGGGTTTTTCCTAACTTGGGGGTGGGCTATTTTAGCCCTATCGTTGGGAGGTGAGTTCCCATTGGTTATGGAGGAAAGGTTTGTTGTTGTGTGTGCAAGAATTCAATAGAGAAGAGGGTTCAATTGGGAAGAGATTGCTATCATATAAATCTGTTGTTGTCACTTCTTATGCTGTAGTGAATATGAATGTAGATATAAGTTGTCTAAGTGTAACTACAATGCTGAAGATGTAAGTTTTTGTATACAGTTGGTTGTCTCTTGTTGTATGTAAAGTTTCATTGGAGTTAAAAAGTCAAAAAAAATAGAGTAGGGGTTGTAGTAAAATGTTATGTTTTAGATGTTTCTCCTCTCAAAGGAAATTTTTGCTCTACTGCTATGTAGAGTTATTCTAGATATATCCTTGCACATGAAACTCTTAGTATAGGTGTTTGAGTTAGACGAATGTGCATTTTCAAGTGACATCTCCATGCTAGTATAGGTGAAGACTTGCAATAAAATTTGAAATCATGTTAGTAAGAGGAATATTAAGTGACAGTATGAGAACCTACACTAAATTTATCTGATTTTTGAATATGTTCTTGATAAAGGAAGTATAGTTGCAAATGCATTATGAGTAGGAATACAATTTCATGAAGAATTGTTGTAGTAGTATGAAAGATATTACCAAATTGTATGAGAACCTACACTAAATTTGTCTGATTTTTGTATTTGTTCTTGATAAAGGAAGTATAGTTGCAAATGCATTATGAGTAGGAATACAAATTCATGAAGAATTGTTGTAGTAGTATGAAAGATATTGCCAAATTGCAAGATTGTAAAACTGCTGTTTGTGTTACATTTTCATTTTCTTTGTTATATTTTCCAACCCATCCTTGAAAAAAATAATTGTGCCTTTGTTTCTTTCTCAAAGAAAAAGGGGTTATTGCAGATTGTCATTTAGAAAAATTTAATAGGAATTTGAATGAGTACTTATTAGTAGAAATAAAATCTGGCTTCAATGAGTTATAGCATGCATGTAGGAACAGTTAAGTTTCTTTTCCGAAGGGGAGTGGGTAATGGTAGACAACAGCGTAAAACTTCTTTTCTTCCACACATAAATGTTCATTTTCTGCACTTAGCCAAAATAAATGAAAATGAATAAAATTTGGGAAAATTATGTTCAAGTCAAATAAATACATATGAAACAAACAAGTACATTGTATTTAATATACATTTAAAGTTTCTTTTTCAAAAAAATAAAATAAAAAAATTTACACATGCATATTATATTAGTAAATCTGTACTGGCATACATATATTAAATATTAATATATATAAATTACCTAGAGAGATATCCTTCTCAAGGTGCCTAATTTCATCATGCTTACATATATTGGGATTAGGGTTGGGTTAGCATTAGTAGTAAGATTAGGGTTAGAGTTAGGGTTCCAATTATGATTAGAGTTAGAATTAGAAATTGGGTTGGGGTTATCATCACAATTAGGGTTAGAATTAATATTGTGGACACTTACCCTTAGTGAACTCTAACCTTAATCAAATCATAACCCCAATTGAACCATAAGCCTACTTGAGCCTTAGCCCCAATTATAGCACTAATCCTATCCTTAATAAAGTTAACTTAAGGTTATATATGTAGAGTTAGAATTAGTGTTAGGGTTAGAGTTTGAATTAGATTTAGGGGTAGAGTTAGAATCAGATGTAATTATAGCATAATTAAAATGGACTATGTATTTTAGTGTTATGGATTCAAGCTTTGGAGTAAGTATGAGAAGTTCATCTTTTGAAGTAATATTTTTTTGTTACAAAATCAACAACCTTACTATCTATCATGATCTATGGAGTCTCCTCCCCAAATCTCAACCAAATCTCTAAAATCAGTGTTTCTAATTTACCCAACAGGTATGGAGGACCATAAATTTAATCTAGACCGTTTGATCCTGACCACATACGAGCATTAATTCCTTCAAGCCTTAATTGCTCGCTTACTGTGAAAAAGCATATTCTCACTTATTATCCCCCCCTCCTCCCCAGTTATGATATTTATTGAACACAAATTCCCTTTCTCTGAAACACCCAAGGATTTTGCTTTAGAGTATTGTGTTGGTGGTCTTGCTTGGGAAGATTGCGTGTCGGTTAATGTTTGGGATGGAGTCCGAATCTTCACCTCGCAGCTGTCGGTAGGAAGGACAAATGACTCAGTAGTGGAAAGGTTTAATCCAGCACAATCGTGTCTTACAGACATAAATATTCAATTTGTCAAGAAATGTCACTACTTGCCTGTAATCGCTGCATCTAACCTACTCCTTGTCAGCTTTGTACAGATACTCTGCCAGCAACCAGCAAATATCTTGGTTGCATTCTCACCCAGCTGTCGGTCCACTATATATAAATCCGAATGAGATATTTTGCTTGATACTTATCGGCATTGAAGACACAAAAATCAACAGAATTCTTCTTTAGACTTTGGAGGCAGTGCTGTGCTTTGTTTTTCAACCAGGTTTTCTTCTACTATTTCTTCTATATCTTTACTTGTTACAGGGTCCCTGTATTGTTGGTATAACCAACCTATCCATTGATGGGCTGACTTTCCTTTAAATCCTTTTTGTTATGTAAAATATTGTGCATACTAAATTTTCTGTACTACCTATCTTACAGCTGCTCTATTGACAGTTTTGTTTGGGTAGTTTGTATTCGAATAATAATCTCAGTTTTTTTGTTTCAAAAGGAAAAAACATTAGCTGTTTCTGTTTTTGAATAAATCTGCTAGTCAAAGGGTTTTTTTGAGCTCTGCTAATATAAAATGGAGCAGAGTATTATAAACATCTATATGTATAAAAACTAGTAGCTCATTGTCATCGCAACTAAATGAACATTTGGGTATTCATTTCTCTATATCAAATCTCATATATTAATACATTAACAATAAACACTATGACATTTTACTTTCTACGAAATAAAACCAGAATAATGTTAATTTACCATTATTGTTTATAATTCTGTTTGAAAGACAGAAGAATAGGAAAGCAAAGGCTATTCAAACAGAGGTTAATCATCGCTGGTATTTTTGTGTAGGCCAGAGGGATAGTGGCAAAGGTTGTGAAGATTGGTTTTTTAGCTGCCAAGTGCATTTGGTTATAAGTGAAAACTCTTAATTTATGGAGTTAGCGATGGAAAATTTAAGTTTTGTTTTAGATTTTGGCCCGCAGGAATCGATCCTCCGACTTGTTAACGTTTTTTCCGTGCTTCTATTTATTTATTTGTTTGGCGAGGTAAGAGTAGAAAAGACCATGACCGATACCTGGGTGGGTCCGCCTAATCTGGAAAGTAAATTTTTGATGGAATAGAATTCGTTATCGAAAAAGGTAATTCTTCTTTGCTTTTATAATTAAAAACAAATCATTTTATACGTATTAGGTAGATTTTTTAGGGTTGAATTATACAGTTTTTAATCCCGTCCCAATCGGTGATGGTATAAATTGGGGTCTTTCCCCTTCGATCGTTACAAACTATAGTATGGTATGTCACTGTAATTTTAGGAATAAAAATTGTGGTCGGACAACAATGATAATACTCGAGAACTTTTATGTGTTCTATTCTTTTGACTGAGTAAAGAGTGTTAAGCAAATAATCTAATAAGAGAGAAAATAGATACTTAAAACTTTTCTCGAATCTTAACCCTGGTAATGGATTAGTGCTCCCAAACTTTGTAGTAAATTAGGAGCACACAAATTTTTCCAATAATTTTCTTCACTAAAATTTAAATTTTTCAATTTTTGTAAACATGAACATAAGCATTATAAGATTTATTTGACATAAGTAACAGAGATAGCGTTTCAAAATCTGGTGAGTCCAATATTCGTAACAGAGGAAAAGTGTACTAATTCAGGAGTAGCACAGGAATTGTTTGAACTGTGATCTTTAAGGAAAAGTAATTTTGGCAGTACCAACAAAGTGCATTTGGGTAAGGAGCAGCTGCGCATTACTTTGTCAAAGGATTGGGAATCATCTCAGCAATATTTCGGTGATTTGCATATGCATAGGCAGAGACTATAAGCACAATGTGGTTTGATTAGTCAAAAATAGGAAGAGCCAATAGTAAAGATATTCAACTTCCCCTTGTAAAGACGGAGGAACGAAAAATCTTCAACCGAAAAAATTACTTGAAAGTGTTTTCTATGTGCAGTAATACTTCACCATTATCTGTCCAAGTTTGGTCCAACTAGCATATAGTCAAACATTTGGCTGAGAGATGGATGTAGGAGCAATCAAAGAGTTTACAGTTTGACATTTCAAAAACCATTCCTTTACTTTTCAAAACCATTCTATGTACACTCTTTCTATTAAATATTTAAGATATTATTTTTTATTCATTCTATGTACACTCTTTCTACTAAATATTTAAGATATTATTTTGTTATTCATTCTTAACTCTGCTCATTCTTGCTCATTCTTTGCTTCACAAGTCAACCGGACAACTCTATAAATTTTATTGATGTACCAAAGATAACAGTGTGATAAAAGGTAATCACATTTTTATGGTTCCAAAGCAATAATACAATTGTACAAGATTTGTTCATTTACAAAATTTACACAAATAATTTTGTTACTTTATTAAAAAAAACATGTATGCAATATTTTGAATATTGTTCACAACATTTATACTTTATTTATTATTGATAGCCTTCCAATTAAAAGTATTGTACTTCTATATTATATATGCAACCAAAATACCATATGTAGCCCTCCTTCACCATCCAAAACACTTTGGTGTACCCATTGCACACTAAGGTGTGATTACTAGTTTAATTTTCTTCATAAATGTAACTTTATAAAATAGAGGTGTCCATGTAAAATGTTCTCATAATAACAGTTTGTGGTAATTAATAGAAGAAATAATGGAAATATTTTTTATTGTATAATTTTTTGAGTGAAGTGACATCTTCTTATCATTTAATTTAATATAGCATTAATAATGTAATATATAAATATATATATTTTTAAAAGTTATATATTAATTTGTATTTTATTGTATGAATTAAAATTATCCTTTTTATATTTATCTTTACATTTTTTCTCTTTATGTCAATTTTTTTTGTTATATTACATTATATTTTAATTTAATTTGAATTTTTTTTGAAATATATTAAGTGGCATGGATTATACATAAGATGAGAAAATGACATTATCTTTATGCTTCAAATATCTAATAGAATTATTGAATGTCTCAAAGAATCCTTACTATTCAATTATACTTTCAAGTCTTCTCCAATATATATAAACTTTCCTACTTATATTTTAAAAATATATGTAAAATATGCTGAGAGATATCCTTCTGAAGGCGCCTATTTTTAATCAACCTCAACTTTAATTAAACTTATCCTTTAACATTAATCCTTAAAAACTGAACACTTACTCTTTTACATTTAATTTTTTAAACTCCTAAATAATAATTTAACTATTTTAATTCTTTTTTTTTTTTAATTATTGTTCATTTGATATCATTTAACCTATTTCACAATTTATCACTTCATAAGAATATTATATATTCTATTTAAAAAGATAGTTAAAAATCTCGTCATATTCATTACAAAACTTACTAATGAGAACCATATGTCTACTAAATTTATTCTAAATAACTAAAAAAAATGTTCCATTTTATTTCACTTTTCTTTTAAAGTATTTTAATATTTTCTTAATAACTCAGTATCCAAATCATAAGGAACAAGGAACGCCTCCTGCAGCTGAAAAATGGCATGATCACCATATCAGAATTAAACAATTTTTTGTCGGTGATTAGGAAAATCAAGGTAAACTCACCACAAGATGGCTTGGTAATGGACACCGTCTTAGGTAGTATCATAAGCCAGTGTCCAAAGAATAATTTATGAAGCGGTTTGTTTTGGATGCGCCCACTGATCTTTTTGCAGCAAAAAGCTTCAGCCTTTCTCCTGCAGCATCTCTTTAAAATTCTATGATGCATGCCCATAATAAAGGTTTCCTTTTTAAGGAAGCCACTTTTTCCGTTTTTCATTCATCACCACCATTCATTTCCTCTTCTTCCACGTCAGCCATCCATCATCAAACCATTATCATGATCTATTGTAGCTAACTGAACTGAACCATTATCAAACACATTTTCTATTTTATAAGGACCAAGTCGTTTTGTGGTGAGTTTACCTTGATTTTCTTTGTACCTGGAGTCATAGAGCAACGCCCAATCATCGGCAGAGAATTGCTTAGTTTTGATATGGTGGTCATGCCATTTTTTTCTTTGCTGTTGGATAGCTTCAGTATGCTGCAGGGTAGCTTTCCTTATCTCATCCAATGCATTCAACTGCACGAGGCGTTCCTTTTGGGCTTCTGAAATATCAATGTTAAGTTGGAGAGTAGTCTTTAAGGTCTTATGCTCAAATTCTATTGGCAACATGGCAGTTTTGCCATAGAGTAATTCAAAAGGAGTGAACCTTGTAGTTGTTTTCCATGTCCTATAGGCTTAGATTGCTTCAGGAAGGCGACTGCTCCAATCCTTCTTGTATAATTGTATTGTCTTAGTAAGGATTGCCTCAATTTCTTTGTTGGTAACTTCTGCCTGACCATTGGCTTGAGGGTGATAGGGGTTAGACTTTCTATGCTTGATCTTGTAATCATTCATCAATGCAGTGATTAAATTTGATGTAAACTGAACTCCTTGATCAGTAACAAGTTCCCTTGGGACTCTAAACCAAGTAAAAATCTGCTCATACAGGAACTCAACAACTTTATTGTCATGCGCATGTGTCATTGCTTTCACTTCCACCCACTTGGTTACATAATCAATGCAAATCAAAATGTATGATTTCCTATTGGATGGAGGATCAATAGGCCCAACAAAATCCATGCCCCACTTGCCAAAGGGACTGACTACCACTTGAGGATATAGGGGCATTTCATCAGACCTTGTTGGTCTCCCCATGCGTTGACATCTGTCACATTTTCTGGTGTAGGCTGCAACATCTTTGTGTAGTGTGGGCCAATAGTATCCTGTAGCAAACACTTTTATAGATGTTTTCTTGGCCGCAAAGTGTCCACCACATGGCTCATCATGACAAACATGCAAAATGTCATAGGTCTCATATTCCCTAACACACCGTCTCATGACTTGGTCAGGTCCTGTGTAAAATAAACAATCTGCAATCTATGAAAAGTTAAAACTTTTCTATACCAACAATTGCCTTTCCTTTGGTGAGAAGTGGGTTGGGATTTTATTGGCTGCTAAATAATTTACAATATCTGCATACCATGGAGTTTGAGCAACAATAAAAAATAGATGTTCATCGGGAAAGTTATCATCAATTACCTCAGGGGTGGCAGGTGTAGTTGTTTGAAGTCTTGACAAGAAATCAGCCACCACATTAGCCCGACCTGACTTACCAATAATTGTGATATCAAATTCCTGCAACAATAGGAGCCATCTTGCTAATCTGCCAGATATGGCAGGCTTATTCATGAGGTACCTTATTGCTGCATGATCTCTATGGACAAATATTTGGTAACTAGTGACATAATGTCGAAACTTGTTCATGACATACACAACTACGAGCAATTCTTTCTCTGTGACATTATAGTTTAATTTAGGGCCTTGAAGGTTTTTGCTAATGAAATATATGGCATGCTCTATGGAATTCTCTTTCTGTCCTAAAACTGCCCCTATGGCATAATCATAAACATCTGTGTGTATATGAAAGGGCAGACTCCACTACGGTCCTTGAAGAACAGGTATCTGAGTAAGTAAGTTCTTAAGCTGCAAGAAAGATTTGTTATAGGCCTCCGTCCAGTTAAATTTAGAATCCTTAGTCAATAAGGCATATAATGGATTGACTATTTTGCTGAAATCTTTGATAAATTTTCTATAATATCTAACATGTCCTAGGAAGCTTCTAACATCCTTTTGTTTCATAGGTGTTTGCAAAGTTAGAATGACTTCTATTTTTGCAGGATCAACTTAAATTCCCGCTTGAGAGATATGATGGCCAAAAACAATTCCCTCTTGCATCATCATAAAACACTTATCACTATTCAAAGACAAATTTTGTTTCTTACATCTTTTCAACACTTTTTTCAAATTTGCTAATGCTTCTTCATAAGTAACTCCATAAGTGGTGAAGTCATCCATGTAGATCTCCATAGAATCATGAGAAATGTCAGCAAAAATACTGATCCCTACCTCATCACCAACAAACCAAGGGCCCATTGACATCAAATCATTTTTCAATATGAGTTGTAGAAGTTTGCAAGTGAAAGATTCATCCCTGATATTTTATCACACCAATTTTTTTTGGTTAAATTTCAAAACAATTATACAAAATATATCTTTAAAATACTTATACAAATTCTAATATATGCATATATTTTTTTCCTCGACATTTATATTATGTCATCAGAAGTGACAAATATGATTTTTTCATGTTACTCTTTTCACTTTAAATATTTAACTTAGAGCATTTTAACTATTTTAAAAATTAGAAAAAAATAGAATTAAATCTTGAGTAAAATCTTGAGTCTATAATATTTAGTTTTGACTAAAATAGAATATTAATGATTTTTCCTTTTTGAAATATTTCCAAGTTTTTTAAAAATATTGCATTTTTTATCTTTTAAATATATTAATTTAGAAACATATTAAATAGTAAATTTATGAAAGTTCTTTCATACTTAGGTGCTAGTGAATCAAGTAATGCAAATATGCATGTAGTAAAGTCACATCCACAACCTATTGTCAATTAGTCACTATGTGTATATGTGATGTATGAATTAGTTGGCCACTATGTGGTTGTGTTAAGAGATCATTGTTGGCATCATACTAACATCTATCTAGGATACACTTGTTACCATATTATTGTGTACAAATTATGGTGTATGTATAAGCTCATTTAATGGTTGTGATTCAAAAGAGAAGTTAGAGATCTCATCCCAATTGCAAGAATGAAGTCTTTCTATTATTGTGTGTGCAAATTACGAAGCCTCTAATTAATTTTTATTTTATTGTATGAATTAAAATTATCCTTTTTATATTTATCTTTACATTTTTCCTTTTTATATGTCAATTTTATTTTTTTATATTACATTATATTTTAATTTAATTTGAACTAATTAATTTGAACTTTTTTACAATTAAATAGTTCTCAAGGAAGTGGCATGGATTATACATATAAGATGAAAAAATGACATTATTTTTATGCTTCAAATATTTAATAGAATTATTGAATGTCTCAAAGAATCCTTACTATTCAATTATACTTTCAAGTCTTCCTCTCCAATATATATAAATTAATCATATTATGGTAAACAATTTTTATTTTTTCAAAACTTCCCTTTAAAATCTATTACATCATTACATATGGGGACACCAAAATCTTAAAATATGTATTCTTAGATCACATGTAATAGAAATTTATAATAATAGAGATAAAATTCATATTATATGCATGATCTCAAGCTATTCCATAGGATCCATAAATCCTCAATTTTGGTTTAAGAAATGACTTGCATGAGGTTGGGATCATTTTTATCACCTTCACCCATCATTATACACATCTATTATCACATATTTATCCCTATATTATCTTTACACTCATACTCCTATACATTCACCTTATATTTCCATTTAAATACAAATTTGAGAATACCCTTTTTAAATTATTTTATCTTATAAACCATATTAAAGAGATAACACCACACATATAATAAAAAAAATTAAATACATTAAATATTTATAATTAAATAAACTGCAATAGGCTAATTCTATTAATTTATTAGAAAACATTAGTAATAAAAAAACTAAAGTAGAATGAAATTTTGAAGAAAAATATTAATAGAAGCAATAATTTTCTTTTTCCTATTGCAAATTGTTTGAGTCATTTCATTGATTCTTCAACACCCTTTCTTGCTGTTTCCTTATTGATAGTGGAGTTCCTCCTTACACTTCTCCTTGAGCTAAGCTTAAGTGATTATTAGTTTTTTACTGTCCATATTCTTTTTCATTGTGCACACAATTATCGTAGATAAATGTTCCATCTTGAGGTAATAATCAGTACCATTTCTCTATATTAAAATAAAAATATAAATTTTATAATTTGAATGTTCAATTTTAAAAAATCAACTATAATTTTAAGTGGAAATATATTTAAAATTATGCAATCATTTTTTACAATATTACAAAATCATCATATAATTTTAATAATAATCAACAATGTTAACAAAGTTATAATTATTATTTTTAATAATTATATGATAATTTTGTAATATTGTAAAAAATTATTAAAATTAAGTAACTATACGATATAAATAATGTTTACTTATTTAGAAGATACGGGAAAAAATAGAAAGATTTGCTCCACAATATTTGAGCCAAGAAAACAAAGCTAAAAATTATCATATAATTATAACTTTGTTAACATTATTGATTATTATTAAAATTAAATAACTATACTATCTATAAATGTGAAACATTTGGGCAAATTTTCCCATCTTAAAATGTTGCTCATATTCAAAATACAATATAAATAATGTTTACTTATTTAGAAGATTTTTGAAAAAATAGAAAGATTTGCTCCACAATATTTGAGCCAAGAAAACAGAGATAAAGCAAGTAATAATGAAAACACAATATTTTGTTTATATTATTTTAAATTTATTTTTAAAAAGGTTTTATATCATATTTACAATTTTTTTTATCTATTCAATACAAAAAATAAATTTTAGGTTGAATTTTTTTCAAGATTTCATCTCTTATAGACTCATTCAAAAATATTAAACTTTATTAAAAATTGAAAACCCAATAATATTTATATTATTTAAATGCATATATATTACACTTAAATTAAACAATAGACATAATACTTTATATATTATGCTAAACTAAACATTAAACAAAATTTGTTTTTGAAACTTCAATTTATTTTTTCCAATCAAATTCTTCTTTTTTATTACATAAACATAGTGCAGAATAAGAAGCAAAAGAGTTGAAATGGTGCCCATTAAAGAATGAACTTGTGGAAAGAGAAGTGAATAATAATGAATACACAAAGATTGTAGAGACATGCAAAACAAAATAAGTAGAACCAACCATGCAACTCGTTAATGAATACACTTATTCAATATATGATGAATTCAATTATTCATATTTGATAAATCAAATTTTAAAAGTTATCCAAACTTTAAAGAATATACAGATTCTATACTTTGTCAATTTCAAAAGGCATATCCAAGAATTAGAGAGGTGTAGGTGCAAGCAAAGGGGTGAATATCTGAACCCAAGGTTAAGTGCTTTCCTTATATAATATTTGAGCACTAAAAACATCCACAAATTTGCTGGCATCCAAAACTTGAATCAAGATATAATAAGGTAGCCTCGTTGTTTGATGTTCCTTCCACTTTTGCTCCCACCACTTTATGAAATACAAGTCTAGCATGCTACCCAACAAAAAACCAAATCAACTGTTCAAGATTAATGCACAATTACACATACTTTGGCCATTAGAACAAACTATATGTATCCCAACTACTACAACTCATAACCCAAATCCAAACTTTTCAAATGAAATAAAAGAAAAGAAAAAAGTGAAAAATAATCAATTGTCATTACATGGAAAGTGTTATAGTTTATTAGAGCATAGTCCACCAGCTTTAAAACAGTTGTATTGGTTTGAAAATCAGGAATGTCCACAGCCTAGGATGGATTTGCACACTGGGTCTTAGATAATAAGTACAATACTGTTATCATCATCACAACCATTCCAAGTCTCATGGAAGCCATTGCAGGGGTATAATTACTTAAGAGAAACTTATGAATATCTATGCTGTAGAAAAGGCCTTGAAGCCATTTATAATGGTTTGATCAAAGATAAAAACAGTTTTAAAGTAGAAGGTTGTGTATATCTACAACACCTCTTAGTTGTCCAATTGTTGTTTTTTTGGCAAAGTTCAATGTTTCTTTTATTTTGCCAATAATTTATTTGTTTCTTTTAAAATATTTATTATCTAGTTTTTAACATAATCAATTAAATTATACTAATTATCTAATACAAAAAAATTAAAAAAATTAAATATTCATTTAAAAATAATTCAACAATTACTAATTATAATTTTAGAATAAATTATAAACTAAAATGTATATAAAATCAATTTTTTTATTAGTATAATTATAAAATAAAATTATATTTAAAAAATGCATTTAAAAAAATCATAAAATAATTTACATAGGGAAGTTTTTGATTTAAATCTCTTTAATATATTTGCAAGAGAAATCACCACAATATTTGAAAACTTAAATTTCATTCTAAATTTAAATTAAATTCTAATTTCTAAAATTTATAAAAAATATATTATTTAGTTTTTAAATAATTAATTAAATTGTAGTGATTATCTATACAAATGAATTAAATAAAATTTCATATTTATTTTAAATTTAGATATAAAAGCAATCTTTCTATTTATTTATTTTTTCTCTTTTTGCATGTAAATCATTTCATTTTCTAAAATGATACTTAAAAATGCATTTAAAAAAATTATAAAATCATTTACATAGAAAAGTTTTTGATTTAAATCTCTTTAATTTAAATAAGAGTTGCATTTTCATTTTGCTTCTATTCATGCTTTTTGATTTTATGTACAAACATCTCTAAATGTAATAAAGCAGGTAAACAAGATTTTATTGATAGTTGCATGTCATTTGAACGTCAAAATAAATATTAGAAATATAGGAGAGATTCAAGCAGAGTTTATAAAAACTATATACAAAATTTTCTACACAATCATAATAATATATTTCTATTCCACACCCGCTCAATGATATACACTACATATTTATAGGATTCTCATATCCTATATTATAGGAAACCTCCTATAACAACTAGACTCTAAATATATGAGTTGTTCTAACTTCTAACAACTCAAATCCCTATAAGCATTCGTCTATTAACCTACACTTTATATTCTAACAAACCATATTAAACATACTAACAAACCTATCAGACGATATAACATTTCTAACAAACTTGTGTGAATATTAATTCATAACACCTATGTGAACACTAAATCTGAACACCCCCTCTTAGTGTAAACATGGGGTGAAAGTACATCACAATAGTTAATGACCACACACAGTAGCTTACTAAACAATATAAGGTAAGAGTAGGGACATACACATCTACTCATGAGAAGCAATAGTGTATTTGGCCTCACTATGCTTAGGGTACCTTCATCCAAGGATAGGGACAAACACATCTACCCATGGAATCGAGGATAGGGACTAACACATCTACCCAAGGTATTACATCAAGTTTGGATAGGGACAAATACATCTATCCAACATCAAGGTTATGAACAGGGACAAACACATATGCTCACAACAATTATGATTGGGGACACACACATCCAATCATAATTACCAACTCATGTGACTGGGGACAAACACTTCCAATCACTTTACTACCTCATGAATGGGTACAAACACATCCATTCAAATACAACCAATAAATGTGATTGGGGACATACACATCCAACCACAACATAAAAAGCTTGAACACCAAGCCCTCATTGTCGTGTATGCAACCACCATTATAGATCATTGCCACTCTGATCACAAATGATATGAGACGGTTGCCACTTCCACTTGGAAACCAATCTTGGCTTTCTAAGTCATTTTGGAACGAATAATTTTGTCACTAATGCAATTTTGTGGCCTCGTCGCTAGTGACTGACAAGAGGTCACTGAGTATCCTCCAACCATCGGTACCTCCAACCTCCAGTAGGTTTGCTACTTAATTAGCAAATTTGGCTTTACGGCTCAGTTTTAAAATGCCCCCTTCAATATAGATGTCACATACAAGTGATAATGCATCCATTTACAAATGTGACAATTTTTATTTATTTGACACTTTTAGATTTTGATAGACTACTTTTGATGGCACTAAACTCACAATTAATGACTCATTAATACTACTTGACTTTTAGACTATGACAATGTTTGACATACTTCATTTGGATTGAATAAAACAAGGAGGCTAAGACACTCAAAAGATAAATCATGTAATTCGATTCGATGGAGGTCTTCAATAACTTTCACATACCTCATAAATTCTACAATAGATCTAATGCTTCTATAAACTACATGCTTGCCATTACCAGAAATATGAGTAATCAAAGAAATTTCATGGCAATCAATACCCAAATACCTTTCTTTATGGATGCGACTTCAGCCCACAATCATTCCTTTTTGCTGCTACTCTTCTCAACAATACCTATGATCAATGCTATGATCTTATAAAAATGGCGGCCTTCTTTGGTAAAGCACCTTTGAATCACCTATATCTCAAACGCCTGCCAATGAAAATAAGTCTTGCGGCCTTGTTTTGATACTGCAAAGAATGGTGTCCTTGAGTAGACCAATCAAATATGCCTCGGGCTTTTATATGTATAGATCGACCCTTTACACAACCACCAATCTTGTGTGCACAATAGTGAATGATGGGAGAATTGATCCTTTGAACTTGGTAGCATTCCAACCACTTCTATGTTGCAAATTGATAGTTGTCGACTGCTCTCCAATGCTTGATTGCTCCCAAACACTTACATGCACCTGCAAAGATTAAATCACAACAATAGAGGTTGAATTGATGTCTGCATAGGTTAAACCATGACCTGCAGAATTCAAACACCGCCTCCCAATTGACGACCAACCTCTAAAATAGAAAATCATGCCCTCTTTCTCTATTGATTTGCTTGCATCAAAAGACAATCAACCTTTGACAAGGATAGCACATGGAATAGATGCATGGGTATTTACTACGGGATGCCACTGGTCTGCACCTGAGAGTGTAACGCCCCGCTGCGCAAACCCCAAAGGAACTAATAAAGACACAACAATTTTTTTTTAAAAGAACATAATAATTGTACTTAAGTATTCCAACATAACAATGTTCTAAGTTGCACAACTAAATCCCTTGGGGTACACGAGGTGACATTACTAAACTAACCCATAACAACGATAATAGATTAAATAACCAATAACGTAAATCCATTCATACTCATACCAACATTTAAAACATCCATTAACAATAACCATCTTAATAAAAGTAATCCATATTAAACCATACATGCAAAACACAAATGAATTAATCATAAAGATAATAAATATATATATTTTGACAGATACAACACAACATAAACAATAATTACAAATGGTAGTTCACGAATGATTACATGGCTTGAATATACATTACATCAATATGATAGTACAACATAATGAACATATAAACAAATTACATCAAGGTCTTCCCATCACACGTGGGAGACGATACATCAATAAATAAATTACATCTGAAGTATAAACATACATCTGGAGCATGTGAATTCTGGATCAACAACATTTGCCAAAACCTTGCAACGAAAGATACAACTGCAACCAAAAGGGAACCCAACGGGGTGTGGAGCACGTTCCTCCCAACCACCCCCATGCTGGGAGTTAACAAGGAAGGATCCCTGACCAAGCACGTCAACAGTAACACAAGACTAACTCTAGATAGACAACATAATATTACTAGATCACATTAAAAACTCAACAACGATAAATCATCAAAAGACATAACACTAGACCACTTCGAAACATAGCCATAAATCACTTTCCAAATAATACAATAATAAATCACGAAAACACATCATCAATAAATCTCAAATCATAATATCAAAAGACTACTTCCAGAGGACTTTCAATAAAACAACACAAATGGAATGTTAGAGGAGAGTGTCATCGCATGGTTTCACATGGATTATCCAGACAACCTATCACAAGGTGCCGCCTCCATCTCTACATGAATTATCCAAACAACCTAGTTCAAGGTGCCGCCTCCATCTATGGTTCTCCTGACTACCTATCTCAAGGCGCCGCTCCATAGGGTTCTCATGCAGAATCGTTAACCTTTCGTGAAGACAAGACAACGATCTTGCCAACCACGACCTTCTCGGTCCCCTTTAGTCTATGACAACACTAACAGGCGGACGAGGCATCACAATTATCTTATTAATGTTTAATCCCCACCCATGATTTATTACTTAGGTTATCACTGATTATTCTAACTCTATGTGGGTTACTCTGACAGCCCCTTTGTGTGCCGACCCCCACTTAGAGCCACTCTCTCTAAACACTCAACACAAACTATCCAACACAAAATGATAGTATCACAAGAAGTATTGAACCTATCACATGGATCTTCTGCGAGGCATATCCATCTTGCCAAAATATATGAAACACATCCACAACACGGTACAATCCACGTGTAACTCAAATCACAACCTTAGTCAAAACATAGGCCAAATATCAGAATTACAAGATTAATACAACATCAATATTCCCACCTCTGGAAGTCCTAAACAACAACTTAAGTTCCTATAATAGGATAAACTACTCTAGGGTTTTCCCGCAAAACATAAACCCAATAAAAGAAAATCAAATTACATAAAATGAATGAACTCGAAATTAACCGATACATAAACAACGCCATAAAACAATTTACGATGAATAACAAATTTCATCAAATAAATAGATCAACAACTCGAGAATATTCGATTCAAATAAAAACACATCGTTTATTTCTAATTTTCTTAATTAAACTATAACATTGTAAAACACTAAAATTATCCAACTTATTTCCTAACCATAGCGATATAAATAACTATCCAATATATATACATATATTTATATATATATACATGTACATATGCCTTCATACGTATATACATATATACATATATAAAAATAAGATACATATGTATATTGAAACAAATATTTAAAATTTATTAAAAAAAGTTAACAATTAATTTATACATATATATATATATATTAAATTATATATATAATATAACAAAATTCGCATGAAAAATTTAAATTGAAAATTTTAATACCAAACAAAATTGCCTGCAAAATATAAAAGGGAAAGCCCACAGTACATAGTACTATGGGCAGTGGGGGGTACACAGCCCCACTGGCTGCGCCCTGTAGCCTCAGCTGCTGTGCGTAGTCAGTGGTGGCTGCGTACGACCACCACTGGGGCCGTGGGCGGTACGGCCACGGCCGGCCGCCCACCCCCAATATAACAAAAAATTTTATTTTATTTTATTTTTAATTTGTTTTCTTTTTTTTTTTAAAATTTTTTATATATATAATATATATTTCGGAGGTACACGAATTTCCAGTACAATATTTTTTTTTCTTTAGAATATAAATATTTTGTTCCATGCACAGAAAACGAGGGCCGACTTTGCATACAGGTATATATATATATTTATAATTTATACCTCGAATAGAACAACACCCATAACATATTATTATTATTATTATTTATATATATTTTATATTAAAACCCAATTCATACGAAAATATATAAGAGAATATGAAAAGAACATGCAATTAATTAAATATATTATATTCAATACCCTCAATACAAAATCTGCAATATAGGGGAGAGGACCCAGTACCTGAGCATGTTTCAATAGTTGTGATAGTAGTTGTTTATATAATGCCCAATATTTTTATCAATATTGGACCAATAGTTGTGACTTTAAAGTTGTTAGTGTTGATGATCACTACCCATAATTAAACAAAATGTATTCCTTTGATCTAAAAAGCAACCAATCATGTGATTCCACATTAGAGCTCAATAAAACATGATGTGAATTCACAAGTATTGGTCTCACTTTTTTTTTGGGCCTTTTTGGACACCTTGACAAAAAGTATGCTGATGTGGCATTATATTTGATGGTGTGGCCGTGAAACCTTAGTTATAAGTAGGGGACTTGCCAAGTAAGCTGCTATAAAAAAATTGGGAGTGATTTGAAATTTCCACGTAGGATAATTAGAAGTGTGAAGTTAGGGTGCACAACTACTGGGTCCTTTCCCCTAGATGCATATATAAATTTTATTCCTTTCACATAAAATGAAATTACACATGTACATAATAATTATAAAATACATTTAAATAACACAATAGAATTGTAATATAAATATGTATATCTAATTTTGTTTAAATATATATAGAAGTATATATATATTTAACAGAGATTCAGAACAATAATATAAACAAATAGATTTTTTGAGAGACCCAATATAAACCTGGCATGCAAATTCAACCTACAATAAAAATGATTTTGTTTAATTTCAAAACAATAAATTTCACTACAAAACTATATTGAAGAACTTTAAGAAGATTTAAGTAAAGTTTTCCATAGAAGATTCAAGGGTTTCATATGAACAAATTTCAAATCACAGAACTTCTTTCAATGAATTTTTCAAACATGGCCAAATCTTGCTTATAAAACAATAAAATACTAATAAATTAAAAGAAGAAAACCTGGAGTCCTTTGTTCGATGTAGAATCCCCTCTGTGGCTTCTCCTCAGATTCCTGCCTTCAACTCCCTTCTGAACCAATATTTTCTTCCAAATAATTCTTTTTACCCAGAAGCACAAAAACAAAATATTTTTCCTTTCTTTTCTTTTACAGACCAAAACAACAGAAAAATCCCCTTTGTGTGAAAAACTCTCTCCTAATAAAAATAAAATAAAAATCCATAAAGCTCTTCATCTTTTTTTTTCCTCAAAAATCCTCCTCACTCATTGGTCCTTTTCCTGCTTTTAAAAGCACCCACTTATCTACAATTTTAATTAAAATTAAAATTATTTACTCAAGATATTATCCACACAAGATTTTCTAATTTAATATTAAGAAAAAGATAATATTTAATTACCATCATCAATAATCATTTAAATTAATTTCTAACACTTTTAATTAATTAAATAACTTTTTAATTTGCAATATATTTAAAATTCAACATGTAACTAACTTACAATTAATTAAAACAACAAGACATCATTAATTAATCTTATAAAATAAGATTAATTAAATGACCACTAGCCATAAATAAAATAAATAATCAACAATCAAACTACATAACGACAAGGACCAAAAACCTCAATCATGACACGACAACTCACAACAGGACGACAGACTTGGGACAGGGACACTTCCAAATGAACTCCCTTTTTCAACATTTTACCTGTTGGGTTAATTCAATGCTTGCCCTGTCCTACCGAAGCAAGTGGAATCAAGACTTTATTCCTGCAAATCCTGCATCCAAATAAATGTCAAGTAACACATGTATATATAATCGAAAATATCATATTGTGAGAAGGAATTGCAGCGTAGCAGGGCACTCGTAACTGATTGGTGCTACACTGTCCTCTCACCAAAACTATACTAACAATTACAATATCAAATATGAAATAACATTTCTAAACTAACTGATTACATCATAAACTAATTACTAAACCACTGCACTACATTGTATTATTGAAACCAATTAATCATCATAGAATCACAACACATACATATATGATATTAATGAAAAACCATTGCATAATCAAATAATCCAAACACCACATAAAATATCATAAATCAGCATAATAATGTCAAATGTAGCAATCAACTAAACTATGCATCCACACACACCAAGTCGGTGAACTAGTCACCATCACAAATCAGTATCGCACTAACATATAAAAGTAACAAATAGTAGCAAATAGTATCAACAACATGGGGGTATTACAGAGAGTCTTTAGGTCGCTTGAAATATTAAGTGAATGCAGTGCCAATTCTGACATAAATGCAAAGTGCAAACTTTAATATAGATGAGCGGATGCAAAATTATTCAACCTGAATGTAGAAGCCTCCACATGAGGTGTGTCTATCACTCCAACGCAGATTAGATCATATCATGACAAAAGACTCTAAGATGGGACTCAAAAATTGCCAACAAACTAACAAGCCTTGATAACACTTGAAGCCTGGGCCGCAACCTACTCATCTTTCGCGACAATAATACTCCACATTTTTTCAAAACAATCCCCTGAACGCTTACAATTTTCAAGGCAGAGCAGAGTGGAAAAACATCTATCTTGTTGTCACATTGCTTACACATGCATAGATGACAGCAAGGCAACAACAATATGCACACCTCATTTCTCTTGCGCAACACTTAAACTCCATGCTTACACAACAATCAGTCATCTACAATTAAGATTATCTCCACGGTAATCATAATGAATGGGCTGCGAGTAAATCTCTCAGATGAGAAACTTGCTTATCTCCTCTAGCATAATTTTCTCCATGACCTCCTTTATTTTGCAATAATTACAATCAGATTAAATCACCCCCACGGTATTGTCACTGCTTTGACACCATATTAGAAATATAAGAGAGATTCAAGCAGATTTTATAAAAACTATATACAAAATCTTCTACACAATCATAATAATATATTTCTATTCCACACCCGCTCAATGATATACAATACATATTTATAGGATTTCCCATATCCTATATTATAAGAAACCTCATATAACAATTGGACTCTAAATATACGAGTTGTTCTAACTTCTAACTCAAATCCCTATAAACATTCGTATATTAACCTACACTTTATATTCTAACAAACCATATTAAACATACTAACAAACATATCAAACAATGTAACATTTCTAACAAACTCGTGTGAACACTAATTCATAA
Organism: Sequoia sempervirens; assembly: GCA_007258455.2. Taxonomy (NCBI): domain Eukaryota; kingdom Viridiplantae; phylum Streptophyta; class Pinopsida; order Cupressales; family Cupressaceae; genus Sequoia; species Sequoia sempervirens. The sequence goes on along the minus strand of VDFB02281492.1, from coordinate 963,514,547 downwards.
CACCTATGTGAACACTGAATCCCAACAATAAATGTAGGGAATAAAAATGTACTCAGGTTTTTCATTCCATTATGTGAGTGTAGGAAGCCTCTCGACTTAATTAATATGAAAAAAAATATTTTTTTGAGCAGGAATAAAATTTAAACAAAAAATAATGTATTAAAAAATAGCTAAAAGAGGTCACTGCCTATAGAGGCCAAAGACCTCCCTCATGGGAGGGGCGTGACTCTTATGGAGTTACGGTTCTTTAAGGAGGCTGTAGCCTCCTCCATGGGCCTCAACCCCAAATAAGACAAAAAAAAAATTGTAACAACATTTAAATGGCACTTCGGTACCTCACAAACCCACACCCATCTCCCTATCAAAACAAAAATATATATTGTTGTCGATAGTGCCAAATGCCCTTGCAACATCACTGTGGCTTCAAACAAAAAAAACTAAGCCTAAACAGTCAAAGCAAAGGAAAATGATGTTGAGAAAGTTTCAATGCCTTACCTTTCATCATCGCCCCTCTACACCATTTTCCTGCAAGACACAAACAACCATAAGAAAATAGGTGTTGAATTAGGGAAAACAAGTCTCTTCTAATGAAATAAACTTGGGCGCCCTACTTGTTTAAAATGGCTATGAAAGGAATTAGTGAATCGTGAAATCATTTAACTTGGCTTCTATAATGTTTCATAATGGCATAAAATTTATAATCAACAACAATACAATATCACATTAAAGGGTATTAATGTTTTAAGGTCAGAGGTTAATAATAACAAGAGCTGTGCGTGAGCTGGAGTCCTTTCCTAAAGCAATATTGGATGTTCATGTTACTGTAGATGGCATAATGTAGTTTATCTCTCTTGTTGTTGTTGTATCTCAAGATGAAAACAATTTCAAGATTCTATTCTTCACATTTGTCTTTACCAAATTTAAAGATAAGTTTGGAATTATCAAGGGAAGCTTAGACATAGTTCAGGAGAGTAAAAACAATATTCAAAGGTAGAATAAATATGTCTTACAAAAGCCATTGTGAACACAATAATGAATATAGCAGAACATACCAAAATTAGACAAAAGATACTGGCTAGAGATCAACACGGAAAGATGAATTTGCACATGATTGAAATCATAGTTCATAAGGATTTGGTAGGTCTTAACCAGTTCATAGAGGATTAAAACTAATAGCATCGACACTATTTCAAACACTCTCTTCTTAAACCCTTGAAGATGAGAAAAGGTTTGAATTCTTAGTGATTTTATTAATAATTTTTCCATGAAGTATAGTTTTTGAGCTTCAAAGGCTGGTAAAACACAATGCAGTACAACCTCATGTCTTAACTCAATATTGGCTAAATGCTCAAGCTAATGGGTGATAGTAATAAAGTACATATAAATATGTCGTTGAATAATATTACAATTTAAGCCATGTATTATAGAATGGCTCAAGTAAGATAAGTATCATAGGCTGAAAATTTTTAGTGTTTTGTTTTAATGGCATTGCAAACTGAAATATAAAGCTATATATGCATGTTTTCTATTTTTAGAGTTATTTGCAAATACAATGGCTGCTATTGCTCTTAATGCTTTGGAAATCTTTTATTCTTTCTTCCATGGTATGTTGTGCTCTTTGGATTCAAATTTTCTTGCTATAAAAAGTGCATGTTCTTAGAATGTTCTAGCATGGTTAGCTCAATTTACAAAGCTGGAACAGACAACATAAATAATCAACAACATTCAAGATATTCTAGGAACTACATAATACATAATGGCTTAGATAACAATGAAATTGTCATTGCAAATACTTTGGTATATCATTTTTGGAAGGAGCATTGATTAGTAGACAATCTGGAAATGATATACCAACTTTCTTTCCAAAAAGATCCTCTCCTTTACATGTTCTAATACACTTAGCTATAGGCAACTTATGCTTTTCAGAATATGACTATTATATATGCATTGAAATGGTGCAATTATTTATAATAGATAAATCATAAAACTCAAAACAACCCAATCCATGAAATTTATGTGCTAATGGTTCTAGATAGATTTGTAGGGTTACCTTATGAAAATGACTGTTTCCCTAGCAAAAAGTCTCTTTGCACTTATAAATACACTCCAATGTGTTGTTAGAAGATTCCTTTTTGGCTGCCTTGAAATTGCAAATGTGTTGCAATCTATCAAAAATAACGCCTCATAATCAAGTAGTTAAAAGAATGAACAAAGTTGGAATGGACAACATAACTAATTAGCAATATTTAGGATATTCTAGGAACTACATAATACATAATGGCTTAGATAATAGTGAAATGGTCATTGCAAATATTCTAGTATATCATTTTTGGAAGGAGCATTAATACCCTGTTTTGTACTGACACAAGGCATCTAATACCATTTCTTTTGTTAATATTACTATTGTTAATGTTTCCAAATTCTTTTTAATTCAACCTGTTAAGTAGAATCTGTTAAGAACGAGTATCTAGCTAAATTGAAATCCTTGCATAGGGCTCTCGTAACCGCAATCAACCAAACTCATTATTAACTTTTAAAAACACTCTGTATATTCTCAGAAGAAGGTATGTTATTAGTCCTTTTTCATATGCATTCTTTGTTCTTCTAGGGTGGAAAGTGGGAAAATATTAATCAATATGCATGTTACACAGTACATGTGACTGGTACAAAAGGATTGTTGAGTGATGTCTGCCCTACAGGTTTACATGGATGGTCAAGTGATGATGACCAGACACATTTTGATGGTGCTCACTTGGTCATTCTTTGAGATATTGTTACTGTTTACACCATGAAAAATATTTTACATTGTGCAAAACAAGAAGCATCTCTACTTCTGACATAGATTGATGGAAAATATTTTACATTTTGCAAAACAAGAAGCATCTTTGCTTCTGATGTAGACTACTTTAGGCAATATTCCAGAACTTTTGTATGTGGTAATAGATGGGCAAGTATACACCCTTTCCAAACCTAGTTGAAAATAACTTTAAAATCAATATTCATTATTCTACAAGTTTGTTTACAAGTTACAACATTTTGCATTGGTTGGTACATCTAGAAAAATCAAATAAAAAAAATAGAGAACCAAAAATAATCAGAAAAGAACAACTCAAAAAAACATGGGGTGCATTTAAAGAATCAACACTTTAGGCAATCAAACAAAGGATCATACTCACCAGCTTTGCACACTAGGGGAAAAATGGAAAACCAAAATTCATTAAATGTAGGTTGTGTTGTATATTTTGAATGTTTTGCACCCTTATAGACAACACACCCACCACAAATAAGAGGTCCGTTGGCAATGAATTGATTGACATAATGCCTTAAAGAAATGTGGTGTCATGGAATGCCATCATTGCAGGATATGAACACAATGGATTTTTTTAAATGATTTACACAACAGGTCATGGTTTTCACCATTATATAGAATTTTGTTAATTTCCTCTACCACTTCTTTAACTAGTGTTGCCTTAGAAAAATGCTCTAGTTTTACACTAGTGATCAAACTAGAATTTTTGAAATGCACTATCCAAAGTAGGAGAGAGATTGCCAAGAAAAATGATAGATACATGCAAATTAGTTACTAGTGGATGGAGAAAGAGCAAGGATAAAAGCTTCAGAACCAAAAACTTGCAGCTACCATAGTTCTACTATCAATGCATTGGCTAATGATTGGGCCATAAATAATCGCAAAGCAATTACATCAAATCATTCATCAGTCGGAAAAGCTATAGCAACAAACATGCTTTCACCACATATAATGGAAAATGTAGTAGACCTATGAAGTCCAAGTGTATCAAAATGCATTTGCAATTGTGTTCCAGGTGTTGTCCAAATTGCAATATGTGATTGGAAAGTGTGGTTGAATGTTTTGAATGCAATTGTATGTGTTTACCTGTGAAAACACAAGCTCATAGTGTTCAACAACAGGGTTTTTATCATGGAAAAGAATTAATATTGTAGGATTTCATGCATTTGTTGAAATGTAAATACATTTTTTTGTGTTACAGACCAAATGTATATTGGTATGTTCAACCAGTGTGCTAGCCATTTTAAATAGAATGTGTCACCCCAAAGTCCAGTTTCACCATGTTGTTGTTGAGCTTTGTGGTTTAAAGCCTCATTCTACGGAGATGTGTTTTTGTCATGTTTATTATGCAAATCCTTAAGCACTGTTGAGTGTAAGTCATGTTTAAAGGAGCTTAAAGCTGTAGTACAATGATTGTGGAGACAATGTAGAAAATGGTCCACAAGACCATTATGTAGCTGATTTGGTGTATAGTGACAATGAAGCAAAATATGTATTGCTTTGTAGTTGAATGAATGAATTCAAACACAACATGCATGGTGGAGAGCTTCATCAATCGACATAAATTGTGCTTTAGCATTTGGTTTATAGGTCTCCACTACAATTGGTTGTTGTGAGAGTTTTTGTTTTTTTAGAGGGTTGTTTGTAAGCATATTGCCGAATTAGGTGTTCGGTGACTAAAACATAGGTTGTATTGAGACTATTTAGTAGTGCAATGACTGTTTAGCAATGCACTAAGCTTGAAGTTTTGAATACAGTGAAAGAAGATGGTGGTTTTTGTGAGAAAGTGAAAGAGAAACAAGTTTAATAGTCCATTACACACCTTGATCAACAAGTGCAAAAGTTGTAACAGTATCCTTTCATGTAATATTATATGTAGTTCAGACCCTAGAATAAAAATAACATTTTATTATCAATGCATGTGACTAAAACAAAACTTGTATTGAGACTATTCAACAGTGTAGTGCATATTTATGAGGAGGTGGAAGACAAACAATGATAATAATTCATTACTCACCTTGATGAAAACAATGATGCGAAAGTTGTGAGATTATCGCTTAATTTAAAATTCTATGTAGCCCAAATCCTACAAAAGAAAAGCAAAATTTTATTATCAATGAATGTGACTAATATTTGATAGAAGTTCAACACAATAACTTTAAAGTGACTAATAAATGAAACGAAGGGGCTAATAAATGGGAAATATGTAATAGCCAAACTTTGATTTTTGAAAAGCATTTGCAATTCTTTCTATTTTTGTGAAAATGATGTCATGTCAAGGATTTTGAGTAGCCAACATATTTTTTTCAACATGCCAAGTATTTATATGATCTTAGCATGCAAATAACCACTTGGCAGATTGAGCAAAATTTTGCTAGTATACTAGCATTAAAAATTTGGTCTCGAGAGCCTTACACACTAGAACATAGAATATTTGTAACTGTAGAAAGGAAATCATTAATTACATCATTTAATGTATAAGAATTATAGTTTGAGATGGAGGATCCATATGTCCAATACTCAACAATTGTCACGATATAGTATATAGCAATCCCAAAGACGAATTGTAAGTAGAAGGCCTTGTGCAGATTTTGTATTGTTGGTTGTTGCAAATGTAGCTTGCAACATGAGAGAAAGTTAAAAGTTAGTGACTAATTTCCAATTATTAGGGTGTCAATAAGCTTTTTAAAAAAAAAGTATATCATCATATAAGTATCCATAAGTTCAAATAGCTATAAATGCGATAATAGGCATTGTAGTGAATTTACCTCATGTTTGATGTTAGTGTGTGAAATGAAGATAAGAAAGGTTGCACTATGTATCCAACTGGAGGATGAAGCCCACTTTTGGACATGCTTATCTAGCCTTGTGGCATTGTCTTAGTAATGCTGAGAGTCAAATAAGAGCTTCCACTATCCATTGAGACATACCCTTGAACATGCAAGTAATGATTATCATTATTGCTACACAGAAAGTACATATTGATATTGTTCTCTCCTTTCCGACTAATTATTCACTCTCATGTTCGCTGTAACAAAGGATATGGGAATATGACTAATAAAAATCAAGAACTACCTATATTTTTGGAGTGGATGCAACAAGAATAAAATGGAAAAATTTTCATGCTCTTTTCTACAAGTGAAGTAGCCAACTATTGCTTTGAAAGAGAGATTTGAACGCTTGAATAAGTTTTTCAACCAGAGTACCATTGTCTTGCATGGTTTCTATTTATATTTTAGAATTTCAAAGTATTCTACATTAAAATTTTACTTAAGATGCAAACACAACTTAAAACAACTATCTAACACTTCTATTGCTATTTCTTATAATGGAATTGTTGTATGACTAGTTATCATTTGTTTCAACATTTTATTCAAAATTCAGAGGAGCTATATGAAGCAAGGAATTACGGTTTGGTTGGATGTGCCATTAGAGGCACTGGCTAAGTGAGTTGTAGCTGTAGGAACACAATCTCGACCTCTTTTAGGTCAATCGTCTGGCAATGGTTATTCTGAAGTTCATTTTCTTCATTTTACTTATGTGTCAACATAATTGTTATTTTTTACTATTAAAAAATAATGTTAATTTTAAATGCATTTAAAATTTACAATTTATGTTTGTTTATATTGCATTTCCCACAACATGTATACTAGTTAGAAAGTAAGCAAAAATTCTTGAATTCAATTAATGCTTTCCTCAACATCATCTTCAATATGTGCATCATAGATGAATACATAAATTTTGTTCTTGATTGAAAGTGATTGCCTTGAAAATGATGTTGATTTGACACAATCAAAATAGTAATAGGGAAAAAAGGGCTAAAACAACTTGACAAGAGTTGTCTACAATTGGCATATACTGTTTAAGCAAATTGTAATACTATAGAATAAATGACAAAATGATACAAAATAATAAAGAAAGGGACAATCTTCTATAATTAACTATAACATAGCCACGAGAGACACAAAGGAGGACAATTACTTGATACCATATGTAGATTGTAGTCACAAGTATAAATATAATAAATAATTGCCATGCTACCCCTGACATAACTGCTACAGTCCCTAAAAGTTGAATTATTGAGAAAAAAACCAACCCAATCTAGCAACAATTTCTAAATCTAACACAGATTGATCAAATAACTAAATTAAACTAATTAAACTATCAAACTAATTCATAGGATTATCTCCATAGAAACTTTGTCGATTACTACATCCTCCAAGGAAAAGAGATAGGACCTTGTGGTCTGAAGAACATGCATTTGCCTTGATAATAACCACGAGCCTTTATAGTCAACTTTGCAAATGCATAATAGAGTATTAACACCATTCCACTGTTGTTCTTAATGAGAAATTCAAAAGTATAAAACATTCAGTAACTGTCTAAAAAGGGGTTACAAGAAATGCTCTTATCATCAATTTGCAGTATGTCAGAGGAAAAGTATAGCCATTTGGAACACAAATATCTTCAATCCATGAGTGTCTTCAATCAAAGACTTGGAAGATCAACATTGACAAAGTATTGACACATTATTAGAAGACCAATAGGATTTTATGTCTAGTAAATGATTTATAAGCATTTCATGTGCCTAAATGACATTCAACAATTTAGTGGTTAGCTGGTACCTTTTTGCTGCATTGGCTTCATGTAATGCCACATATTATATAGGCTCATATTTTTTTAAAACCATGTATCCCAAAGGAAATTTTTTATAGGTAAACAATGTAATGATTTGCAATTTTAATATTTTCATCTCTTTTATAAAATGTTTTCTCATGGTTATGATCTATAGGGAAAGTGGGAAATAGTTACATGGTTTGTGTTTTGTGACATGTATGCATTTTTCTCAATGTAATTTGACATATAAATATTCACCAAAATAGATTTTTAAAACAACTGTTGAGTGTTATGCAATTTTGACTATGTTGCAGTGTATGTCCACACATTGTTCCACCTTAATGTTTCACCTTTTGAAACCCAAGGAAAAGCAACAAAGAAATGAAAGCTTATGGAATTAAGAGGAGAAGGGGAATCGTGGAATAAACTTAGGAAACAAGCATAATTTAGGAAATTTTCAACACACATCAATATATAGTAAGTCACACATACTAATTTTGACATTCATTTAGTTAAATCACTACATTTCTAAAACATAACTCTATTACTAGGAATTGTTATTCAAGAATATCAAAACAACAAAAGGAAGAGAGGAAGAATTGCAACAGTCTTATGTGAAAGGAGTATGTTGGTGTAATTAATTATTTTATTACACCTTGCATAAGTTTACTTAGGCATTATTTAATTCCTAGGTTATAGTTGTCATCCTTATCTAGTTGAGTTGTCTTTTTGCTCAAGATAAGATTAGGGTTGTGCATGCTTTCCTTTATAAGCAAGCCTCATATCTTGTAATTATTGTACTTCGAATATATCAATTTGCACATCTTCATGCAAACTCTCTGCTTTTTTGTTTTTCTCTTTGTGGAAGGTTATTTTCTGGTTTGCATTTCAAATCTTGGTTTCTAACAGAGTACAACTATTCTTGTAACTCATCTAACTCGGACTAGTCAAGCAAATATAAATGAACATATTAGTTACAAGGATTTACAGTCTAGAAGTACTTAAAAGAAGAACTCACTTTAACCTGTAATGAATATACAACGAATATCTTTTATTTTCTAAAATCAGTACCATTTACATTAAGTCTCCACACAACAATAGTATTAGTAACAAATGAAAAATATGCATGTAAAATGCAAAAAGCTATCTAAAAAGACCACAACTACTTAGCTATATGATATATTTAAACAAAATTTTAAATCACACTTACATGAGTTTGTTGAAATTTTGCTTCATGTTTTGCAAATCATCTCAAATACCATGAACAAAACATAAATGTTTTTTTTCTCAAAAAACGTGTGGATTTCAACCACTGCAAACCAAATAGAAAATATGAATTATGTAATTGATAATGCAAGGACAGTGAAGGTTATGTGCATTTCAAGATAATAATTATTAATGAAGACAAGAACTACCACTGATTTGAATACAGTATCAATAACAAAACTAACTATATGCCATGTATTCCACAAATAGATCAATGAAAGTTATACCCATAAAAATGAGTGGTCTAACAACAAGTCCCTGAAAAAAAAACACAAAGATCATTGAAATAATGCTCAATTGAATTTTAGGTAGCATGCCAAAGTTCTTTGCAAACATAATGGTTGTAGTCTTTGGATCTAGATTTCCCTACCACAAAAAATGCATGTTCTTAGAAGCTTCTAGCAAAGCTATCTCAAGTTACAAATTTCAAAACCAAATCAAACATTTAAAGAAAAATAGAAGTTAGAATTCATATCCGAACCATCTTTTTGAAACGTGAATAGAAATGAGAGGAACAAATTTGTATACCATTGTCAATTTTGTGTGTAGACTTGTGGGTAGCAAAGCTATTTTCTTCTTGCTCCGTGACCTTAATGGCTGCTGTTGATTTGTCCATGAATCTATCTGCTCTTTCATTCTCTTCTACAATTTAGAACAAACTTGCCTCACACCTCAATGGATTCTTCTCCAACACTGGATAGCTGACACTTAGATAGAATCAATGCTTTCAACTAACCTGCTATAAACTATACCTACTGGATCGAATTGAAATAGCTGCTCTCATTAAAATGAACACATACTTGACAACATTGAACAAAAACACTGAATAATACTCACAATTCAAGGCAACATCCAACTAAGTAATGAGTCCCGACTTCTGCTAATCCCCACAAACAAAAAATAAAGATTGACCCATGGCTTATCTTCATAATGTGCTCTTGAACACAAGAAGAAACACCCACCATTTATATAGAAAATAGATCACCGAAAATATTAGTCTTTCACAACATAGGCCCCAAAGTGACTGTCATTGGGCTGTGTACCTAACAGTAGTTGTTTTTTGAATATTGAGACATTTATCTCATTTATTTGGCCATAATGATTGCTAGATCTCCCATAGAATGTTGCAACGATGAATAAATTGAACTTGCTTACAAGAATGCACTATTGTCATTGTACAAAATAAGCAATTTGAAGTGATGATACAACATCACTCTCTTTAACAGGTTCAAATTACTCATCACTGCACCATTTATTAGGAAATCTTGCATCCTAGATCTCAGATCCAATATGGCCAGGAAAATAGGACACATCACCCTATTTGTGTTGTGGGCTAAGGAGCCAACAAACCCCATATTCCCATCCACCTTGCCCCCAGGTGATACCTTTAGGAAAGTTGGAAAGTCTAAAAGATATAGGAACTTACGAACACGAGCGCTTCAATCCACAACATCAATGCCCAAAATATAGTGAAATGACTGTGTGGAAATTTCACTCTTTTATCTGTAGACTAAACCTTGAAAAAAAGGGAAGAAACAAAAAAAAATTCTATTGTTAATTTTGATAAAACCCTAATCCAAAAATCCTAACAGGGCTCCAATAACTCAGTTGACTGAAAATTGAAGCAGTTTTTACTATCTTGGCGGATCACTTGACAATGTTTTTGTTTGTGGTGATTGCTAATATTAAATTTTGACAAGATCCAAATTCCCAAACCCTAATTCAAAAATCGTAAATAATTGTACTAAGAAGACTCATTAGGCCATCTTGTTGAGCGGAATGAAAGTTGAAGTAGTTTACCATATCTTTATACTTTTGGTGGAGCAAATTTTAGTCTTGGGGATTGCCAATTTTACAGTATTTTCTAGAAAAGACTAGTGATCCAAGGAAAAATTATTCAAGGTGGGGTTTTCTGCAAAATTTAGGATTGAATGGTTAGATTTCCCTCACAAGACAATAACTTTGATGTTAAGTGATGTGTTTTGAGGGAAAATATATGGCTTCTGGCATACCCAAATATCAGGACATCTACCAACCATATTGCTTGTCATCATATTATAAGAAAATATTCCTTGAAGTTTTATCATGAATGATTGATGTCTTTGAGGTTAAAAACAAATGGTTTTAATCTCAAACCTCAAAACATCTATCAATTGCATTATTTCTCTTCATATTACACGAAAATGTTGCATTGTTACCATGAAAGATATAATTTGGCCATGTGGGAGAATGAAAGCCAAGAGAGAAAGAAGTATTTATGAAATGCATATATACCTTGGAAGCCAAGTGTGTAGCCTTCTTTGTAACACCAAATTGTCGGGCTCAAGCAGAATCCTCTGTAGCACAAATTGATTGCAGATGAAATATGATAGTACTTTCACAAGTAAGCAAGCATACACAACGTTAGGCTCTCACTCACTGATTTGAAACCTGATGCAACTGCCCTAGCATGCATGACTGTAAAATGTGGAAGCATTATAATGCCACACACCTAGTTCCAGGTCCATGTGCCCTTCATAGGAAAAAGAGACAAAACATTAGGGAACCTACGTAATACTTTGCCCTCTTCCCTTGATTGGGTAGACTCTTCAAAATTATTCTTGGAAAAATCTAAATGCCCAAGTAATTAGTCGCTGGCCAACATGGAGGGAGATAAATTGTGAATTCTTATGCAACAAAACAAAGCGAAAATACAAATATTGGGTTAACATCAGATATAATTCTTCACTCGATTCCCAATGCACAAACGATGCCTTTTGCTCATGTGAAAACATTAGTCTCCCGCTTATAAAGGCAGGGACTAATAACATTAGCATAGGGAAATTTCAACGCTGATATGATTGATATTTATTATTATATTTAAAATATTAATATTCAATACTAGTGTTTATATTTATAGATTGTTATAAATATTATTGCTAATGGATTTAAATGTTAATAGTTAACAATAACATTATCGATTTTTTTTTTTTTTTTGATTCGTAAGCTATGGGGATAGGGGCCCACTCTCTTTATTAAAAAATAATTAATCATTACAAAACTCTGCTGCACAACAGAGAAGAAGTAGAGAAGGCCAATAGCCTTAAGAAAGGAAAAAAGAGAACTAAACGAGCCTACAGAGGAACAAAGAACTAAAAACACATCTCCAAAGACAATACAAAGACTCTCAAGAAGAGTAGGAAATGCTTAGAGGCCACATAAAAGCTACGCCCTTCAAATATTTCGAAGGAGAAGCGCATCCAAAGTCTGCTGGGATCCAACTTCCATTGCTTCTAAACCTTCAATGCGAAGCTTTTCAGCTTCAAACTTCCTCCCAACCTTACGTTTTGGACCGTAGTCAAGTTTTGATTTGCCATTTAAAGACTGAGATATTCCAAGTTTCTGAGATGGGTCCAGCATGAAATCATCAAAACAATCATGACCCTATTCTTCCAAGTCCTCCATGAGAGGGAAGGTGCCATCAGAATCAGAACCATCCTCCTCCAACCCAGAAGGAGAATTAGGTGAATTCTCATGGACAGGAACTAATGGGAGACAAGAGGGAGCTGCCGACCGGTCCAGATTCGACTCAGAAACTTGGGGAGGATCGAAAAACTTACCATGATTCCGCCAAATGAACTTAGAATCCGAGGCACCACCCTTTTTGGCCCACAAGTTTCTTCAAGCAAACATTCCTCACCCCAACCAAACGCTTGAGGGAACATGCTGCAATTTTGTGACCCAGAATGTTACAACGGAAACATTATAAAGGCAAACCCTCATAATTTAAAAACTGAGTCCAGACACCATGAGACTTGAATGGATTTCGATGGAATGAGAGAGGGGTTTAGAGATATCCACAATCTGCAGTCCGGAGCCACTGAGTCAAAATCCAGCTTGAAAAAAGACCCCACTTGGTTGATCATATTACTCAACATATCTGTATTGTGCAGAACCAGGGGCAGATTATAAAGCCTGATCCAAACAGGAATAAGTATAATCTTGGCAGTTGCAGGATCAAAGAAAGACAACCAAGGAGAAATAAAGAGGCCAAAGTGCCCAAAAAACCAAGGCCCACTCTGCAAAACGAAGTTACAGTCCTCCAAAGAACAAAAGGTTATAAGGAAAAAACCAAAATCCAGAGATTCAATAATAGGGAGAGACAAATCACTCCAGGTACATTTGATCCAATTGAGAACAAAAGCCATCGAAGCGTTCCTGTGCAAGCATCTCAACACCATAGAACGGTTACCGCAGTCCTCAATGATTGCAACAATACAACTATTAGAGATGCAAAAATCGGTCGGTTCATCAGAGAAAGAAACAACAAAATCCCCAAACAAAAACTGAGCGTCGGCAGATTGAGGGCTACTGTCCATTTTTGGAGGAGGGGGAGGATCAGAGGAAACTGAAGGGCTGGGCGGAATAGGGTTTTTTGGCGTAGCATGATCACAGAAATAATCTGAGCATATATGAAACAGGTTAGCCCTATTTTTGCACCCATCCACAAAACTGAAGGGCACCGCGCCAGAAGAAACCTCTGCATCATTCACAGCTAGAGGATCGAAGGTACAGGGAGTAGGAGAAGAAGGCAGAGATGGGTTCAAAGACGCCCCAGAGCGAAGGGCGTATCGCTTCCTTCCCACCCCAGACGCAACACCTCGACCACGCTTCGCACCAGGGGCACACAAAGGTTTACCATCTACTCGAGCCTGCACTCCACTATTCTTCAAACATCCATCCCTGTGCGCGTCCAAGCAGACAACTCCACTAGGTGAACCTTCACACATCTTTGCGTTGCTCCAATTTTCTTAACCAACATTATAGATTAATATTAAGAAGAATATCATTATATATTATATTAATATTAACAATTATATCATTAGATTTAATTCTATTGGGGAGAGATAAATTGATATTAATAATATAAGTACTTAATGCTAATACTAATAGATTTAATATTAGTATTTAATAATAATGATAATTGTAAATTTGATATTAATGATAATAGCTTTAGATTTAATATTGATACTGGCATTTATGTTAATATTAACATTACAAAGGAATATTAGGATTAATAATAAGAGTCCAATTTTGAAAAGAGGTATATCAATTAATTATGAATATAATGCAAGTGTTAACATAATCCTAATTCCTATCAATAGTCATATGGGTCAAATTTCAATATCATTGTCATAGGATAATAATTAGACATAACCAACATGTAACGTTGATATAGTGATAATACATTATAAATGTCATATAAATAAAGTGTATATAAATGACAATGTTGACCCATAAGTAACATCATTAAGATATGTCAATACCTTACTTCAATCAAAAGTGCACCATAAATATAATTAAGTATTCTCAAAAATAATATCATAACATAGCCTATAACCCTGATAAGCAATGATAAATAGGAGATTGATACTATACATATGATCTAAAAGGTGTTATCATATGCTACACTTAGCAAAATTTATGTTGTGTATATAAGTGTTGTAATTGTAAATAACATCAATGTCGATATCATTATTAGATATCGATGTTGTTACATAAGAGTCTGTTTTCCCAAATTTTGTTACTTCCTTAGTAGGGAAGAAGATATTAGAAGTGTCAAATAAATGACGATCACATTATGCTGATGGGAGTAAATGATATTAGCATTATGCATAATAAATGTAATGCTTTAACATTATCGTTTCCTTTATAAGGATTAACAAAATATTATTGTTCAACTAATGACATTATAACATCATTGCTGAATTTTAAATCTTACAATTATGCTATTTTACCAACCTTAAATTGGCTATATTGGGGTTATATAGCGTTAAAATTATGTAGACAACAGATACCTATCAACCTCAATATCTCTAGGCCCATCTTTCAAACAATGATATTATGATGGGGAATGGAAGGAACCTTGGGCCTAATCTTCGAGTAGCATAGTGATAACACTACCTAGATTTAAGTGTCAAACCAAATGAAATTTGTACCCTCACCTCACATTTAGGCGTGTTGGCTTCCGATGTTGCTCATACAACATTGTCGATGCATGTAGATTAGTGACCACGTGTTTTCTTGGTTGTTAGTGGAAGATAATTTCACATGTTAAACAAACAAACAATTAGGTTGTGTTCATGTCATAAGTGTAAATTATTAGGGCATGACATATATTATGTTATTTTATCTTTAAAAATATTTTAGTTTAAGATAAAAATTTACAAAATAATATAAAATTTAAAATTATAAAGAGTTAGAATTGTATCTTATTTGATAGGTAAATGGAAGTAACCTTCAACACTAACAAGGGTCTAATATCTAGTTATTGTCTCATAAATGGAGCAAAAGTAGTAGTTAATTCCTATAAATTACGATATTCATTTATATTAACACTTGATCTATAAACATAATGTCACAACCCTCTTTGAAAATATAATTTTATGTCACTCTATTATTATTTTACTATGAATGCTTGAATGAATATTCGTTGAATACCTCACACATGGAATTAAAGTATTAAGTGAGTATGAAGTTGGTATCAAAAATATAATTTTTAAAAAAGATTCATGATTATATGAATATAATTATTAACATACGTCACTTCCAACTATATGTATAGCATGACAATACCTTATAATAGATGAATTTGTCAATGCATAGGAATTGCAAAGTATTTATTATTATCTTCTAGGAGTATACAGAAAGGTATAAATGCAGATGGAAATAAAGATATAATGTTTATGTAGGTATTGAAGGGAGCCAAGTTGCTCCATTTTGAGTATCATGTATGTAAATCGAAATTAAATTATGTTAAGATTTTGGTAGTAATTGGGTAAATTATATAACTAGTGTATTGGTCTGTATTTTTTTGTATCCTTCTTGATAACCATTTTTGAATGAGTTAAGAAAGAGATTTTAGTATTATAAGTAGATGATCCACATTTAATATGATCTACAAATTAGAAATATATATATATATATATAGGAATAAATCAAATAAGAATAATTTAGTAAAATTTATTCGATATATGAAAAAATCAAGAAAAAGAATTTAAAAAGATAAATTGACAAACAAAATATGGAAGGAAGACACTCATATTTAAGCCTTGCCAATTCTATGGGTAGTTAAAAAACCAAAAAAAAAAAAGAACAAATATAGTTTTTAATTTCTTGATACATTTTGTCAATCATTTATGAGTCTTGTAATTGTTTCCACTTCGGATTCATTAAACAGTTTCATATTTACTTGACTGCCTAGGTCGACCAATTGCTCAATGATTGAAAAATCCTCCATTCCTTATAATAATGGGTATCCTCACCCTATTGACGAGAAGGATGATATTTGTCGCTTTGGAATTTATATTAGTTTTGAGGAAAAAAATAAAGGTAGATAAATGTGTGAAGACTGTTGGCATAGACCAACCGACCAGTCTCTCCAGAACTGTCCATAGCCAACCACGTGCTGAATATTGTCGTATTTCCCCATACAAAACCTTCACGATAAGTACTATTTCAACTATTCATAATAAATTTTAAATCTAACAATAATTTATAGTTTGTATGTAATTTAATGCATAATGATCTATAAATTCAATGGAAGAGCCTGTGGATGGTAGCACTCAGATTTGTTGAGTTCTCAGTGTCATGTTTGTTTTGTTGAGTCTCCTTTTGCTTTCATCTTTGTGTAATCCCACAATTTGGCATGGCCGTTTATTAGTAAAAAATAGCTATCTGCAAAATTCCTCTATTCTTTCAGTCTTGTTGAGTGACTACATCTTTTCCCTAGGTTGTGTAAGACGCTGGCAAAGATTGGATAGTATGGCCTATAACAACCCTTTGTATTTAAGTTATATGATCCTTCACTAGATTCATATCGCTATAACCATTTCATTCCATGCTATTACTTTTCTTTAAAGCCTTTGTCAAAAAATCTATGTGCATGTTTACTAGGGACTTTTCTCAATTCTTTGTCTGGCAAGAAAACTTTATTACTGAATTTATTTTAGAGTATCTGTGAAAGTTGAGAAGACACTGGCCATGGTTATAACATTGGTTACCTACCGAGTGTCTATCCAACTTGCAATTTTGTTTTCCTTTAAGTGCTCAATAGGGGAGAAGACCCAGTATCCGCTAGGGCTAACTTCACACAACCATAGAATTCAAACTGTACATCGAATTGGAAAATTTTTTATGGCTTTTTTTCGCTCACGAGTTAAGTTCTTATAACTAAGGTTTTGGCTTCTGGGCAATTCGGTAGAGTGCGAGAGCGTCGGATATGCGTGTAGAGGTCAAAAAGACACCTTTTAGAGGTGTTGTCCACTCGCTGCCACCTAACGTCCTAGTATCCGCTAGCTATAACCACCATTTTTTTTTTTTAAACACCTAAATGTGTCACTATTAAGATTTAATTAAAACTATTTTATCATTCAAATCCACTCAAAAGTTAATGGGTCTAATTCACGTTAGTACCTTATAAAATCATTTTGGCGCCCATTAAAAATCACTCCTACATATTAATCTCCTTACTTTAACATCAGACACCAAACACATTACACCCCAATTAATCTTCATTTGGGGTCCGATTAATGCATATGACTAATGTTTTTTTTGTGTGTATCCCATTCTTTTCCCTCATTTTACTGCGCACTCTGTCTGGAAGGTTCTCGACAATGGAAGCAAATGCAGATGGCGACGACTCTCCACAACTCTTGCTGGTTTGCACGGCTTGAGGTAACATCAAACATCATTCTCCTTTGAATATGCAAACAATGGTACTGGTTAATCATTTTCTTCTACATCTTTCATGACCCATGAAGGGTTTATTCAATGATTGAAAAATTATTACTGCTTGTCTATGAAATAAATCATTCCTCTTACACGTCTTTTCACCATGTGCTGTTTGATTTTGTCAGGTCATGGTGCTAGTGTTTTACACATGGGTTTTTTTTGGGTTAAATGATTTCCTCTCCTCATTTTACTGCGCACTCACAGCCTGGTAAAGTCGATTGTATCATGATTTTGTTTGTAGAAATGATAGAGGAATTTTGTGGTTTTGACCACATGTCTGCAAAAAATATATTTTTTGTTTGCATCAACCTTTTTATAAAAAACCCATGTGAATATGGGCATAAATCGGCAAGTCCATTTAGTATACGCCATTTTTGTGAAA
Organism: Sequoia sempervirens; assembly: GCA_007258455.2. NCBI lineage: Eukaryota > Viridiplantae > Streptophyta > Pinopsida > Cupressales > Cupressaceae > Sequoia > Sequoia sempervirens. The sequence goes on along the minus strand of VDFB02281492.1, from coordinate 963,496,701 downwards.
ACCCTTGCTTTGCTTTTCCAAATACGGGTTTTTTTGGGGTTAAATGATTAAATACGACCTGGTAAAGTCGATTGTCTCATGATTTTGTCTCCAAAAATGATTCAATTTCATGGGTTTGACCACATGTCTGCAAAATAATATTTTTTGGTCTGCTTCGACCTTTTTATAAAAAACCCATGTCACTATGGGCATAAATTGACAAACCCATTTAAAATAAATATGTATTTGTGAAAACCCTTGCTTGGTTTTTTCCAAATTCATGTGCTTAAGGAATTAATCTCATGAAACCCTTGCCTAGAATATTTCACATCTATCTAAAAACGCACTTCTGTATTCCTGCGAGTGAGAAATTATTATTATGAAACCCTTGGTTAATTTCTTGTGCACATTTCTGAAAACCCAAGTGTGTAATTGATCTACCTCTGTTAAAATTAATATCCTATTGTTGCTGAATATAGCACAACTTATTTCATTTACTGTACAATGTGCTTTGTACATTCTACTTATAGTTATTTTCATGAGTTGTGCATTTAACATTTATATTTATGCACTCTATTTTTACTTTAAATGATAAGTAAATGAAGGTCTTTTTTGGTGTCTTTATAAGAGCTCCAAAATGAATTCTCCTTTGCAGCAATTCTTTCAACATGGTCATGGGTAAATTGAAAATTTCATCATTGTATGTATTTTGTAGTTCTTTAATTATTAAACACACATCTTATTGAATTTGTAAATGAATGTGTCTGTTGTCTCTTGTTCATTGAGCAAATCGATATATATGTCTGTATCATTTGCCTATCCTTTCAAAATGCAAACAATGGTATTGGTTAATCATTTTCTTCTACATCTTTCACGGCCCATGATGGGTTTATTTGATGATTGAAAAATTATTACTGCTTGTTTATGAAATAAATCATTCCTCTTACACTCCTTTTCACCATGTGTTGTTTGATTTTGTTGGGTCATGGTGCTGGTTTTTTTTCCCACATTGTATGTATGTATGTATGCCGTTTGAGTCATTACCATCAACTCCATCCTCTTCATCATTTTTAGCCTCCCAATTTCTCCCAGTTGTGAAGTAATGGATGACATCTTCAAGATCAACATCTGGTGGTGATGGCATGGACAACCCTTCATCCACTTGATAGATTGAGACTCTCTTCATTTTTAGCTGCCTGATTACATGATTGAACTGCTGGTTCTTGTTGAATTTCTGCTGCCTCAATGTTTTTTGGGCAATATCCTTCTGCGTTTGTTGGATTTGGGGGAATGCTTGCAGAAAAGGTTTCCACAAACTGTCCAATCTATTCCTCATTCCAACCTGCTATCCTCAAACAAGTCTCTGCTGCCATGAACTGTGCCTCATCATCAGCTGTATCACCCTCTGTTTCTGCTCCCAATGTGCTTCCTTCCTCTTCAACCACGAAAGCTTGTCTTGGCCCCATATCCAAGTCAAGTTAATGTCAATCTAATGGCCAAATTCCCATTCTTCTAAAACCACTTGCAATGTTATTAGGAGTCAAAGCTTGTGCAAAAGCTTTGCTGGCAAGTGTTGCCAACTCTTCCCTTCCAATGTCAAATTGAGGATTTTTAGAGAGTCATATACTCCTTTTCTGTTTGAAGTAGTTCTTAAATGGTGAGAACACACTAACATCAAGGGGCTGCAATTTGTGGTTGCAATGTGCTGGAAGTGTGAGCAAATCTATTCCCATAGTCTTTGCTTCTTCAAACGTTTTGAATGCCACATGGCTGCCATGACCGTCAAAGATGAGAAGCTGTTTGTTGGTTCGTGACACCCCTCCTGGGACATTTCTTGCAAAGTGTTTTAACCATTCCACAAATAATTCTTTGGTCATCCAAGCATGCTCTTGGATTTCCATGCATGCCCTTGGCTCATAGTTAACAATATAGTTTCTAATGTTCCTTTTAGACTTGAACAAATAGTAACCAGGTATAGCTTGACCTGCTACACTAACACAAGCTAGAACAGTGATCCATTCTTTGCTTTTAGAAATTAATTGTGGAACACATTGCATCCCTGTTTTTGCAATAACTCTCATTGCGCAATTTCTGCCAGTTTGCACACCTGTTTCATCGCAGTTCCATATTTTGTTGAGCCCATAATTGTGTTTGTTGTACAACTCCTCCAAGTTATCATAGAATGAAGAAACTATTTCGGGGTACAACATTATAGCTCGATTTGTGTCCACTCCTTCGGGTGTTCAAATTGTCAGATCGGGATGCCTTTGACGAAAGCCAACCCACCATGACCTCCCTAGTATCCCATTTGTGAATGGGTTAGGCCTCGCTCCAACCGTTTGGGCCATCGTTGACTTACGCTGTGACACTTGAAGGCCATGACCAATATTAGCCATATCTTTACACCACTGCACAATTTCAACTTCTTCTTCGTCAGTTAGGACTGTTTGTGGCCCCCTCCTTTTTGTGGATGTCACACCATTGAGCCATTCCCGCAAACTGCTAGGCAAGATTCCCCATTTGATCGCTAAACCTCTAATTGACATTCGATTGTCCTCAACATCTACAATGGCATTTTCCATGTCATGCATAGACCAAGTTTTCATGCACAGATCTGGGGTTGTCACATGGTCAGTAGGTGGCGGTTCCATTTCTACCTCAGTATTATGAACAACAGGTTCAAAACCATCATTTTCATTGGTCTGTTATGCATTTTCAGAAATAACTTCCTCGTTCATGTTCACTGTTGGCTCTTCATCAACAACATCTAGAACATTGAATGTCACTCCACGAGGTACTCTAATCAAGCGCCTCCCACTCGATCTTTTCCTCTTCTGCCCTGGTGCCATGATTGTCAGTGATCCTGTACATTGTAAGCCATAAAGTGTCAGAAAAACAACCAACAAACCAAGGAGTACCATTGTTTGCATTTTGAAAGGAGAATGATGTTTGTCGTTACCTCACACCGTGGACAATAAACATCAACAAACATATCTATGTACACAAATTTATATAAGTATAAATTTATTTGTGAAATTAAATGTATGCACACATATACATATATATTTGTATGTATATGCATGTGCACATATAATTACACAGATATAATTACAAAGAAAATCACTGATATACATTGCAAAACATAAAACAGTGCTAATTGTGTCACTATTAACATGCAATAATTAGATTTATTTTATCATTCAAATCTACTCAAAAGTCAATGGGTTTAATTTAGGTTAGCACCTTATAAAATCATTTTGGTGCCCATTAAAAATCACTCCTACATATTAATCTCCTAACATTAGCACTAGGCAACAAACACATTACTCCCCAATTAGACTTCATTTGGGGTCTGATTAAGCATATGATTAATATTTTTTTTTGGGTATCCGATTCTTTTCCATCATTTAATTTGGGTTTACATATATATACGTACATATAGATGTATTTATATGTATTTGTATAGATATATGTATACATGTATCTGTGTATACCTATAATTACATAGTTACATGTATGCATATATCTGTACATATACATATATATATATATATATACATAGATATATGATATATGTATGTATATATATCAATGTTCAAAGCACATTGTATAGAAAATGAAAGAAGCTATGCTGTATTCAACAACAATAGGATATTAATTTGAATAGAGGTAGATCGATTATAGACTTGGGTTTTCAGAAATGTGCACAAAAAAGTAACCAAGGGTTTCATAATAATAATTCCTCACTCACAGGAATACAAAAGTGTGTTTTCAGATAGATGTCGAATATTCCATCCAAGGATTTCATGAGATTAATTTCTTAAGCACACAAATTTGGAAAAAACCAAGCAACGGTTTTCACAAAAATGGGGTATAATAAATGGGCTTGTCAATTTATGCCCATATTCACATTTTTTTTATAGAAAGGTCGATGCAAACCAAAAAAATCATTTTTTGTAGACATGTGGTCAAACCCACTGAATTCCTCTATCATTTCTGCAGAAAAAATCATGATACAATGGACTTTACCAGTCCTTGAGCGAGTGGTAAAACAGGGAGGAAATCATTTAACCCCAAAGGAACCTGTGTGCAAAACACCAGCACCATGACCCGACAAAATCAAATAGCACATGGCGAAAAGAAGTGTAAGAGGAATGATTTATTTCATAAACAAGCAGTAATAATCTTTCAATCATCGAATAAACCCTTCATGGGTCGTGAAAGATGCATAAGAAAATGATTAACCAATACCATTGTTTGCATTTTGAAATGATAGTTAAAGGATACAAAAATATATATCAATCTGCTCAATGAAGAAGAGACAACAAACACATAATTTGTAAATGAATGTATAATACATTGTACACATTCATTTACAAATTCAAACACACAGCGTATTGAATTTGTAAAGGAATGCATAGAATGTTATATATAAAACATTGCACACATTCATTTACAAATTCAAACACATAGCTTATTGAATTTGTAAATGAATGTGTACAATATTATATATATAACATTGTACAAATTCATTTGCAAATTCAATAAGTTGTGTTATATGTCATTATACACATTCATTTACAAATTCAATAAGCTGTGTTATATATATATATATATATATATATATAATTAACATTGTACACATTATTTTACAAATTCAATAAGATGCAGAAGAAAATGATTAACCAATACCATTGTTTGCATTTTCAAAGGATAGGCAAAGGATACACACATATACATCGATTTGTTGAATGAATAAGAGACATAGAATGTAAAATGACAAATATATGTATGTTGGCCTGCTGTATGTGCAATGGAAAGTAGAAAAATATAAACAAATGCTAGTCTGTTGTATTGGACAGCCAAACAAAACGTATTTAAACAGAGTTATAGACGTATATATGTGTGTGTTTGTGTATGTATATACATGTATATATGTATTTATATGTAAGTAACAGTATGTATTTGTATATATATCTATGTATATGTTTTTAAATACATAATACACATATATTAAATGCATATATATATATGCACAAAAAAAATAAAAATATATATATATATATATATAGAACCCTATAAATGACCAACCCTGAGAAATGACCAAAAATAAACAAATATAAATACACATATATGTAGAAATAAATGACAAATATAAACCCTGAAATAAATGACAAATGACCAAAAACATACAAATATAAATACAGGTATTTGCAGAAATAAATGACAAAAAATAGAAAATGAACACAAAGCAAAGTAAAAACCCGTCACCAAAAAAGACCTTTCATTTACTTATAAAGCAAAGTAAGAAGACACTGCATAAATAGAAATGTTAAATGCATAGTTCATGAAAAATAACTATAAGTAGAATGTATAAAGTAAGAAGACACTGCATAAATGAAAATAACTATAAGTACCTACCTGAGACTTGGGATATTAGAGGAATGTGCAGAGGATGCCTGTCGTTACTTTGAATTTTATAGAGAATAAGATACAATTGATACAATTGTGAATGCCACTAGCTGCTTTCCCCCTCTTATTTAGGAATTCGAATTTGACAATTGAATGCATTCAATTTGGTTGTTGTGTTTCAAATTTGAATTTGTTTGAGCATTTGAATTTGAAGCTGCAAGTTACATAGGTTTTTAAAGATAACATGACTGAATTCTGCATTATATTTGGATTTGATGTTTATTTGGGGAGCCTTACACCTGTATTTAATTGTGCAGGTACCTACATGAAATGAAGTAAATACATATATCTGCCAGGGAGTGTGTGGAAGATTGTGCATTTCAAATCCCATAGAGTTGATAGGAGATTGTGATTATGTCATGTAAAGCACCATTAAGTGTGCATGTGTAGTTGTAAATATAAAATGTAATGAGGGATAAACATTTGCAAGTGAGGGTATTTGTAATAGTAAATGTTTTAAATTAAATTGTAAATGGGCCTTTTTATGTGCAAGTTGACTTTTTTTATAAATGCAAAAGCATGTTTAGCTGTGTATTATGATTGGTGAGTTACTCATTGTGTTATGAGCAGCCATTGGTGTCGTTGTAATTTTTTATTTGTTCATAAATTTTTTTTTAATAGATCAAAGTTTTTTTTTTTGGGGGGGGTGGAGTGAGCATGGAGGTGGCGGTTATTCAATGGACAGCGGATACTGGGTCTTCTCCCCTAACCGTAGCCCTCGCCTTCAGTAAATTTGTTGGTATAGTATTGTAGCAATGCAACTGTGTAATTAGGGAGCAATGGATTATCTTAAACCCAAGAAAATTGAATGTTTCAGATATGATACTTGCTTGTGCTTAGTGATATATGCTAGGTCGATTACTGCTGGATTGAGTATGCAAAGATTATCGTAACTTTTCATTGATATCTCATCTGCAAGAAATCTGAGAGGAATTGCATTTATTTGTTGTAATGTCATTATGTAATCTGTCATAATTGCTTTACTATTCAGCTGAATAATTACTAGAGCATAGATCAAAGAAACTTGAATCAGATACAATGAAACCTTGAGTAAAAGCCTTTGCTCAGCTGAGAGGTTATTTCAGCTAATTCCCAACAAGTAGCATGTTTTAAGACATTACACTGCTAATTTTTATTAGAGCATCTTCAAAAATATTTTAAATAGCAGGTTTGTGATTTTAAAGGCATGGAATGGGATTTTAACATTTTTTCAAGTTTTATGGTCTTTAGAATTAAGTCATTTTATATTGATTTCTTTTGGATGTATAGGAATGTAAGTTATAGATGCATCCATATCGTTGGGGAATATGTTGATTTGAGAAGAAATAACCTTAGTCTTAGATTGTGCCAAAAGTATAAGACTTAAACCTTTTAGGATACTTCCTTGACTGTTCAAGTAATTTTTTTATAGAATTCGAGCTTCACAATCATATGCAGTTGTTGTTTCAAATTGAGTACCTATTTCACCGAGATCTCTTAAGTTTAGTTGCATGTGGAAGGAGATTTTAAAGATTGGCAAACTTCAGGCAACATTGACAAGAGAAGGTGAGTATCAAAATATCCATTCAAGCCCAAAGGCAAACCATTTAATAGCGCTCTATAATCATGCATTTGAGTGAGTATTAGAGCCCCAAAATGACAAAAAAAAAAAGGGCCTACAAATTTGCTGCTCTCTATTAGTTCTCGATGCTTATTTATTCATTATGAATTTGCTGCACTTTTGTCACTAATTTGCTGCACCTTATTTGGACTGTATTGCTGCACTTAAGAATTGATATTTTTTTTCCTCATCAAGAGTTATTGCTACTGTTAAACTCATATTTGCTGCTGTTCTTTTATATAGATGATTGTCATCACTTTTTGCATTGTTTTTTCTGTCTTTTGTTACATTGTATGTGCTGCACTTTTATTGCATTATTTGCTGTCATCTTTTGGTCATAATTTTCTGTACTTTACTGACCATTATTTCTGCACTTATTATGGTATCTTTGCTGTACTTAATTGGGCATTTATTGCTGCTCTTAACCTTGATATCTCCCTGATAACTTATGAGTTTCCTGCCCTCTTTCATATGAGATTGCTGCCCCTTTTTATGGTTACTTTGTGAATGAATTTTTCTGCTCTTAAGTTGAATTTGCTGCTCAAGAGTTGATATTGCTGCCCACTATCCATTTGGTGTGGTAAGGGCTGTCCTTTTTTTGTATGTCATGCACATTCCACCTCCTTACAATCATTTCAACTTCTAACCCTTTGACTGAAATAAGACATAAGACATGAGATGCGTCCATTCCTTGTGCATTGTAAGTGTTATCACTTTAGATAATTTTATCTAACATTATTGATTTTTTGCAAACTCAAGTACAAAATTTTACACTATGTGGTTTATAGGGTATAGATGTTCCAATAGTACTAGAATTAGAATTTATTAGAGTTTGGGGTAAAACATAATATGATTGAATCTTCCTTTCTTTCATTTTATGATAGACTTCATTTTTAAATTCATAAGAAGTGTTTAATACTTTAATTTCTAATAAGTTAAAGTTAGTAAGGAACCATATTTTAATAGAATTTAAAAGTGTTATTTGTTTGAGATGTTTAACTATTTCATCTTATCTCAATTGAAGGATTGGATCACCTCACCAAAGACAGATGTAACTTATCTCTCTTCTCTCTTTATTACCTGTCATTAAACTTCATGCAAGTTTCGAAAGTTACAATTTATGAAGATATAACTCTTAAATTACAAATCGAATAGGAGTTGGAATAAGGATCTCATTTTCGATAGCATAGTATCAGATTAATTGTTTCTTTAAAATACAAGATTTTAAGTCAATGTTGATGGATTATTAGATCCTATTTCTTTCCAATTTAATCCTAGAAATTTATATCCATAAACTTATTAACACAGTAAAAAAGGTGTTGATGAAGTATCTTATCCTTGAAATTTCATCATTAAATTCTTGATTAGGATCAATTGATTCAATGGTTATTAAATTATTAGATGTTCGATATTAAAATCATGACTTTCACTTAATATCACGCTTATTGATAGTGAATCGTTGTTACACCTAAGTGGGTGTCAACCGATGAGGAACTGTCTAGGAAATTTAGTCCTAGAAAGGGTTGAATACCCACTAATTATTAGCTTTAGGGTTTAGGGACTATCCATAAGTAATTTAGTTAACGACAGTCCCCTTCTTGCCCAGGGGTTTGGCTAGAGTCCACGTGGCTTCATGATGCCAAAATGGTTGGGTGGTGAGCAAGCTTTTTAATATATTCTTCAATACAAGTGTGTATACAAAGATGTTGGATTTAAATTTTAATGATGCTACAATTTTTGTGTTAATTACTTATTCATAATGGCACAATGGTTCCTTATATATTTTCCATGAGTTTTACTTATTTATTTAAAAAAAAATCAATAGAAATTTTGAGGTTATCTGATGTGGGTTGTTACACATAAAGACACATGATATATGTTTTATTATCTTAAAATCTTGCCCATGAATCTTTTGAAGATTTGAATCCCTTCTCTCTTTATGTTAATGAGAAGGGATAGGGTGTCTATTTGTTTGATTGTACAAGAAAAGGTGTACAAAATATAGTTGGCTATTAGAGGTTAACCTCCATGGATATCTATATTTGATTTATAAAAATATTGTTGGAATTGTGTGCCTCAATCTCACAGGCTGAAACCTCTGAGTAAGCATGGTCACTGTGATTGCTGAGATGTCTGGCTGATCTGCCTCTGATCTTAATTTGTCAGCTTGTTGGTGTGACTTTTGGAATCTCTCAGCGATCGACATAACCTGAGCCTTTGGCGTAACTTGGATAGTCGGAATGAGTCTTAGCGCCGGGAGAAGTCTTAACGATGGAACTGTCCTATTGATAGTTGTTGTGACTCTGGCCGATGGTGTTTGGTCGGAGAGACTCTTGGCAAGGGATGTTATCGATGTGACTTGTTGTGTTTGGTGTAACCCTCTGCCGAGTGGGTTGGTCTGGCCGATAGGTTATTCTTATCGGATGTCGGGGAGACTCTGGGTGACAAGTGGTTTCGGCGAGAGGTGTGACCTTGGAGACTCTTGGCGACAGATGATTGTCTCGCTGATGGTATGGTTTGTTGTCGGTATGACTCCTGGCGAAGGATGGACTCGGCGTGACTCTTAGCGACAACCTAAGTCTTGCCGACAAATGTTCATATCGATATGACTTGAGGGCTCGTTATGACTCATAGCGACTAGCGATTGTCTAGGTGATGGGTCTACTGAGGATATCGGTGAAAGGTCTTGCCGATCTTACCGATAGAGTAAGTCTTGTCGATGGGAGTGTTGATGTCGATGTGACTTTTGAACTCGTTTTGATCTCTTGCCAATAGCGATGGATGTCTAATCGGTCTTGTGGCATTGGGGAGACACGGTTAGTGTCTCACCAACATGCGACACAGTTTGAATGTCTTGACCAAATGACTATCCTACGTGGTTTGTCTTCGACCAATCAGAGAAGCAGAATGGGAACCGTTGGCAGTTAGACTGTTGTGACTGTTCTTGTGAGGAAGATCAACAGGCCGTGAGCGACATGGATATACTCTGTAATCGATGATGATGATCGGTTCGGTGAATAGTTTTGTGAACGGGTCAGTGTGTGATCAGTGTGTATGAATTTAATTAAGAGAGCATTGTAACTGGAATGTTTTGTGCAAGGTTGATCATTGAATCTGCTGCTGTAAATTGACATCAAAAAGATAAGTCTGATCTCTGTATGTATTTTCATTACTGTAATACAAAGAGGCTTTTCTTGGTGTGGTGGGTTTTTCTCTCGTAAGGGATTTCCCACGTAAATCTGGTGTTCATCTGTGTATGTTAATTTCTCTGTTTCAGTTATTTCTTTCATGAGTATCTTAATTGGACTGCAATTGAAAATTTAAAGTCACCTCTACATTCTTCCCTAAGGTTTTGACGTTAGGAGAGTTTTTTCCACGCCTTAGCTTTCCTTACAAATATGACAATTCTCATAAAGCCAAATGGACTTGGGCATATGCAAAAAACTAGCTTGATATACCAAAAGAGTGACATCAATTGGATCACATGAGTGTTAGGTTTTATTATCATTGTCAACTACCAATCCCATAAGGAAATGTATTGTAGCCATTGCTTTGTTGTATCTAATTTGACCGACAAAGGGTCATGATAGACATCCTTATTTTTACTAGAATATCCTTTATCTCTCAACCACAACTCCAAATTCCTCAATTCTAGCACTTCTCACATAGCTTGGAGGCTCTCTCCAATTATTGATAACCTTCATTTGAGCTTGAATAAAACAAATGAGGGTGTTATTCTACTAAAATTTTCTCTCACTACCACAAAACATCTTGTTTAAAGTTCCAAATTAATTCCAACAATCATGTGAAGGCCTAATGCATATTGATCTCTTGTAAAGCATACACCCACCAGTATCATTGCTTTTGTAAATTGTGTGAGCTTCAAATTTTTTGATAAAAATATAGGAATTTTTTGAATTAACTTAGCTCATCATGTCCATTTAGAGATAGCCTATTCCAATGACCTCCTTGATGGCCTTTCTTATTTGTGTTAATCTCACATTGAAAATAATGGCGTTTCTACTACTATGTATTGGGCCTTAATGCCATTTCTCTTTGTAGTGAGTGAAGAAAAAGAGTGGTTCCATGGCTAAAATAAGATTGTATTATGATAAACTTGTTGTGGAGCATTGTGTAGTAAGAGTGGTGGCATATTTTTGCTATAACCTTGCTTGAATTGTGCCAAGCTACTAATTGAAATGTTTTTGATGGTTGTAGATAAATTTCCTTAGAACGAGAATTGAATTATGGGATTGATCTTTTGTGATAGTTCAAATGATACCATTAGGGATGGAATCCAATAAGATGTTCATGTGATAGGGAGCATATATTACCTGGTTGTTTAGTACCTAAGAATCTCTTGATGGATGGGAATGATGCCTTTTGCACCTTTGTCTAGGCATGTTGGATGTTTCTCCAATCATTAATATTACTTGAGATGACATGTTCTTTATTGAACAAAGATAACTTCACTTTAGATTGATTGTACTACCTTTTGTCATCTTCTAAAAGATTATTTACCCCTCAAATCATGATGCATGTTCACTAGCTCTACCACAAGTGCACATGCATCACTAATCATACTTCTAACATGTACTAAAAACACACACATTCATTTTAGGTGTTCCCACTTGTATGCATTTTTAGCTTTGATTTTATCCTTGTTCATACCTTGTTTAGCCTAGTGTATCCTAATTTGGCCATTGTTCACATCTAGCCTAATGTTTTTGAGTGTTGTTTATCCCTATGCACATATTTATCCCCTTTTTAGTGTATTCTTGACAGTTGTGTAAGACTTTTTCATCCTTCCCATTTCATCCTTATCCCACTCACCTAACATTTAATTTTTTTGTTTTCCCTTGAGTATTTATGCCTCCTTTTCCCCATTATTCTTTATTTCTCACTTATTGGATATCCAATCAATTGAATGTGATTTTTGACAAGATCACTCCTCTCATTCCTCTGACATGTATTTTTCAAGGATTTTATAAGTTTAATATTTCCTATCTAAAAGATTCCTCTTGTAGTAATACATTGTTCAACTTTTGGGTTCTTAATTTTGGTAGATTTTTTTTTATTCAAATATTGAGAGATGGGACAATTTTATGGAGGTCTCAATCAACTTGGGTGATAGGGTTTCTAAGTTTTTCAAGGATTTAAAATGAAAACACAAAAGGGAGAAGCTTTCTACTATTCATGTTGGTGGTGTGTCAGTTGAGGAGGGTTTTGAAATTCGAAGGGTCCTTCTAAATTTCTATAATAACCTATTCTCTATAATGCCACAAGCTTTTACCTAAGATAATTATTGATAAAAGTTGGATGCACACTTTTTTTGCATTACAAATGCGACACAAAACATGTCACATTACACTTTTGCATGCATAAGGTGTCATGGCATACCATGATGACACACCTGGTATGCTTACCAAGGCACTAACCATGACAACACATTTGTGATACTTACCACACCATGACCTAAAATACCATGACTAACTCAAAAGATAAACCCTTGCAACCTTGGTCAATAAACCATTCCATAATTATCTTAGAGATCAAGAAGATGCAAACCATTTCACCCTAGTTCAAACCATAGGGAAAAATATTCATAAGCTAGATTTTAGACTCCGAATAACCTCATGCATTTTAGGATTTAGAGTTTGAAATGCAACTTTCACACTTGCAAAGAGTTGAGACAAGTTTGATCCCTTACCTCGAACAATATCACGTATTTTGGACTTTAGAGTTTGAAATGCAACCTATGCACTTACAAAATGTCTAACACAAGGATGAAACCTTATTGCCCTATAACTAAGGGTTCAAGGTTTGGTGTGCAAAATGCAACTTAGATTGTCAAAAGAATTTTCATAAGGTAGAGACAAAAAGCTTTTGACTCACGATCAATGGTGCATAATTCCCTCACTTTCTGTGTTTTTGAAAATGATCTAGAACACATGAGTGTTTGTGGGGCCTGCATTACTCAAGCATGAGGTTCCCAAATTCCCTCAAAATTAGTCAAAACCCAAGAAAAAAAGGCTCTCAATCTTACTCAAGGTAAGCTATTGAGATGGTGTCAAGTCTTTAAGATAATACTGACAAAGGGAGGTTGAAAGACCACTAAACAACCTAACCTTGATTAACCATTAGGATAGAGCTTACATTACTAAATTAATCTTTGAGGACACTAGATTAAAAGAAGGTAAAAAATCATACTTAGGACTATGTTTTCCATTTCAAAAAGACATAATAACACTAGATTAAAAGAAGGTAAAAAATCATACTTAGGACTATGTTTTCCATTTCAAAAAGACATAATAACACATTTATGATAGTCATAACATGTTGACATGAGGGTCAATTATACCTTAGTCAAACATGATGTTATATCACCTTCATAGATGGGATTACATACAATAAAATATTATCCAATTACAACAAGTATATTTTACAAATAAAATGATAAAGAGTAAAAAATTACATGTGCGACAAAGAGCATAAATTGAACAAGATATCCAAGAGGGACAAAGTCCATGCTTGTTCACCCACTATTCAGGTAGTCGTGTATTCCAAAATAGTGGTTCAATACCAACCAACCATGGGGAACCCTTAGTACCAACCCTTTGAGCTAGGATACATGTAATTTAGGTAGTTCAATACTCACATCCACATATGAGGATTGGACAAGAACACAAGTAAACACATACAATGACCCCCCAAATGCACACAAAGGGATAACATTCATTAGTTAATACAAACACATGTCAAAAGCATTATCACATAATTGTATTTGATAAACAAGCATGGGAATGTCATCCTCCCATAACAAAAATAAGCGTAGAACATCATATATGTATGAGAGATCATAACATAAATAATTGGAAGAACACACACATCATCATGTGCAAAAGGATCACAACAACCAATGGATATGCAATCCATGGTACAAAGGAAGAGAGTGTTGTCCAAGGTACTAGCCATGAATTTTTGTGATGGGTCTCAACCACGTGGAAGTTGAGGAGAACGCCCCATCCCATAGAGGTCCTCAATGACATCGGTATATCAATACACCATCTCAAGATACCCAACCTATCCTTCTGTATAATTTCCACATATCTTCTTGAAAATATGAAAGCGTCTCATTAAGAATTATCTTGCTCAATAAATTTACCCATTAATTTAAATTAGATCTTATTTTATCCTCTCCTTGCCTCATCCTTGCTCGAAATACAAGCATATAGACATGAGAGTCCACTTCATCCTAGCCTAAGCTCCTCAACTCCTACAACATCATAGACAATAAAATTTGGTCACAAAAAATGAGGAGTGAGTTTCCAAACAAGGAACACATAAAATTGTTTCTTTTTTTAATTATAAACTTGGAAAGGCCATGGAGCCGAGTCGAAAAAGAACCAAAATCTGGTGCCAAGGGGGTTGCCAAAGCTAAAATTTGAACATGTCTTCTACCCAAACCAGAAGCACTAAACTATTAACTATGAAAATCTATGAAAACCCACCCAACGAAAGAAGTCAATAATCTATGACCTAAGGGATGAGGAAAATTACACAGGTCGCATTGAACCCATATTAAACTTACAATCACATTTTTGTAGGAATTTCGTCCACCTCATTTGAAACTTCATCCTTGCAGTAGTTTGAGAGGGCCAACACAAAATCAATAGGTAAAACCACCTTCAAACCATTAGCCACTACCTCCACCTCCCATTACAAACACATTTTTTTGCCTCTTATTCACATGCATATGATCCAGGATACACTTAAAAGTAAACCTCTGTCTGATGTACCATGTCCACAGTGTCATTAGGAAGTACATGCAAATCAGTTGCAGTCGAAAGCATGATCAACACTAAGAATTTTTTAAGTGTCATCAAACATAGTCAACCCACAAAATTCGACATATCCTTCCAAATGCCAACACATAGAGCTCTGTCCATTTCCTTGGAGAGTACCTAAATCCTCACAATCCACTATTGCAGCTTTATATTTTTAATTTCTCTCCATGAATTCCATGAGATTGATCACCATCTCCTCCCCATAAATCCTATGTTTTTGACCCTCAATCTATTCTTTCTCCTCCATATTGCACTTTCCCACACCTATCACCACCGCTAGAAGCCATTTGGAGCTAGGAAAATGCCATGCCCACCACCATGATAAAACACATAATAGTGATAAATACAAGCCACCATAGTGATAAATACAAGCCACATTGCCAACTTGGCTTGGGCTTAAAAGCATAACCAACAATGAATGATTGTCTTGTCAATGTGGTTGACTCCAAATGAATTAATGATATCTTCGGACATCCAACCCATTATTGAGTCATGAAACTATTTAACTTTCCAACCCCATCCTCCTAACCATATATTTTACCCATTAAAACAATTCATCCATAATGTAAGCATTTTATTTCAATTTCAATGCACAACACAAGCCTTTTCTAAACTTGGGGTTTTCATGCAATTTTTATCAAATTTTCAAACTAATTTTTAAAAAAAATATAAACATACTTTTTTCAATCCAAGGGTGTGGAAATCATTATTTTCGACACATTAAAAATTTAAGAATTTCTTTCTATAATTTTGAGATAGAATACACATTTTACAAAATTTACATATAGATTCAATAATCTTTATAATTTTGTCATAAATGCAAATTTTAAGATACACAGAGGGATTTTTGAATCAATTCTCATTGACTCAACAATCCTTCCAAACAATCATCCCAATCAATCTTTTCTATCAAGTAAGCCATCACATTCACTTAAGATGGGCATGACATGAATGCATAAAATTTATTCATACAAAAGGGAGATTGAAACCCTTACCTCTTATCAAACACCACAGTTACTAACAAAGAGATTTTCCTCTACATTTTCCTTCAAATGCAACATCAAATGCCAAAATACAAGAGAGCTCAAACACTAACAAGAATGAACACCAAAATCCCTTCTTCTACAACATATTCATGGGAAAACCAACCATCCAACTATCTAACCAACTTGTGGAATACCAAGAGTTGCGTAACTATATTATGAACATACATGAGATCAACATACCACATTTACCACCAAGTATGATGTCTCCCAATGGATAATTACTATATAAACTTTATCATTTCTACACACTATGAATTGATGGTTACATCCTTTACACTAACAATATCTTGTATGTTTCTAGTATAGTCACTAGTATTGGCTTCTTGCTTGTGGTAGCACATATAAAGATAACTTCACTTTAGATTGCTTTTTCTACCTTTTGTCATCTTCTAAAAGATTATTTAGCCCTCAAATCATGCTACATGTTCATGAGCTCTACCACAAGTGCACATGCATCACTAATCATACTTCTAACAAGTACTAAAAACATTTGCATTCATTAAAGGTGTTCCCACTTGTAAGCATTTTTAGCTTTGATTTTATCCTTGTCCAGAGCTTGTCCATCCTAGTGTATCCTAATTTGGCCCTTGTTTACATCTAGCCTAATGTTTTTGAGTGTTGTTTATCCCTATGTACATATTTGTCCCCTTTTTAGTGTATTTTTGACAATTCTGTAGGCCTTCTTCATCCTTCCTATGTCATCCTTATCCCACCCACCTAACATTTAATTTTTGTGGTTTCCCTTGAGTATTTATCCCTCCTTTTCCCCATTATTTTTATTTCTCACTTATTGGATATCCAATCAATTGAATGTGATTTTTGACAAGTCCCCTCCTTTTATTGACCACCATATGATTAAATTGGAGTTCTTTCCTTTGCCTTGTCCTCCTATCGTTACATGTATTTTTCAAGGCTTTTATAAGTTTAATATTTCCCATATAAAAGAGTCATCTTGTAGTAATACATTGTTCAACTTTTGGGTTCTTAATTTTGGCAAAAATTTTTAGTTCAAATATTGAGAGATGGAACAATTTTATGGAGGCCAGTCAAGTTTATAAGGATCTTTCACAAGAATAAATCTAAATAAAGGGATCTTAGGGTTAATAAGATTTAGGACAATTTTATTAGAGTTGAGTTGTTCCTACAAGGTAATCCTACTAATGTCTTTCCATAAAAATAGGCTCAAAATATTCAATTCTTCTTCTAGTGTGATCAATTTTACAAGGCAACTAAAGGATTATGTGGTTGCACTTGGGTAATAGGGGTTTTAAGTTTTTCTTCAAGTATTCAAAATACAAGCATAAAATGGAGAAGATCTCTACTATTGATGTTGGTGGTGTGTTCGTGGAGGACGGTTTTGAAATTAGAAGGGCCCTTTAAAGTTTATATAGAAACTTATTCTTGGTAATGCCCCAAGCTTTTGCCTAAGATAATTATTGATAAAAGTTGATTGTACATTTTTTTGCATTACAAATGCGACACAAAGCATGTCATATTATACTTTTACATGCACAAGGTGTCATGGCATATCATGATGACACACCTAGCATGCTTACCAATGCACTAAGAATGACAATGCATACGAGAGACTTACTACACAATGGATTAAAATACTGTGACTAAATCAAAAGATAAACCCTTGCACCTTGGTCAATAAACCATTCCATAGTTGTCTCAAAGTTTAAGAAGATGCGAACCATTTCACCCTAGTTGAAACCATAGGGAAAAATATTCATAAGCTTGATTCCAGACTTCATGCATTTTAGAATTTATAGTTTGAAATGCAACTTTCACACCTGCAAAGAGTTGAGACAAGTTTGATCCCTTAACTCGAACACTATCAAGTATTTTGGACTTCATAGTTTGAAATTCAACCTACACACTTACAAATGTCTAAGACAATGATGACCCCTTATTGTCCTATAACTAAGGGTTCAAGGTTTGATTTTGTGTGTTATTTGAAAATGATCTAGAACACATGAGTGTTTGTGGGGCCTGCAATAGTCAAGCACGGGGGTTCCCAAATTCCCCAAAAAATAGTCCAAACCTAATACAAAAAGGCTCTCAATCTTACTCAAGGTAAGCTAGTGAGATGGTGTCAAGTCTTTAAGATAATGCCAACAGAGGGAGGTTGAAACACCATCAAACAACCAAACCTTGATTAACCATTAGGATAGAGTTTAAATTACTAAATTAATCTTCGAGGAAACTAAATTAAAAATAAGTAAAAAAATCATAATTAGGACTATGTTTTGCATTGCAAAAAGACATAATAACACATTTAGGACAGTCATAACATTTTAACATGACAATCGGTTATACTATAGTTAAACATAATGTTATATCACCTTCATAAATGGGATTACATATAATAAATTATTGTACAATTACAACAAGTATATTTTACAAATAAGAACATAAAGAACGAAAAAATTACATGTGTGAAAAGAGCATAAAATGAACAATATCTCAAGGAGGGATGGAGTCCATGCCTATTCACTCACTATTCCAGGTAGTCATTTACTCCCCAGTAGTGTTTTAATGCCACCTAACCATGGGAACCTTTAGTACCAACCCTTTGAGACATGATACATCTAATTTAGGTAGTTCAATACTCATATCCACATATGAGGATTGGACACTTAAACACAAGTACACACATAAAATGACCCCCCAAATGCACACAAAGGGATAACATTCATTAGTTAATACAAACACATGTAAAAAGAATCACATTTGATAAAAAAGCATGAGAATGTCATCCTCCCATAACAAAAATAAGCATAAAACATCATATATGTATGAGAGATCATAACATCAATAATTGAAATAACACACACATCATCATGTGCAAAAGGTTCACAACCAATGGATATGCAATCCATGAAACAAAGGAAGAGATTGTTGTCCAAGGTACTATCCATGGAGTTTCGTGATGGGTCTCAACCATGTGGAAGTTGAGGAGAATTCCCCATCCCATGGAGGTCCTCAATAGCATAAATATTGATATACACCATTCCAAGATCCATGGTCTCACAAATACCAGAGCACCCTACCTATCCTTCCATATTGGAACATACCCTTTGTTTACTGTTTAGTTTTCACCTTAGATTTAACTTATGAAGTGAATAATTCAAAGTTTCTAAAATAGGATAGTAAATTTTTTCTTTTCCGTTAATATATTTTGCATGCTTCATAAAGAATTTCACATAATATTACATAATTCAAATAACATAACATAAACTTCATATAATTGAAACTCATCTTTTCAAATAGAAATTACAATAGATCTCATGATCATATAAACATTTCATAATTTACAAAGAGCACAAGGTCAAGGTATCCTTACCTGGATTACACTTCTTCTATTTCACAAGCCTTGATGTATTGTCTACAAGAGGGAGAGTGTCACCCAAGCGCTTTACCTTCAACCACAGACTGGCAGTCCCCTCCACACGTTCCAATTGGAAGTGGTCCTACCCTTAAACGAAGAGTTTAGTATTGGAACCCTTAGTATTTCCATATGAGTAACAAGTATAGTCATACAACTATGGATACCTTCTAACTATGCATGACACTACTGAAAAGATATGCAAACCTAGAGCACAGTGAATTGATAAGTGCAAGCAGCAACTTTTACACTTACTTTGGCCAAAGTTTGATAAATATAATCAATCCACTTTCTAAGGAAGCAATGTCATAAGTTCACCCACCTCTAACTCAACTTGGAAATCCTACTGACTTGTGGTTAACTCTACTTTTGGTTTGACCTAAAGGTTAACTAACTCAAATAGAATCTCTTTCAATAGTGATGACTTCACTAGTGTTGAATAATTGACCAAGTAGGTTTAACACTTCTAACTCGAATACCCATGTTACGTTCTCACAACATTCTAGGTCTAGGCAACTGCCTCTTATTCAAGTCCTTTCTTCCTAAGTCGGTAAACGATTCAAATGACTAGTTATACCTTTCTGACTAAATCTTTCTAGTTAAATTCATGTAACATCCTAGAACTTGGCAATTGCCTTTTCTTAGTTTTAACCATGGGAGTAACTAATCTCCTATTTTATGCATAATTAGTTAATACCGATTACACAATGTCATTGACTAAACACACCTAGTTTCAATCTAAAGTACTGACAATATGTTGATATGTATAATAATCTAGTATTAAACTTGAATTAAATATTACTTCTTCGTATTAAAGTTTTAGATGTCCATCATTTACTTTTATGGATTTGTTCATTAAGAACTCCATATCGGTTAATCTTGAAGTAGACATTATTATATAATCGTCTTCTCCATAAATAATGGTTCAAACTCTTTGTTGTCATACTAGTATGGCTCCATACTTCTAGAATTCCATAACCGATCTGGTTATTCATGACATAAATATCTTTTAGTTTGATTCATTATAAAATCTTATATTCATAGTAATGCTCATTAATGATTCAACATAATAATTTGTTTACTTTTGATAACTCAAATGAGAACCATCCGACTAATCTTCAAATTCTTCATAGGTTTCTCCGACGTTATCCTTTGTATAATTATATAAAATACCTATGCTTGTCTGTATATAGATAATATTGACACATATATTCTTATATATAAATGTATGGTAAGCTTATAGCCACATTAGAGAATATTTTCTACTTGAGAGTTATCTGTGCTTTTGCACCTTAAAGTCCCCTAGCACCAAGGCATTTGATTAATAATGGGAGAATAAAGTCCTTTATCCAAGGCATGTAGTTTTCAATCAGTAGGTAATAACGAATCTTGGTCTATTTATATAAGATAATAACTTTCAAAAGATAATAAAGACATATTCACTTCTAATATGTTTTCATACCCTCTAACTGATATGCAATATCAACTCGTTTAACAAGAATATAAATAAGACACTCTCTCATTGGGATAATATCCTATTCCCATACTTAGCTTTCCTTTGCTACTTTGGTTTAACAAGATGGTTGTTATGGTTAAACACAACTTTAGAGAGATTTTAGCCTTCCATTGAAGCTCTCTTTCTCTCAAATACATATATAAATAATAATTTAGAATCACATATTGAAAACATGATTTAACAATATAATTAAAGAACTACTGGATTTACCCAACTGGCTTTTGTAGTTCTCATTATCTCTTTGTATTTTAAATTAGCTCTATGCATAAATAACTAAGCTATTTGTATATGCACTCATATACTTTTCTAACAACCATGATTTGCACATAACAATGGAATAAGCAAACTCAGGTAATGAGAGCTTGATTTAGAATTTGAAAGAAAAGGAAAGAGAATTATTTTAATCATGCTTGGATTAAAATAGCTTGACTTGATTCTTGATAATCCTTGCTTCCAATTTTATCTATGACTTAGCTTTAACCCGCCACCTTCTCAAAATTTCAGCTCTTAGCTCAGCTCTTGCACCTTTCCCTTGCTTCTAAACTGTTAAACTACAGCTACCAAGCAATCTATAACTGAAACTAACAAACTATCCTCACTCTTTGACTACTTGATAAACAAAATTTCAAATGCTCTTTACTCAAACTTCACTCTCCTCATAAATCACGTATGCACTATAATCCAGATTATCAAATGAATGAACCCAAATGATGAGCAACTACCCTTTATTTATACTAAAAATGAATAGCAATCAGTTGCAAAAAGGAAGCTCAACAAATTCTAACGCTGCCACCACCCAAAAATGTGCCAAGTGTGTGGCTTGAGCTAGGCAACTTAGACTTTGGATTACCACGAATTGCATTTGGATTCAATCAACATTGCCACTAATCCCATGTTTAGGTTTTAGTGCTAAAATAATGCAGATTCAGTTTGAAAAAGACAACAAAGACAAATCGATTTCCTCTCTACCATGCCACGACTAGTTGGGCGCAACCATTCTTTGTTTGTTGGTAGATTATTATTAAAGAAAAAGTCTCCTAATTGGCATGTTGTAAGTCAAAATCAATTCAAACACTATTTCCAACCTTTCGCCCAAGTTGTGGGCCTCCAACTTTATAGCATCACATGCCTTTTTCACTTCAAAATGTCACCTTAATGCGGTACTCAGACTACCTCAACAAGGTTCCTCTAACCTATGCAAGTGAGTGTGTGTGTCTACTTAGATAGGAATACCAATTGTTCCAATACCAACCTCCTCCCCTGCCAACCTCCTCTCCTGGGTGATACTCTCCCTCCCCCTAAACATGAAATACAAATACATAGATAAAATAAATAAATGAAAAAAATACATATTAAAAATATAAATACACATATTAATAATTTAACATTATTATTATCAATATTATATTCATAATCATTATAATATAATATTACAAATATTAAAATATATAAACTAATATAAATAAATATATAAGTAAATGCAACTATCAAAACAGAATAAGATATGTAATTATTATCTGATTATTACTATATGGTAAATAAATGAATAACAAAGCATTAGAAAAATACCCTTAAGGCAGCGATTCCTAACCAAACCATATGCAGCGATAGTATGTTAAGGACATTAATTTATTAAGATAAATAAAGTTGACTTATGAGGAATTGTGGATTTTGGAATAGATGCCTCTTTTGGACATTGGATGAGGCATATAAAAGAGAATAGTAGAAGTTAAAAGAGGGAGGAGGAACAAAAATAGGGGTGATATAAAAATAAAGAACAAGTATTATATAGATCATCGCTGGCCGAAAGAAAGGGGAAGTCTACAAATCAAGCAAGATAATAATAACCCGCAGATTGATATATCACAACTGAGTATTGATTACTCACGATAAATACCATAAGGTGATACATAGAATAGGAATGATATTTGATGCACTATATTAGGATATTGTTGTTATTGTTGTAGATAATGTTGATATTTGATGCATCGTATTGTCTAGTATATTGCTATTCTCATATTATTGTTGTAGTTAATACTAACATATGAGGCATCCTATTATTTAGGATAGTATTACTATCATTACTATTGGTCATATTAATATTTTATGATATTATTATTATTATCATTTATTATGATTATGTTGATAGTGTTATCTGATGTATTATATCATATATGGTATCATTATTATTTGTTATTATTGCTGCTAGTATACTTATCTACTTTACTCATGAATAGTAACCTATAATATTTTATTGAGATTATTTATTAATGTTTAGGGATGACATTCTTATGTTCTTATTGGTGTCAAGTACTCATTTACGTTATTTCGTGAGAATGAATCATATGTGGTGTTATTAGTCTTTATTAGATTGCTGATATATTTATCAAGAATGACATCATTTTGTAAATGCCTTAACCATGGGGGAAAAAGGGGAATTTCCAAGAGGGTAGATCAAGGGGTCCTCTTCTAGATACGCCACCCAAATGAGGGGACAAGATGAGTCCCATGGGCCAAAGGGGTACTACCATTGCCTCAACGGGTATTGTCATTGGTTCTAGGGGAGTTGAGTCGCCAAGACATTTTCTTGCAACTCCTAATCACCCCTCATGGTGTAATGATGTTTTAATACATATCCCCACTAGGGATAAGGGAAGGAAGCTTGCCGAGGGAGTACAACGAGAGGGCACCTTCTAGATATGCCACCTAGGAGGGGATAAGATGAGCCCACATGGGCCAAGGGGGTACTTGTCATTGCCTCAACAGGTGTTGCCCTTGGGTCTAGAAGAGTTGGCTACCAGGACACCCGCTGCAACTTCACTTACCCTACAAAGATTTTCGAGGGAGTGCAACGAGAGGGAACCTTCTAGACATGCCACCAGGGAGGGGATAAGATAAGCCCACATGGACCAAGGGGGTACTTTCCATTGCCTCAATGGGTGCTACCCTTGGGTCTAGAAGGGTTGGCTATTGGGACACTCGCTGCAACTTCACTTACCCTACAAGGATTGTCGAGGGAGTACAGTGAGAGGGAATCTTCTAGATACGCCATCTAGGAGGGGACAAGATGAGCCCATATGGGCCAAGGGGGTACTTTCCATTGTCTCAACAGGTGCTGCCCTTGGGTCTAGAAGAGTTGGCTACTAGGACACCCGTTGCAACTTCACTTACCGTACCATGTTGTCATGAGTTTACTAATACTTGAAATATGATCAATTGCTAAATATTGATATTGTGATTATAATCTGTTACTCAAAATGATTATGGTGATGATTTCTAACCTATTTGCAAGGATCAACCTTCAAAAGAAAGGTACTCTTTAAACTCATTGTTTATTTAAACAAGAAAATTAGGGAAAATTTGAGTATTTCTATTTAGGGACATTACACAATCATATTTTTATAGAGGTTAATTGGAGTAGAAATCTCATCCACCTCACCCGAAACTTCATCCTTGTAGTAGTCTAAGAGGGCCAAGACAAAATTAATAGGTAAGACCACTTTCAAACCATTAGCCACTACCTCCACCTCCTGTTACAAATACAATTTTTGCCTCTTATCCACATGCATATAATCCAGGATATACTTAAAGTAAACCTCTTCTTGATGGACCATGTTCTCAATGTCATCATGAAGTAGATACAAACCAATTGCAATTGAAAGCATGGTCGTGACTAAGAATTTAAGTGGCATCAAACATAGTCCACCCACAACTAACAACAATACCTAGGGTTCGGCAACAAATTTGACATAGCCTCCCAAATGCCAACACATAGAGCTCTATCCATGTCTTGGGTGAGTACCTAAGTCCTTACAATCCCACCATTGCAACTTAGATTTTTAATTTCTCTCCATGAATTCCATGAAATAGATCACCATCTCCTCCCCATAAACCCTACATTTTTGGGGCTTCTTTTCCCTATCCTCAACTTATTCTTTCTCCTTTATTGCAAGAGTGTTGCACTTTCCCACACCTATCACCAACAATTGAAGCCATTTGGAGCTAGGAAAATGCCCACCACCATGATTAAGCACAAATTTCTACAACCATAGTGATAAATACAAGCCACATTGCCAACTTGGCTTGGGCTTAAAAGCATAACCAACAATGAATAATTGTCTTGTCAATGTGGTTGACTCCAAATGAATTAATGATATCTTCGGGCATCCAACCCATTATCGAGTCATGAAACTATTTAACTTTCCAACTCCATCCTCCTAACCATATATTTTACCCATTAAAACAATTCATCCATAATGTAAGCATTTTATTTCAATTTCAATGCACAACATAAGCCTTTTCTAGACTTGGGGTTTTTGTGCAGTTTTTACCACATTTTCAAACTAAAATTTTATAAAATATAGACATAATTTTTTCAATTTAAGGGTGTGAAAATCATTATTTTCTACACATTAAAAATTTAAGATTTTTTATCTATAATTTTGGCATATAATACACATTTTACAAATTTTACATATAAAGATTATTGAATCAATTTCCATTGATTCAATAATCTTTATAATTTTGACATAAATGAAAATTTTAAAATATAAAAAGATATTTTTGAATCAATTCTCATTGATTCAACAATCCTTCCCAACAATCATTCCAATCAATCTTTCCTACCAGGTAAGCCATCACATTCACTTAAGGTGGGCATGACATGAATGAAGGAAATTTATAAATATAAAAGGGAGATTGAAACCCTTACCTCTTACCAAACACCACAATTAAGAACAAAGAGATTTTCCTCTACATTTTCCATCAAATGTAGCCTAAAATGCCAAAATACCTTCTTTCCCCAAAATCTAATGATCAATTTTGGGCTCTTTTCTATTTAATAAAATGTTATTTTTTCACTATATGCCCCTTTTTTATTTGTAAATATTAATAACAATTATTTTTATAGAGATCTCTATAAAATTTCATTTTATAAAGCAAGATAATTGTAATTAATAAAATTATGGGTATTAACTAAATAAATTAAATCACAAAATTCCAGCATTGTTACAAAAATAAATTGAATCAAACATAGAAAGCAAGAAAACACTCTAGCACATCAACAAATCTACATGTGAATCTAGGATTTACAATCATTAGATTAAAACTAAGGCTTATAGGGTCATAGAAGAACATCTTGTGGATCAACTTTGAGCTAGATGAGAAAAATAGGTGTAAAACAGAACATTTACCCAAATTGACTACCTCTAAATTAATCACCATTGGAGTTAACTTGTGCCTAGCCACACTCAAGGAAAATGTTATGTGTATTGTCCAATATAAAATAATTGAAGTACAACATAAAATATCCACCAATGATATAATATTACAATATGCATCTGTTGGAAATCAAGCAACCACTAGCATGATTTAGGAATAAAAATGTAAGATTCATAAACACGATGTTGAACACACTAAACATATAGGACTATATATTTATGTAGTATGTATGTATGTATCAAAATGAAAGTAATGAAACTGAAACATAACCGTGTCCAACATGTATGTCCACACAAATAATCCATATATAAAACCAATACACCTTGATGATAATCCACATGAACATCATCGACAAGTATGATATAATACTAAAATACAAAATGAGACTGACACATACATATCCACATAAGTGATTTCAATAAAATGATCTATACACCTCTATGAAATTAAAAATAAACATCAATAGTATGATAAAGTATCAATCTAAAATAGATCAATATAATGAGGTAAACACACACGAGGCCTTACATTCCCTTTCTCAAAAACTAGGCTTACTCCTAGAAGCTTGTAGAAAGATTGAAGACAAAAAACTCATAAAATGTGCAAAATTCTCCCAATTTGTCATTGAATCATCAAGACAATACCACTAGACCCTTACCTAGTCTAGATATCATCCTTGAAGGCCCAACCTTTGATGCTATAAAATGTGAAAAAGCTCTAAAGAAAGCATCTCACCTTCCTTGACCTACAAGGAATCACAATTAAAATCATGGGTCATATCCTAAACATACTACTTCAAAATGAAAACATGAAACACATTGTGGATGCACAAGAGACTAGGTGGCAAGGCATGCTGATAAAAAACCATAGTGATCCTCTCAAGGATATACAAAGGTCCTACAAATCTTGGCATGATAATAGAACCATTCCCATAATAGGTTAGGCTCTTATTATTTTGCCTCTTAAGAATACACACTGAGAAGTGTCAATCCAATCTGTTGGCATCAACATACTTATTTTGCCTATCCTATGTAGAATTCAAGTGTTTTCTAATTCAAACAACCTACTACTCCATATCTTAAAGCATCTCTCACTCAAGGTATGCATGATCCTTAATCCTATCTCATATCAATGTATTTTAATATAGATGATCATACAAAGCCTATAATTGTGCCATGCCTAGAGAACTAGATATACATTATTATATGAAAACATAGATACATAATCCCCCCACTCGGATTGATGGCCCATGATGTACATATGAAAAATATCCTTGAAAAATTGATTCACCCTCTCAATTTTACCATTATTTTTCAAGGGATAGGTTGAGCTAAATTTGAGTTGAGTGCTCAACACATGTTACAAAGAAGTCCATAATGTTGTGTGGTCTCAAAACACACCCCATTTTGCTCCTTGGAAAAATGTGGACCCCCTTTTTTTGTTGCTTTTTCTTTCCCTTGCTTTTGCTTGCTTCAGTGTGCTACTTTTGGAGGAAATGGTAAAATGGATTTTTTTAATTCAGCTTGCCTAGTCCCTACCTAAGTCCCTGTTTTATCAGATTTGGATTGTTGCAAGCTCTTTCTCTAGCCTTATCGATTTACCGAACCCCCAGGTCTCAGAGTCGATGTTGTTGCGCTAAGGATGTATCTTCAACAAGTTTTTCACTTTTTTCCTAGTGGGCAAGTCAAGCCCAGTGGTGGATTTTACTTTTCTTTTAATCAGAGACCGTAAATTGGAGGTTTTGCTGCAAATATGTTTTAAATCAATTTGGTCCCATTTGAACGTAGTTCCAGGTCCTCTCTTTGCACCTGGTGAATAAAGTCTCAGTTCCTAGTAACCTCTCCAAGGTCTGGTGCTGAAGTATCCAAACCTCTTTTGATTGTTAATTATTAAGTATCCAAAGTGGCTTTGCTTATAAAGTCTTTACCTCGTAAGAATTGAAGTGACATGTAAGTGTTCCATGTAAGCCTTTTACGTCATCTTCTTCTCTAATGGTGGACCCTATTCAGAAACCAAGGTGTTCATGATTTGAACCCTAATCTACCATGATTTCACCTTTGTTTAAGGAAATTAATGTATTGTAATAGGAAATTAAGGAAGGTGGCGAACAACACACATACTTGGCACCACCTCGAGCATGCAGTTACTTCCATAACACTCTACCTTGCACCATCCTGCTCAACTATAAGTACATTGAAGAATTAAAATCAAGATTGTGGCACACAAAGAAAGGTAAACCTCGAGAATCTGAAGAACACAACTACCAAAGGTTTTGGAGTTGTGTTTTGAAAGAGAAATCGTATCACTAACAAAACTAGGTATGCTTTGAATAACTGAAAGTGTGTTAAGTTTTCTATGAAGGAATGTCTCAGGATACATGACATTCCCCCTGGTTCGGTAATTAAAATGTTGATTATTTTGAAATAAATGTAACCTTACTATAGATTGAAAGTTTTATGACCTATTGAAAACAAATGGTTAAATTTAACCCTAACTCACACACAAGGCATATATCTACTAATAATGCAAGGAACTAGGAAAATATGAGTACTTCCAGAAGGAAGCCAGATGAGGAATTCAAGTACTTTGCTTCACAAGCTACACCAGTCGGTGGGATAATTACCAACACTCATCTAGGATGGTTTTCTGATATTGAATTCATTATACGGGTTTGGCAGGAGAATGCTTCTCAATGCTCAAAGAATATTATTGCAAGTGGGTTGCATTTGGCAGGAGGGTTTCCACTGAAAATGGAGGCCCTTGAGCTAGTAAGGGAATGCATTAATTGGTATGACCCAAACAAGAGGGTCATTGAGAAAGAAGGGAGAGTCTATGCATACCTCTCTATAAAAGGGATTGTATATACATTTGGGCTCCTCACATCTCACTAGATGAATTTGTCGGGTATGAAAACCTTGGCCAAAATATATTTGAGTGCAGAAGAACATAATAGAAGATCTATGTGTGCAAAGTGGTGCCAGGAGGAGATTACTAAGCAAATGAAACCAATTCTGAGGTCTATGTTTAACCAAGATGTTCAAGACATCATAACCCTATTAAGCAAGATAACTGGACTTAGAGATGCCTATGAATTCAAACCCTGGATGTTCAAACTCATAGCAAAAATAGTGGAAGGTCTTGTGAAAATTCATTGGGGAAGCTTAATCAGTGACATGCTACATGAAAAGATACGAGAATTTACAAAGTCTCTATGGTTTTCTATGTCTTCTTATGTGGTTTATTCCTACGCCTTAAGGGAAAATATTCAAGGATTAAAAAGAGTTGGTACCCTGGGCAAATAATAAGGGAATAATTTGATATATGCTCATTTACCCTAGATTACCATCCACAAGTAGTGAGAGGATTACTAGAGGGTTAATGACGTGTTCTCCATGAAGTTGGTAAGAATAATGGAGGATGGCAAAGCTAAAAGATTGTCTTTGGAAGCAAAGAGTGTCATTCAGTTGGTTGGGGGTCGGTACATTCAATTTCCCACTTTCACCTACATCAGGGTGGAAGGATTCGAAGGATACCCCTTCATGCTACCCAGGTATCTAACATAAAAAATGCTATTATTGGAATTGGTGAGATAGATGAATCCTTCCCATGCCCTTTTCTTGAATGCACACAAGAATTGTTCTATCAAATTCCCTATCACAATTGGGAATTACAAATGTAATAAGGCTAAATAGGTCGATATGTGTGAAGAAGAATCAAAGATGTATAAGTTGGAGTTCTTTATGCTCCAAAGAGAGAATTATGATCCAGAGGGAAATCTTTCCAAGCAGATAGGTAGCAAGAATGCTCATGCTTACAATTTAGAAGATTTCTAGCTTAATTGTGATGACGAGCACCAGGTGAGGAAGTGATCATATCAAAGACTGTCATTACAATAAGAAAGGATTCTAGGAATTTATGATATTTTGAAGTAGTTGGATATAGATGATGGAGAGGTGTTGAATCCAATTTATAATTTAGAGAAGATTTATGATGAACCTATATGAGACGTAAACTATGGAAATGAGAAATAGTAACTATTGAGGAAATTTTTGAGCAAGTGTTGACATATACTTTACACTGTATTAATGATTATAAGAAAGAATTAATACAAACTAGGATAAAACTCACATACCCACTCAATATAAAGAAGAAATACAGAGTAGAAGATGAATTTGGGTATGAGGAGATTGCTAAGAAGAAAAGAAAAAGTTAGTAAAGTAGAGGCAACTGAACATGTTGAGGAGAGAACTCTTGATGCTCCAAGTTGGAGAGTTTCTTTGAAGCCAGCTAGCCAACACAAAGGGACTATGGCCAGTAAGGCTAATGTAATAGTAAAGCCTAAGGAAACATTTTCTTCCATGACAAATCCAAAAGTTCAACCTATGACTAATGAAGAGGTGAGAATGAAGACACATGCTCATGCTCATACAAGGTTTGCATCTCATAGGGTCGCAAAATTATTTACCTCACCCCCTTTAGCTAATATGGCTGCAGCGAATCAAACATTGGGAAAGATTCCTGTGATTCAAGAGGAGAGTTTTAAGCTAAATGAAGCAAATCAGATAATAGTGGGAGAAGTGGATTGCTATGATGAAACAAATTGAAGAAGGATAAATAATCAGATGCTGGAGGTTTAGTGCACCAATAGGGTTGAAATGAATTTTGTAGGTTTATTTTTTGTCCCGGTGGAGGTGGCTCATTCTAGATTTTGAATAGTATTGATGATATTATTTTATGCAAAACATTTGTGAATCAGAGCCCATAGTTGAAGATTGCTACTGATGAAGAAGTCAAATTTTTTACTTTGCCTAGAATATCCTAATGACAACCATCACTTGCCACATGTTGTATTTCAATTTGTTTTATGATTCTTTTTGATGGACCTAAGTTTAAATTTTTTGGGGCTTTGTTCCTATAAAAGGCCATTTACTACTTTATTTTTATTTTAAGTTTAGAATTTGTGGATGTCAGAGAACCAAAACTTTTTCAAGTTTTGTTCTTTTTCCTATTTTATGTTCCATTGCAGATTAAAAACTTGTATGTTTCATTAGAAGTTAATCAATTTAAGAGCTAATATGAAAGCTATTTCCTAATATGAAATATTACATAGCTGATTGTTTGTTCCTATTAGACAAGACTGTGTGCTACACCATTTAAGGGTGCATACCACTAGTAGAATTTGGCAAATGAATGACTAGGTGACTAAAAGTTTTAGTCACAACAACTAAAAATGACTAAATTCTACTCATTTTTTGCAACTCAGCTATAAATGAGTAAATGAATGATTAATTTGGTCATTGACTAAAAATTATTTAGTCACACAAATAAAAATGACTAAATAGTTAGTCATTTATTTAGTTAAAATCCATTTGAATAAATCATTTATGGAATCAAGAATATAGCCCACCAAAATACTCTAAAAATTTAATAAACATTCTCTAAAACTTTCATCGAAATCTTATTTTCAGGTGTAGCTTGCCAAAATGGAGTTTTCATTTTAATAAACATACTCTAAAACCTTTGTTGAAACCTTATTTTCAAGCGTAGCCCACCAAAATGGAGAAGTGTTTCAGTAAAGAATGACAAAGAATGGTAAGGATATGTGTGTGACAGGAGGCATAGGATTCATTGCTACTTATCTCATTCCTGCTCTACTCAACATGGGTTACATTTTTCGCACTATTGTTTGTAATCTAGGTATTTAATTGACATATATTTGCATAACCTTAAATTCCTTCATATGGTTTTGAAGTATCAATGTATCCTATATAGGGTTTAGAATGATTTCTTTTAATTTAAAAAAATAAATAAATGATGTATTTTCCTGTGATTAGATAATGTGGAGATCTCCTAAATCTGCCCCAACACACTGTCCTCTTTAGCACTATATTCATTACTCCAATTGCTAGGGTTTTTCATGTGACATCTTTAATATCTTCATGACAGTGGATTTTAAATAGATCTCACTCTTTGCTTTAATCCTTATCATGGTAACCCTTGAGTTCCATAATCCACCTTCAATCTCTTCTAAGAATGTTGTCTTACGCTAGACTGCATAGTATGCATATAAAGCAAGTCCTTCATACCTGCCATTGTTCCAAACCACCACTCACTGCCTTGCTTAAAATGTTGCCTCCATAAGCACAATAACATGTTTTAAAATCATGGTTGCCAGTGATTGACCATTAAGGTCACTACTTTCATCAAGATACAATGTGATTTTTGTCTTCAAACTCAAGGCATTATGCAAGATAACATTGTGAATAGTTTATTGTGTATGATTTGATTTTATTAAACATTTATTGCTTTGCTAATTACCCTTAAGACAGGATATTGCACGCTCAACTACAATCTCAAACAACTCACTCACTGTCACTTGAAGATTCCTTTCATGAGCATCCTTCTATAAAATCAAACTATGCCCTATAGACTACCTACTTACTTACTATAGAGGACTCATTACTTCACAACATTGTGGGTCTTAAGATCCTTCAACCTTATTGTCACTGCTTCACAGTCCACAAGGTATTATTCACTATTCTCCCATCTTTGATGAGTCATGAAACACTGCTGAAAAATGCAATCCACTACCTCCATTATACAATAGCTAAGAAGAAAAATTGAACCTATGATTACCATTGTTACTTTATTTGGACAGTCATTCCCTGATTGTATTTGCCTTGTCTAACACTACCAAAATCATTTGAAAATCCCTTAAGATCAACAAGGGGGTAAGGAAAATCATTGTTAAAATCTCCACTTTACTATGCAAAGTTTGAGATTTATTATCTTGTCATTGCTCAACCTATTTTTGACTATCACACCTCAAGTGAATGTCAATCTTCTTACCATAGATTGCATTTACAAATGTCACTGAGCTACATAGTGTGCTTATTATTGGCTACAATCTTTAGATTGAAATATTTTGTTATTGGCTACAATGTCTCAATCTTTTTGGTATTGCAACCTCACTAATCCATTAGAGTTATTGTTTATGTTTCTACATAGGCCTAAGGTTTGTACCCTAGTCATGCTCTTACTAATGCTTTTGTTGGTATTAAAAAAAAACCTTAAATCTTGGGTCAAAAAATTAGCTGTCTTAATAGGGTTGTGGTATGATCTTGGATTGTATCCTAGAGTGTGTGGGGAGCTTGTGTTTGATCATTAAGGTATGTACACCTGATTAGGGAAATGTATCCTATATAGCATGGGCCTTGCTTTAATACTTTCCATAATGGTTATTAGTAGATCACATTATTATAGTTTGTGGTAACCCAAGATTGCATTCAAGTATGTAACAAACTTGGTTTGTAATTTAAGTTGTACACTTTTAAGTAACATTCATAAGGTTTAGAAAATCTTGATCACTCTCTAGAATAGCCCATTAAACATGGGTTGAGCTTGAATGCACTACATAATTGATATAACACAACCACTCTGCATATCAACTAGATTTATAGGCTCTTTATTGCAGTAAGAGGTAATCACTCTTGGATCATGCTATCATTACATCATAACCTGTTAAACTTGAGTCAACCTGAATGCACCCAATGATGATTGACACCTAATTGTGATGACAATGATTTGTACATGAATTGTGCTCATATGAGTGCCTCCATTTCTATCACAACATAGCCACATTAAACTTGGGTCACACATGAATGCATCTTGTATTTGTTATAGCACAATTGTGCCACATGACCAATAGAGTTATGGATCACATAATTATAGTCACAAGAATTTGTTCCTCGGTTGTGCTCTTATGATGATTCCATTACCGTTACAACATAACCCTTTGGACTTATATTTCTCTAATCCTTACATTGCTTATTTTCTCTTTGGATGGATGGCTTCATAGATTTTTTGTGATTTATACAACTTTTGTTTTGATAGATGTAAATGAAATCAGATTCTTTTTGAAGCTGAAATGTTTTATTAATTATGGTTTTGTATAGGCGTGAATTTACACCCCTTACACAAATTCCCCTTTTACAATTCCTCACCTTAGAAAACCAAATCCGAAGGTGAAATTCCACATCATCTCACTACCTTTGTTCCACTTGGCATCTATCTTTCATGTCGGTAGAAGAATAACTGTCAGCGAAGCCTGCGCGACATGTAGACATTCACATGGCAGGCTTACGTCCCTGACGGATTCCTGCATCTAAAGCTGGTAGATGCATTACACTTCCCATTGGGGTCAGTTTGTAACACCCCTCTTTGACCAACTAACCCGAATATGGCCGTTTTTCTCATCCCACCTTCAAAAACAATCTTCCTTTATACATTTCATCACTCTATACAATCTTCCAAGCATTCAACTGATCTTATACAGACTCTCTTAGCATTTCCAAGCATTCTCTTAGCATCCATCACTCTCAAGAAGCACTTTGGCACTCCATAGCAACATCAACAACACTCCATCAACTCCGTAGAGAAAGTGTGGAACAACACCATTGCAGTAGGGGCTTGAGTCCTCTCTTTTTCTCCTCCATTAGCTAGTGAGCTCTTGGTGGAGGTGGTAAGCATTTTCACTCCGAGATCCTCTACGATTTGGTTGAGTAGCATATCATTGTTTTGTAATGTTTATTGTGTTCTTTACTGTCTTTCCTCCTTTATCATACTTTTCTCTATTGTTGCTATCTTGGCTGTCCGTGGAGGTGTAAACACCAAAACATGGGTCTGACTGAGGCAGGCCCCTATACAGCCCCCAACAATTTTCCCTCTTTCCTATGTGTAGGTGGACGTGCATTTGGAGCTAGCTAGTGAACAGGATCTTTTGTGAGATCATCTTTGTCACCATAGCTTTAATATATTTTCTTTATCACATTTGTTTATACTTCTCTTACTTTATAGTTTTGTTTTGCTTCCTTAAACATCACTAGTTAGGCTGTCAGCTCATTTTCTGGTAGTTCCCACTGTATTTTTGGTCCTCTAGTCGTACAGACACCAGCACACCTGAGAGATTCCAGTGTGTTGCACTGTCATCCCAGAATCATGCTTTCATCCTCGGGTAGAGAGCTACCTGAGGTGCAATGTTAAACCCAAAAACTAGCTTGCCTAGCCCCATTCTGAGTTTTGGGTCTGCAAAGTGATTGAAGGGCCTTATAGTCCTCATCATTCTTATCCCTCATTTCGAGACAAACCTTTAGAGCGAGGTGAGTTAGAGTAGCCTTCCACTCTTGGCTCTCCATGACTTGGGGCCTTGAACATGGTTGGTCCCCCTCTCTTGCATTTTTAGTGAACCCGAAGTGAACCAACGTCTGCTCATCCATTGGTGTTGAGGCTTTTCCCTTATATCCTATGATTGTTGTGCCCTTGAGTGTTATGAAGGTTTATGAGCATCACAACCTAGTCCACAACCTCTGAGTATATTGTTAGGAGAAGTGTACAACACCTTCCGATGGAGAGGATGAAGGTCACTACTGGTTTCTCTACAGGCCTTTTTGTTGGATCCGTCGTCGGTCTCGTCGCATAGGAGTAGTTGTCAAGGGGCGAGGTAGGATTCTTTGACAAGACTGACCATGTCCCCATTCCTTCTGCATCCCTTAGAGGTGCAGTTTTGAACCCCAAAACTGCCTCGCCTAGCCCCATTATGAGTTTCAGGTTTGCAGAGTGATTAAAGGGCCTTATAGTCCTCATCAATCTTGTCCCTCATTTTGAGACAACCCTTTAGAGTGAGGTGAGTTAGGGTAGCCTTCCACTCTCGGTTCTCCATGACTTGGGGCCTTGAATGTGGTTGGTCCCCCTCTCTTGCATTTTTGGTGAACTCGAAGTGAACCAACGTCTGCTCATCCATTGGTGTTGAGGCTTTTCCCTTATATCCTGTGATCATTGTGCCCCTGAGTGTTATGAAGGTTTATGAGCATCACAACCCAGTCCACAACCTCCAAGCATATTTTTAGGAGAAGTGTATGACACCTTCTGATGGAGAGGACGAAGGTCACTACTAGCTTCTCTACAAGCCTTTTTGTTGGATCCATTGTTGGTCTTGTCGCACAGGAGCAGTTGTCAATGGGCGAGGTAGGATTCTCTGACAAGACCGAGCACATCCCCATTCCTCCTGCATCTCCCACACCATCGTCAGTCGATGAGCATGAGGTTGTTCACATTCCTTTAGATATGTCTCTTCCCTCAGTAAAGGGTTGGGTGACTTGGAACATCACTTGGAAAGAGACCCGAAGTTGGTTAGGGCCGCCCGGGTTATCAACGAACTAAAGTATATGGTGGGAAAATACC
The DNA here is from genome assembly GCA_007258455.2 of Sequoia sempervirens. Classification (NCBI taxonomy): domain Eukaryota; kingdom Viridiplantae; phylum Streptophyta; class Pinopsida; order Cupressales; family Cupressaceae; genus Sequoia; species Sequoia sempervirens. Next base: position 963,460,391 of record VDFB02281492.1, on the reverse strand, counting down.
GAACATGCATAAAACTCTTGGCTAGTCTATCTAGTATGACTGATGCATGTGCTCCTCCAAACAATCCTAAAATTGTACGAGGGGTCACTTTTGAAGACCATGAGAGATAGCTAGGAATGTTTGTGCCTCCTACGTCTATGTACATGGCTGATTTCGTACCTTCAATCAACATTCCCTTTTCCTCTGAGGGATTTGAAACTATCAAAGTGAACAAGATCCCCTTGGGTTTTAGCTTCACCCCTCTTGTCACCTCTAGCAGTGGAGGATTTGGTGGTATGAGTGGTGGGGGCTTTGGTAGTGGTGGTGGCTTCGGTGGCGGGGGTGGTGCTGGTGGAAGTGGTTTCAATGGAGATCATGGTGGTGGATTTGGAAGCGGAGGTGGCTCCGGCGGATGTCCTATTGGTGGCGGTGGATCTGGTAGTGGTTCTGATGAAGGTCACACCGATAGGTATCGTGGTGGTTTCGGTGATGATTCTGGAGGAGGTTCCTCTGGCCCCATATCTTCTAATGACCCTATTCTAAACACTCTTCTTTAAAATATGAGTAAGATGTAGAGCTAGTTGGTGAGTCTTTCCCAAGCCTCTACCCAACCTATCTTCCAACCCTTCTTCCCACATAGCTCATTGTCGGTCACAATTTAACACTCCCTTCCCTCAAGGAATGGAGATTCCTAAATTTTAAAAATATGGCGGCAAAGGGGACCCACAAACGCATGTGTCCACCTTTAATGCCCTGTGCACAAATTTCTTCCATCATGAAATTTTGATGGAAAAACTATTCCCTCGATCTCTCAAGGATACATCACTCGAGTGGTACTGTTCCTTGCCCGATAATTCCATTTTCTCATTCGATCAACTGGTGAACTGGTTTCTCTAGCAATTCCAAGCTAACATCAGACCGAAGATGACCTTTTCAGATCTCATCTAATGCAAACAAGGTGATAATGAAAAGATTACTGAATTCATCGTGTAGTATCAAGCACTCTTCTCACAAATCTTGTATCCACTGCCCGATTCTGACGCAGAAAAGGTATTCATAGGTAACTTGCAAAGGCCTTGGTAGGAGAAGTTTTCCCTTATGAAAAACCCTTCTTTCACGCATTTTTGTGTAGCCCTATGAGAATACCAATAGACAGTAGTTTAGTTGGGGGGATCCTCCTCCTGCTCTTGTTCTGAAGGAAAGTCCATTGTATCGATCTCTGGGAAAGAAAAGGTTGCTACGAATGTAGTAGCTGCTATGGATGACAACAACCTCAAACATAACCGAAAGTTCACAAAGTTAGCAGAATCTTATTCTTCCATCTTGCAAAAGTTAGTGAAGGATAAGATCATAACCTTGCTGAACCCTAAACCCCTTAAGGAACCTTACCCTAGTTGGTATGATGCAAATACCTATTGTCAGTACCATCGAGTCACCAAACATGATACCAAATGCTGCATGCACCTGCATCATGAGATACAAGACCGCATTGAGGATGGTACTATTCATCTTGATGGAAGCAAAAAATAAATGAATAAATCGGTGGCAAAAGTGAATAGTGAATTGCAAATATACATAGACCTGTTTCCATCGCATTTTGCTAACATAATTGTCGATCCCACCAATTCTATCACTTACCCTTTACCTATGTCAACATGGACATGGTTGCCCCTACCACACAGCCTATGACCAGTTTGTTGGATGTGATGTTCACATCACAGGACTTGCCCTCAAATAACAAACCCTCTCCCCTCTACATTCCCACTCCCCTCAATGGAAACATTGTGACAGGAGTCTTAGTAGACCCTGTGAGTTGAGTGAATGTTATTACTAAAGAGACTTTGTGGCTTAACTCACTACATAGAAAAGAGTATGAAGAAACAAAATCCACTATCTATACGCATGATGGTCTTTGTCTTAAACCATATGGCTTGATAACTTTGTCCGTCCTGGTTGGACCTAGGTTTGTTAACAAATTTTTTGATGTCATTCCAGAGTCAGATTTGTTCAAGATGAAGTTAGGCATACCTTGGCTAGCTTCTATGAATGGAATCACCCCTGTTATTCACAAGTGTTTAAAGTTCTCCCATGAAGGTGTCGTGCACGTAGTGAATGACTTTGGGTACTAGCCTCTGGTATCCCATGGGGGATATTCATTAGACCATTTTTGGCCCACCCCGGTTGGTCTGCTTCCTCCAAGAACATACCTACTTTACAAGAACTGCATAAGGTAGAAGACCGGGGGCAAGGGACAGCCAAAATTATCCCTTCCGGTAGTACAACAGTCAGCTTCCACCTCTTCACGAAAAGGGAAAGAGAAGCTTTTCTCCTGTCAAGCTGACTCGTCTGCTCCCCTTTCTTGGGAAGAGTATTGGATGACCAAGCCTGGCTTTTACCAATTAAGTCCGATGATCCCTCCTTGGCGTAGACCCAAGATTAGGATATCAAACCTCCCTACTAAATCCCCTGGACCTTGGTACTATTTGTATGGTGGAGGAAAAGGTCCCCGCGGGGAATCCTCTATGTCTCAGCCTCTGCAACCTCCTACCGCTTCTGCTCCAAAAGTGGTAAACAAGAAGAGGCCCACTGTCGAGGCACTTGAGCTGACTCCCCCCACTACTTCTCAACCTGCTCCTCCTACTCTCATTCAGAAGTCTATTCCTCGGCTGGAGACAATTATAGTGGACACTCCCATGGTTGAGTAGGAGTATTTTGTTCCTTCATAGCCTCCAGCCTTTAGTTCAAAGAGTCACAAAAATCACCTTGCATGTGAGTGCAAGTGTTGGTGAAAGGCTCTCATGGTTGAGCAAGCTGCCTTATAGAGGAAGGAAGAGGAGATGACCGCCCCTGTATCATGGCATTTGAATGTGTCCTCCTCTCTCCTCCCCTCTGCTTTTGTTCATTCTAGCATTGTATCGCTTCCAGCTTCCACTATGAGTATGAATACGCCTGACTCTAAAAAGGTACAGGTGTTCATCGCTACTTCAATGGTGTCGCCTTTGTTGATGTCCCTTTTGGATTTTTTTCCTTTCCCAAAACCCGTAGATATGACAAACACTTCGGTGGTATCTACTATGGTTTTATCTTCCTCCTCTTCCTTCACACCTCTCACCTCGTCTGTGGGGAGTTCACATCCCCCGATGAAGCAGAAGGTAGAGGGTGGTCCTTCTAGCAATGAAGGACACAAGAGGAGCCCACCTTCTCTGAAAGGTGGTCCCGCTTGGACTTGTTCTGTCCTAGTGATAGAACCAGTCCCAGCTTCCCCTGAGTTTATCACTACTCCTGAATCACTCGGTGAGCCTAGTGGTGAATCTCGGGCACATCCTTCTTTGTCCGTTGAGGTAAAAAATGACACTCCTATAAAGTGCATGTTTAACTCTATGGACAAGGTTCTTGCATCGTCGATGATCTTTGCAAAATCACTGACCTTAGCTCCACAAGAGCTTAGTGGAGAGGACCTTGTGGGGCCCTCTTCCTTAGCCCTTGTTGCAAGAGGGTCAGACACTCCTCCTCTTAACATTCCTCCACTATAGGCTCGTCCTCCTTCCCCCTACGATATTATCTAGAGTGGGCGGCAAATGACCTCTTGGTCAATCAGTGTTAGGGGGAGGCCTCTTCTTTATCTTTAGAATAGATGTGTGTGTGTTGTGATGTATTCCCCCATGATTGTGCTATGTGTTCTTGGATGACCCTTGTCACCCTTGTTGGTGCTTGGATACAGGAGTGATTTTTGTGTCGTAAACCTTCTTATATCTATTTCATCATTCTTCCATGTTTGTGACTTGATTTTTGGTAAATTGGGGATGATGCAAAGCGTTGGGGGAATTTAGGCTTCCCTTCCATGTTGACCCAATTTTTTATTTTTACTTTGTCTTCTCGTGCATTCTTCACATGGTCTGATATAGTAGGGGGTTGATGAAAGTTCATTTTATATACTATTATTATACTTATATATATTTATGAGTAGATTTGACCCTGAAATATCAGGCTACCCCTGTGCCCTATGTTTATGTTATTTTCTCTTTTTCTTTTCCTTTATCTTTCTCTCTTCTTTGCTTGAGTTGTCCCTTTCATGTGTGACAACGCCATTTCTATGATACTTCAATTTTTAGAAAATGCATTTGTTGCCAATGAATCTTTTCTCGAGAATCTTTGCAAACCTTTTTGAAGAATCACATTCTTGACTTGGAACCCTAATGAAATGTGTTTCCTTCATCATGGGTTCATAAAGAAAGAGATTTAGAACCTTCCTCCAAGGTGGGAGTAGCTTCAACCTTCCCCTCATGTGGGGACATTTTCTTCCTTTCGAATTCCTTGATGAAGTGAACATCTTTGAAAATGATTCCTTAATGATGAGTCATTTCAAGAAAGAAACATCTCTTTTGTACTTTCGAACAACACGTCCCTTGAGTGGACACCTTCCTTCATGTTGGGTTCCCAAGGGACCCCTTTGAAAGCTTTCCAATCTATTGATTTTCCGCGTGACTGTTCGCTTACTTGCTTGTGTGGCTACTTTCTAACATGTTCTATCTATAGGTAAACATGTCACTTTACGAATGTGCTTGTGAAGCCACTTTCTGACTCTGTGAAGTCCCATTCTTTGAGTTTCCTTCATGTGAGAGATCTTGGGGGATACCTCCCTATAGATTTTGGGTCTATAGGGCACTTTCTTGGGTTTCCTTCATGCAAGAGATCTTGGAGGATACCTTCCCTACAAGTCTACGGGTTTGTAGGGCCCTTTCCTAGGTTTCCTTCATGTGAGAGATCTTGGAGGATACCTTCCCTATAGGTTTGTGGGTCTGTAGGGTGCTTTCTTTGGGTTTCCTTCATGCGAGAGATCCTGGAGGACACTTTCCTTGCAGGTATGTGGGCCTATGAGGCACTTTCTTCTTGGGGATTCCTTCATTTGAGAGATTTTGGGGGTTGCCTCCTTGCAGGTCCGCAAGCCTGTAAGACACTTTCATTCTACAACTTCATATTTCTACAGAGCTATGAAGTCCTTTACTTGTCCTGTGCTCTTGAGTTCTCTAGACCGTGGTCTGCTTCCTCGATGGTTTAGGTATACATTTCTAACCCTACTACCTTTCCAATCTACTTTATTGAAGCACTCATCAATATTCATGCTTGCTAAAGTGGAGGAAGAATGTATAGGCGTGAATTTGCACCCCTTACACAAATTCCTCTTTTACACTTCTTCAGCTTAGAAAACCAAATCTGAAAGAGAAGTTCCACATCAAGGATGCCCGTGCGGCATGCAAACATCAATGCGGTGCACTTATGTCCTTGATGGATTCCTATGTCTGAAGTTGGCAGAGGCATTATACTTCCCATTGGGGTCGGTTTGTAACACCCCTCTTCGACCAACTGGCTTGAATATGGTCATTTTTCTCATCCCACCTTCAAAAACACTCTTCCTTCATGCATTTCATCCCTCTAGACAATCTTCCAAGCATTCAACTGATATTCTACACACTCTCTTAGCATTTCCAAGCATTCTCTTAGCATCCATCACTCTCAAGCAACACTTTGGAACTCCATAGCTGTAACAACAACACTCCATCAACTCCATAGAGCAAGTGTAGAACAAGACCATTGCAGTAGGGGCTTGAGTCATCTTTTTTTCTCCTCCATTGGCTAGTGAGCTCTTGGTGGAGGCAGTAAGAATTTTCACTCCTCTCCTCTACGATTTGGTTGAGTAGCATATCACTATTTTGTAGTGTTTATTGTGTTCTTTACTTTCTTTCATCATTTATCATACTTTTCTCTATTGTTGCTATCTTGGTTGTTCGTGGAGGTGGAAACACCAAAATGGGGGTCTGATTGAGGCAGGACCCTATACAACCCCCAACAATTTTCCCTCTTTCCTGTGTGTAGGTGGACGTGCATTTGGAGCTAGCTAGTGAACTAGATCTTTTGTGAGTTCATCTTTGTCAACCTAGCTTTAATATATTTTCTTTATCACATTCGTTTATACTTCTCTTTATAGTTTCATTTTGCTTCCTTAAACATCACTAGCTAGGTTGTCAAGTCATTTTCTGGCAGTTCCCATTGTATTTTTGGTCCTTTGGTCATAGGGACGCCAACACACTTGAGACATGCTAGTGCGCCGCACTATCGTCCCAGAACTGCGCTTTCTTCCTTGGGAAGAGAGCTACTTGAGGTGCAGTTTTGAACTCGAAAACTGGATCACCTAGCCTCATTTGGAGTTTCAGGTCCACAAAGTGATTCAAGGGCCTTATAGTCCTCATCATTCTCATCCCTCATTTTGAGACAACCCTTTAGAGTGAGGTAAGTTAGGGCAGCCTTCCGCTCTCGGCTCTCCATGACCTGGGGCCTTGATCGTGGTTGGTCCCCCTCTCTTACAGGTTTTATGATGATTTTAAGTTTTATTTAGAAAGGGTTAATATGTGGCATTTTTAAGTGCAGGAAGAATAGATTGTGATGCAATGTTTGAATATGGATGGTTTAGGAAAAATTGGATTGCTATCGGTGAAATAACTAGGTTGGAGAGTACCTTGAGCTGATGTGAAACACTTCTGGGTGTTTTCGCTAGGAAGTAGAATCTAGGTGTAGGAATTTTTGAATATCCGACTTTGAGATAAAAGTGATTCACTGCACAAAGGTCTCTTTGTTCTCAAGAGATCACTAGGGAATGAATTGCACTTATACACCTCAACATAAATGGATTGAAGAAATGATAAAGAAATGTGCACAATATAATATTTCAAGGGAGACCACTTCGGATCTCGAGAGAGTGAAACTTCTAGATTTATGCCTTAGACGAAGGAGCTCTTGGCCAAATGACAACAATGGAGATTCGAGACACCAATGTGGCATGTTGTCGTCCAAATGGTGTGCTAGCGTCCTAAGCAACAAAAAGCTCAGGAGCTTAGGTAGACAAAACAAGGTTAGAGTTTCACTTCTTTACTTGGACCTAAGGTCTACAGGACAAAATGATTGAACAAAGAACATAAACTTTAAAGAAAGTACAAGGAGAACTTGGAGAAAACTTACCTTCAACCGAATGACTGAGTCTTCACTCGAAGCTCCTCTTTGCAACCTACACAAAAGAACAAGGGGAAAACGTTGGGGTTGTATAGGGGTCTGCCTCAGTTAGACCCCCATTTTGGTGTTCCCACCTCCACGAACAACCAAGTTGGAAAGGAGTGTAAATGAAAAGGAAAAAGCGTGTGGTGAAAGAAAAACCCATTTAGGAGTAGAACCCACACCACTAAGTAGTGAATAAACAAGTAAGGAGAAAAGAGTGAGAGAGAGTGTTATTCACTGGCCTAGACCCTCTTCGGAGTGCACAGACACACCGTTGAGTGATTGCTTTAGATTTTTAATTGTTGGAAGGACCTCAACCTGGCATGGCTTTGCTTGTGAGAGTGTTGCTATTAAGAATGAAGAGAACTCAAGGATGGAAAAATGTAGAGAGAGCTTGATCGAATGGATTGAACCCCCAAATGAGAGAAAAAGAGGTCTTTTGTTGCATGCTAGGGTGGAAAAGAACCATTTCATTTGAAGTTTGATAGCTAGGACACGTGTGGAGAGAGTCAAGATTCAAGATTCCCCATTTCAAACTCAAAAAACCACCAGGACGTTAGTGTGTCATACAAACGTCTGCGCATCGTGCAGGCATCCAAAGCCTAGATTTTCAGGAAATGTGTCGTTAGGGTTTTGTTGCTCCACCATTGGTCCACATGAGGTTAAAATCATGAAGTTTCGACTCATGGGATTTTTTCCATTAATGCTCTAAGGTGTCATAAATGCTAGGCAAAAGTGCAAAAATGTGGAATTTCCCCTAGGTGCAATTTTGCAACATTACATTTTTCCCCCACTTTAGTGGGCTCGATTTTGGGAAAAATCAGCCACACTAAAGTAGAGATGAAAATTTTTACCCAATTTTGAATTTTACAGATTTGTGTGCCAAGAAAAAAGGGACCTTAGAGGCCACCAAATTCGAGCTAATCGGTACTAAAGGTGCCCCTAGCAACTGAGCTCAACAAACAACGATACAACGGTTGTGAAAAATTGCACAAAACTTTAACTTGAAAAACTCAAATTTTAGGTTAGTTTCAAAAATCAGAAGAAGCTACCATGATGAGAAGAATGATGAAGAAAAATTCGTTGATTTAGAAGAAAAATATGATCAAGAGGTGACTATATGCCCCCTCCTGAGTTTTCCCCCAACTAGGTGGGGAAAATTCAGGGGAAATCGAGGAGCCACAAACTCTAAGAAAAATGGGCCCCAGGGGGGCCTATATATACCTAGGTGAGCCCCTAGAAGGGTCATTTTCACTATTCACTATGAGAAAATTGTTGAATTTTGTGAGAGAAAATTTAGCAAAATGCCTAGCAGAATAGAGTACAAGGTGCCTAGATTGGAACAGCTGTGAGATGACATAAACGAGGGTCGTGAGGTGGACAAGGTAGGCCTCTAAACCTTGTTTTTCATGAATTTAAGCATGTTTTTAGCTATTTTTTCCTCATTGACCTACACAGGTGTCCATTTTGGGAACTTTCATCCAAAATGTGTGTTGGCATCTAGGTTTCGTGCATGAGTCCTGGTCCTGCGCTGGCATCCTTGGGGCGTCAATAGTGGATAGGGACATATGCACGATGCAAAAACATTTGTACGACATGCACAAGTCTTAGTAGATTTTTTTCTTTCAATCTAAAATTCCATGTTTTGACATAGAATTTTATTTTTTTCACTTTTGCAGGAGTATCCTGAGATTCACAAGCATCCCGGTGGGTGGGCTTACTGACTAGTTCGTGAGCAAAGGGAGGACCTCACTAATGACTAGGTCACTCACCTCGAGCAGGTCGGTCTTTGGCATGTATTCACCATGCTAGAGATGCACTACCGTGAGAGGATGCTTATGACACTAATGGAGCGGTGGGATGCCACCACACCATCTTTCCAGTTGTCAACTAGAGAGATGATGATTACACTGGAGGATGTATATCAAATCTTCACACTACCCATTCGTGGATGATAGGTAGCCATCAATGACACCTGATTGACATGGGAGTGGACAAAAGGAGTCCTTTACTGCTTGGGGTTGATGGATGGCAGGGACAACATGAGCCTCATTTATACACACTGGTATGACTAGGCACAGACCATTGCACCACTATTGCGCTGAGTGATGTTCATGACCATTGCATTTTAGATCATGATAGACGAGAGAGGCTCGCACCTACACGGGGGCCTCATCCACACCATTAGGGAGATGGTAGAGCATAAGACAATTTTTCCTAGGGGCCCAGTATGTTAGCGCACCTATACCAGGAACTGGGCCGATACGTCCATTAGGAGTACCGTAGCCTTACAACATGCACACTTTTGTAGTTGTGAGATTTTTCCCACATCATGTGCATGCGGCCAATCAGTTTTCCCCAACAACAGTTGTATCACATCCCCATGGCCCATTGGTATGATATGGCAAGGCAGTGGAGGTACGGAGACTTATAGTTTTAGTAGTTACAGTTTGATACTCTAGTTGCGGACTGGGTTAGATGGAGGCCCTATTGCTTTTTTAGATGGGTAGATGATGGAAGGTACTTGAGGAACCTACAGCGGGACCGTTTTCTAGTGGGTCGCCATGATCAAATCATTGTACCATACTATTGGAGTCGGGTTATGCAACAACATGGTCATATACAAATGATTCCCCCAGATGTGCCCACATATACTAGGGCTTATAGGAGTGTAGCCAAACCCAAGGATCAGCCCCACCCCACCATCATTGATTTTTTCCTCTCAGATGATGACAAGCCTAACCATGATCTACTGCCCATAGCGCTGACAGATAATGTCAGTGTTGTTGTAGATTTTAGAGGGTGGTGGGGTAGGTACCGTCCATGTCTGGTGTACGACAAGGATGCCCCTAGGGGAATCTGGGCCCACAGGGGGATGTTCCACTCCTACCTCCATAGGACAGACAAAGAGGGCGACAGTAGGGTGGCGAGGAGGAGGTGGCATCATAGAGGTCAGACCCCCCACTAGTTACCTTTGTCTCGGTGCCACCAACACCTACTATTACAGTGCCGATGACCTTGGTGGCACCAGGAGCGACTACCGATACTGGCATCATGGGTCCTAGTATCACTCCTCACCTTGATCCTACATGGCAGCCAGAGGACCCAAGTATATAGAGCATGTTGTTTATATTTTAGTACTTTTAGTTTCTTTCATTTATGATTATATACATATGCCATGTGGTACTAATTTTAATCTCTTTTTGTGATTGCAGAGGATGCACATGGATGGAATGAACTAATGGCTCAGTGCATATCAGAGGTGGCCCCTGATGTGTCTATTTAGGGGATAGTCCTCAAGGCTTATCGACCAGTTTCCATGGAGCAACATGCCCACATCTTCAAGCTGGTAGTGGATCTGAGGACCACTTACGAGGAGTGGGAAGCAAAGATTGTACAACTCACTATAGAGGTGGCCATCGTCTGAGGGCAACATGACCAACTGTCAGGGGAGTTGCAAACAATGTTTAACGAGTGAGACATGATAGTGACGAGGGCTGACGCTGCCAAGTGGGTGTGTGATGCCCTTCAGAGCTTCCTCGATGACCTCAACAGGCAGCTGGCAACTATGATCCTCGTAGATGTTCACCAATTGTAGCAGGAGCTGACACATGCATGATTCATGATATGCTCCCTACAGGGAGAGATCAGGGGGATGCAGGTAGCTCTCTCTGCAATGTGCTTCCATTGATCCAAGTCCATGACCACTATGTAGCCTCTCCCTAGACCAAAACAACAACAGCCAGAGCCAGAGGGCTCTGGGAGCCACACACTGCAGCCATAGGGGCTCCTGATTTTGTACATCAGTTTTGTAGCAAGAGATATACATTTTTTGTAGATCATTTGTATAGACATATATTTAGTAGCCACTTATTTTGATAGTAGTGGTCTAATACATGAATATGAAATTTGATACATATACATATACTGGTTTCAACATCATGGCATTGTGTATTTTTATGTGTATGCTTTTTATTTTCATGTATGTTGATGCAATGGATATTATATGCTTATATGGATGTATATTTACATTAGATGCTGTTGATCGTGTTTTCTGTACAATAACAGCCAGACAGAATATGATATCCTATCTCTCTTGTAAGGTAAATCTCTATTGGCAAGCCTCAAGAGATAACCCCAAGGTCTCTAGTGTTAGGTCTTGACAGTGCATAAACAACTCAGTAACGAAATGTGAAAGTGCTGGTAATCACAATGGGACCTTACTACGAGCAAATGCTGAATCAATTTTATCAGATATAATAGTCTGATGGTGCTTCAATCCTAGATTTAACCCAATAATCAAAGAAATAGAAAAGAGAAGGGTTTTAAAGATATTTTCTGAATCTAATACTACTCCTAGGATTAACAATGAAAGTAACCAATATCCGAAACGGACCAATCCTTCAAAACTGATTTCTGCTTGACCCAAACAAATCTGCAATCTTGTAGAAACAGTGCAATCTTCTAAGGCTCTTAAGATTTTCAAACCCTAAACATGCATTCAAATAACCCTATTGCTATTAAAATGAACAACATTCACGATTGAACTAAGCACAAGGAATATAAAGTCCAGGCTAACTTTGCAAAGCAACTAACAATCAGTTGGTTGTGAAAAGTATGGACTGAAGGATTGCTGCAACATTCGAGTATCAAACTACCAACATTATTGAATTAGATTTAATCTAAATATTAACCTCTTCAAAGCAATTTTAATAATGGAAAACAAGAACCATGCAAGACTAGAGAATACCAGTATGGCACCAAATCACAATGACATTATTTATATTCGAATTAGCCACTGTAGCAACAATTCTGGCTTTCTATTACAATATTTGCTTGAGAGCAACTACTTGCTAATTTTAATCTACTTCTAACTGGCTCTGTTCTACTTTCTAGCTACGAATTCTAACTATCTAATCTTCTAACTATCCAACCCTTTATAAAGAGGCCAAATGCCCAATATATAGAAATTCCCCAGAAATCCGTCGGCCAGGCAAGGGTTTCACAGCAATAACTCGGCACAACCACTCGACCAAGAGAGTCTTCAAAATGGGTCAAACAAGAAATAAATGCGCGTCCCTTCGAGGTCGGCCCAGGATCTGTGATGCAACTCGGATGACGCGCGGGAAGATAATGGGGAAGCACAAATCGCGCCGCCGCCCATCATTAGCTCCCTTCCCTACTATCCCCGCGCTGATCTGATTCTTCATGTAGCTTCAAGAACGCTGTGTCTAAGTTGGCCACAGGTAGTACAGGCAGAACCCTAAGTCACCTCTCAATGGACACAATCTCGTCCCTTGCGTGTTTGACCGACCTATCCCAATCTACTTTGTATGTCACATGTTTATCAATAATTACGAGGTAGGTGGCCGCATCATCCAGTTGATGTTAAAAAATAGAACCATCATCAAGTGGTGCATACACATCATGCCACCATTCTCTCAACTGCTCCAGGCTCAAGTACTTGGGCGTGATCTTTCTTCTTCCCGTCATGATTTCGAAGAAGGCAATGGAACCATTGTAAACCTCGGTTAGGGTGTCATCAATTTGCTTCCCTCGTTTGTGAATCTTTTTCAATACCTTATGCCTAATTTGCAGCACCTCGAACCAATCCCAAGGCTCGACAACACTAGAAGGAAGAATTTTGTCACTCACCAATCCACCCTGGGTGCACTCCATCAGAGTCCTGGTTTTTTGCAGAAGGAGATCCGTATCCTCCTTATCCTGTGGTAACACCTGCTTCAACCATTCAGTCGCCATGGAAACATCCTTTCCTTTTGACAGAATTTCCTTAATAGCTCCGTCACCCTTCTCTTGTACTCCTTTCAACCAATTCACAGTGGCAAGGGTGGAAGCCTTCATCTTTTCTAGCTCAGTTATTGTCTCCTAAGGTAGAGGGTTGGTAGCAGAGGAAGAAGGATTAATGGCCTGCAGTGGTTTCATTAATTCCTCCAAGCACTTCTTGAGATTTTCATTTTCTTTCTTTAATTCCTGCTTGGCTTTCACTTCCCTTCTCAATCTATCCACCATAACTGCACTGGAGATCCCATAGTCCTCAATATCCTACTCAATTGATGTAGGCCCAAGATTAAAAGTCTATATATTATAATCACTTCTAGCCACATCATCTCTATTTTTATCTGGAACAGGGGTAGCAATATGAACAATTTTGTTATGTGCCACATCTCTCTCGACCCATGAGATCACCCTAGCCTTCTTCTTACCTTTATCCCTTCCAATCCTGGCTAGTAGTGCATCGCAGTTCAGTGGACTATCCTCCACAACCACTTATTTTCTCTTTATTTCTCTATCAAGCCATTCAGGGACACTGGACTCCAATTGCACTTAGGCTTGTTTTTCCTCCACTTGTTGACCCCTAGGTGCCTCCTCTTCCAAATTCTATTTCTCAGGAGTCCCATCTTTATTACTTTCTTCTTCTCCAACATGTTCCTCCTCCTGTTCAAGTGATGGATCCTCTTCTGTCACTTCTTCCCTTGGAGGAGGTACAACTGCTTTAGTCCCAATAGGAGAGTCTGTATGCGCAACCATAGGAGACTGCGCTATCTTTTCAATTTCTGCCTCTGCATTGTGAAGTTCCCCTTCATGGAATTTTGATCCTTCAGTATCTGGGTGATCCTCAACATTTTCCTCCTCACCTGGTTCAATTTGAGCTTCATGAGTGAGAGGCACACCATCATGCTGCATCTTATGAGAGATCACCGGAGGCAGTTCAGCCTTAGGTATACTGTCCCTAGGAGAAGGAGTCCTAGACTTCCTTGCATACACTTTAGCCTTCTCCTCTAAGCTTTCAACATTTATTACTGGTGGGGAAACTCCTTCCCCAAACTTGGAGCTAGCCTTCTCTGATAGTTTGATAATTCTCTTCTTCTTAGGCAGAGGAGCATCAACCTAAGGACTCTACTCGGACTTCCTAGTCCTTGTCCTCTTCTTAGCTTTTGGCCGCCTTTGTTTTTCTGTCTCCTGGACCTCTGTTTCTTGTATACCTTTAGATTTAGTTTTGACAGGGGGATTCAGTTTACCTTTACCTTTGGGATCCTGCTCGGTGGATTCTTCAGAAGTAAAATGGGAATCTAAGTCCCCCATCAGGGCGTATGTGCACTGCACTCCCTTGTTTTCCAGTTCCCACATCGTGTGTTTGAGCCACATCTTAGTGAATTTGAGAACCAGATCCACTAGTTGCTTCAATTCTATCTTCTCCTCTTCTGACCAATCCACATCACCAATTGGTCTATCCTTTATGGCTTTATAGGCATGGTCCTGGATCACTTTTCCATCATCTTCCAATTGGTCCAGAACTGCCCTTACATTATATAATCAGATTGCATCAACTGGGAGCTGAGACAATTTCTTCTTCCTAACCTCATATTCATCACTACAGTTGGCCTAATAGTCCTCTAAGTTAACCTTATGGCAGCACTCTCTACTGGCCTTCTTCTGAGCTTCTCCTGTGATGTCAAATCTGGATCTCTTGGAGTGGAAAGACAGGCCAAGAGCACTCAATTCTTCTTCTGAAGCTTGGACAAAATCAATGGAAGGACATACCTCTCCAGTGCCAATCCTTAGGGGAAAATCCCCACCAAATCCCATCCTATGCTTGTCCTTCTTGACAATGGCATCGAAGTCACAAATTTGCCTGGTGACTTCCAACAATATGATGTGGTCAATGGGATACCTTGGAAGTCTGTACAGGGCCCTTTGACAGCCATCAACTTGAATGTAGGAGAAAGTAGGGAACTAGATGAACCACGCCCCATATTTCTTGATGAGCTCCTTAGCCAGATCACAAATCCTGACATGCTTTGCCTCCTGAAGGATTCTAGTGATATGCATGGTGAATGCATCATTTTCCCTTCTATAGTTTGGGCTTCCCAAATACAACTGAGGGAAAACCTCATAGATGATATCTTGTCCAAAAATCCCCTTTGTATCTAATCCTCTGTGGGGATGGAACCTAGCAAGTGCATAGACCAAATACGAGGTCATGGTGAAGGTCTTTGTCTGCAACACATTGGACAACTGCTTGTGAATGACTTGGCTAATGACCCCTGCCCAATGGTAGTCGATTTTCTCTTGTTTCATTCTCACAATGGCATGGCACATCCAATTTTCAAATATACCGGCAGTCCTCGAACCAACCACCCTGATAAGAAAGGTGATGGTGTCATAATATTCCTTCTTGAACTCTGCTCTGAACATCTGCTTTGGAAATTTGGAGTAGTGGGATTTGGGCTTCTCCAGCCAGGAGTTGATTAGCTGCTGTGACTTTACAGTTTGGTCATCATAGAATTCCTGAGCTGCCTCAATGGTGAATCCCACCACATGAGATCTATCTGGCATGTCGAAGGTTTGGGCAATGGAGACTAGGTTGAGATTGGAAACAACCCTCCCCTGAGGCCCAATGATCCTTTGCATATCCTGATCATAGTGCCTGGCGCACTCAAGGACGAGCTCGTAACATTGTACTGTAGGAGGGAAACTGGCTATGTGGGACAAGCTTGACTCTTTCATTTTCTTGGCCACCAAAGGAAGATCTTCAACTGCCATTCTTTCTTTAAATTCCTCATAGTCCCAGAGGCCAACATTCGTATCAGTGAATTTTGACCAAACAGAAGTGATCTTACTCTCATGGAGCTTGCTCTTAATGTCCAGCTTGATCCTCTCTGCATTGGACAATGAGGAACCAACCGCTGCTTTGCTTGATTCAGCTTGCACTCAACATGAAAACATAGTAAACACCATAGGAAAGCAAGGTTACTTCATCAAAACACCATTAGAATGCATCTTATATAGTCAAGGTGTTATTAAAATTCATATAAAATGACCATAACAAATTTTGGGTTTCAAGACCATCCACGAAATCTGAGCCAGAGAGGAATTTCGGGAAATTCCAGACCGGTCAGATTCCAATGAAGAAACTGAGAAACACCTACTTAATCATCAAGCCTGATCATTTTAACCAATAAATCACATGATGGATTCAAGCATGACATGAAATAACCATCAATATGCATCACAAATTATAAACAAATCTAATCATTTCATGTCCCTTTACATTTCACCAAATTTTGGGGAAATCCGTGAGGGACGGATTTCCATGAAGAACGGGCCAAGGAAGATTTTCAGGAAATCTGGGAGACAACGAATTTCGTAGAAATCCAAACCTGACGGACATCCGCAGGCAGGGAAAATTTCGGGACCAATGGAGATTTCGGGAGAAAAGGTTTTGGCAAAAGTTTGGATCTCACGGAGAAGTCTTGGCGAAGCCATGAAGTTATGCCGAAAGATATTATCAAAAAGGATCTCGCCAAGACATGGTGGTTTCGGTGTGAAGCCCTAGTGAAAAGGGACATAGCAAACATATCGGTATGAGCCAAAGTTTGGCTGGAGGTCCCAGCAACTACACAAAGCTTCGCCGACAAAGGAAGGAGTCACCGTAAGGTCTTGGTGAAAGTTTCATGTCTCATCGACCGGTGGGTTTAAATAATCACTTCGGCCAAACAATAGTTTATCGATATGAAGTCCTGGAAAAGTTGCGATGTCCTGCCGATCAGGGACTCGTTCAAATTCGGCCAGAGGTCTCAGCGAAAAGATCTGGGCTCTCTAAGAAAAGAAGGCCTCGCTTATAGCATCCTGGCGAACAGTGAAAGTCACAGCCAATCCTGAAGGTATCAGCTAGAGTGGGAATCTCGCGGTAAGGTCTTAGCAAAAGATGGATGCTACAGTGACAGAAAGGAACAAGGCTCGGTGAAAGCGAACATGCTCGGCAGGAGGTCTCGCCGAAAGACGGATGTCCTGGCGAAACAAAATGACTATCAGTAGAGCTGTTAGATCCCGCCATGACATCTTGGCGATCCGGGCTCTGTCTTGCCGAAGGCGAACATGAACAAGCATGTCGACGAGAGCTCTCTTTGCGGGGTGAGGTCTTGGCGAAAGAAAAGTTCTCGCCAAAGGATATGCATACAAGATTTCATCGGTGTAAAAATGATAGTGTCATGGCGACAAGACACAAACTTAAGAGGGCCTCTCGGTAAAACACAGGGCGATCGACATAAGGTCTCACCGATGATGAAAGGTCACAGCGAAGAGATTTCAGAAGGGATGGATCATCCCAAACTGCGACGCTAAGGCACGACTTTACCCAGACGCTGAACCGACTATCGATTCTGACAAGTTTAACTAGGGCAAGCTAGGGATGGGCCCTTTCATGAATTTTCTTTGTATTCCGGGCCCGTTTTAAGAAAAAATAACCAGACATGGCCTTGCCCTAGGTTTCAAACCTCACCAACTGCCGAAGTGCATGGGCAATTTTAGAATTTAGTTGTTTCGACTGTTAAGTTACCGCTAGGGTTTATGAAATATTCTCAAGCAAGATTCATCAGAATGTAGATGGACATATGAACTCAAAACTCTCCTGGGAGATGACATGGATGCAACACTGAACAACCCTTAGCACAAAATAGACAAACACACAGGAAGCCAAATCCTACAAGCCCCCACAATACCAACATGCAATTCATAATTCAATTCAAAGTAGAGCAATTAGGCACATACCATTATGAAGCAGAAATTGATCTCAGAGGCAGCAAACGCGAAGCTCAAGGGTGTCCACAAAGAACAGAGGCGAAAACACATAGGAAACAACCACCAAATCAATTAATTCAAGCCCAAACGCCTCAAAATGAAGTCAATCAATCACAAGAAAGCACTTCTTGGCTCAAATGATGGCAAATAATGAACATAATGGCGTAAAAGATCCCAGAAATCAAATAGGATCTAGCCTTCAAAGCGCGTACGAAGCCATTAATGCACCCGAAAAGATAGTCTTGAAAATCGGGGAGCTGACGACATGGTGGAATCCGAGAAAATCCAAACCACACAGAAATCCATGAAGACCCAAAATTCCCGAGCAACAAGGTTCAATCTGGAATCCAAGCAGGATCCAGGAAAATCTGACCAGGGCAGAAATCCGCGAATCGGGCTAAAAGCCCGAAATTCATCTAGAACTTAAGATTTTCAATAAATAACTTGGGGAAACACTTAGGCAATCAAAATAAACATTTAAGCACGTGCCCAAGTAAGACAAAAAAAAAACCCCAAAAAGGAAAGGGCCAAAACACCAAAACCGAAGCAAAAGAGGGTCCCTGCTTACAGCGGGGTGTGTGTGCGAAAAATTGCACAACAGATGCTAATATGATTTAATGAACACACATGGTTGTATGTTAATTAAATACAATGATGATCTAATTTCCATCAAAGATGTAATGTGATGCATGGATACACAACATAGAAAGACACATGTATGCATATTGTTCGCACACACACACACACACATGGTCACATCTAACACAATTTTTTCATAATGTGTTAATGAATAATGTCAACATATGTGGCATTACTACCCTTAAAGGGAGAACACCCGACATGTGACACATTGGATACTATGCATAGTATGGACGGAGATGCATCACATTAATAGGCTCTTTAAGAGGCATTCCATCCATAGATGATAATCCATAGGCACCCGAACCATACACAGAGATGAAAATATAAGGGCCTAACTAGTTAGGGATAAATTTCACTCTCTGATCGGGTGACACATTTACATTTCTCTGATTCTCATAGAGAACTAGATCTCCCAGCTTAAAGGTCCTAGGAAACACACTTTGATTATATTTTCTTGATAGCAATCATTGATAAGCTTTAAGATGATTGAGGGTCTGTAATCAGTGTTCATCGAGCATCTCCAACTGATGCAAAAGATTAGCTCGATAAGTTTCATCATTAATTAACCCTTTAAGGGAAACCTGTAGAGATGGAATTTCCAACTCCAAAGGCATGATGGCTTCGACACCATATAGGAGGTTGTAAGGCGTTGTTCTCGTCGCTGTACGAATGCTCGTGCGATAGGCCCACAAAGCATAGGTTAAATAAATATGTTAATCCTTACCATGTCTATTAACTGTTTTACAAAGAATGAGCTTAAGAGTCTTGTTAGACACTTCCACTTGACCATTAGATTATGGATAGTATGGTGTAGAAAATCTATGTTGAATGAAAAATTTCTATAAGAACTGCTTTACTTTCTTGTTCTTGAATGGCGTACTATTATCAGAGACAAGTGTAGCAAGCAATCTAAAATGAGAAATAATATTGTTTAGAAGGAAACTACAGATAGCCTCAGCATTCTTGGATTGAAGTGGAATGACTTTGGCCCACTTCATGAAGTAATATGTAGTGATGATTAATAAGGTATGTCCTTTAGAAGAAGGAGGTGATATTTTTACAATAATATTCAATCCCCATTTTGTGAATGGCCAAGGAGAGGTATGATTCTGTAATTTTTTTGTAGGTGCATGAATAAGATGACTATGTTGTTGACATTGCGAGCATTTCTTAATGAAATTGAAGGAATCTTGCTCCATCGTTTGCCAAAAATACCCCATGTGTACCAATTTTCTCACCAAGCATCTACCACCAAAATTTTCACTACTAGAGCCTAAATGGGCTTCCTTAAGGGCAAGGCGTATCTCTGCTTTAGTGAGACATCAGAGGAGCATGTCATTATAATATTTTTGATAGAGAACATCAGACAACTAACATAACGGGTTGAAATCTTTCGTATACTAGTGTGATTGTTCTTTGTTACATCATTGGGAAAGTTTCCAATCTTTAGGTGATTATAGATGTTAGAGAACCATTCTCATGAGTCTACATGAGAACACACAAGGATATCAAATTCAGGTTGATGGGAAATTGTTGGGGTTCACAAGACCTGAACCACGAAGTCGTATTCTTTCATATCTTCCTTTGGCGGTACCAAGGGAGCAACACTTGCCATGGAATCAGCGTGTCTATTTTCCCTCCTAAGGATACTGTCTATCATGTAAGAAGAGAATTGATTAAGCAAGGACAAAGCAAGGTGTCGATATCAGGACAACTTACTTTGTTTAGCTTGATAGGTTCCCATAATCTGATTCACTATAAGTTCAGAATCACCCAATATACGGAGATGTTTTACCTTTAGTGCAATTGTGACATGCAAGCCAACGATAAGACCCTCGTACTTAGTGATGTTATTGGTGCAAGGAAAATCTAATCAAAAGGATAGAGGGACCAGTTTACCTTTGGGGGATATTAAGATCACACACACTTTGGAGCCAATCTGACACCTTGATCCATCGAAATACATCTTCCATTCAAGGTCATAATTAATC
Source organism: Sequoia sempervirens (assembly GCA_007258455.2). Taxonomy (NCBI): domain Eukaryota; kingdom Viridiplantae; phylum Streptophyta; class Pinopsida; order Cupressales; family Cupressaceae; genus Sequoia; species Sequoia sempervirens. The sequence goes on along the minus strand of VDFB02281492.1, from coordinate 963,440,130 downwards.
ATAAAAATGTTCTCATCAGGGAATAAGTCTAGTCCTGGGAAGGAGGATGAGGGAGAATCTTCCAATTGATTGGCAACAACTTGACCCTTTATTGATTTCTGAGTAATGAATTTTATATCAAACTCATAAAGTAACATAACCTATTTTGCTAACCTCTTAGCAAGGTCAGTGCTAGAGAACAGATGCTTTAAAAGGCCAGTCTTCATAATGACATGCATTTTAGCATGGAGAAGATAATGCCTTAACTTATGTGTAGCAAAGACAAGAGTGAGACATTGTTTCTCCATGGAGGAATAATAGGTTTCATAATCAACTAGGACACGGCTAATGTAGTAGACTGTTCTCTCTTTCTTGACATCATCATACTGAACCAGTAAAGCTTCCAAGGCATACAATGACCCTGCGAGGTAAAGCAAAAAGGGTCTATCTTGCATAGTCAGAATCAATATAGGGGGATTGGCCAAATAGGCTTTGATTGACTCAAAATCTTTCTGGCACTCTTCATCCCATATGAAGCGAACATCTTTCTTCAACAGTTGAGTGAAAGGAAGGGTACGATAAGCCAATTCAGATATAAATCTACAAATCGCCTGAATTTTCCCTTGTAAGCTTTGTAATTCAGTAATATTCCTGGATGGAGGCATGTTAACAATGGCATCAATTTTATTCGTGTCAATTTTGATCCCACAGTGAGAGTATAAATCCTAGAAGTTTTCTGAAATCCTAGAAGTTTGCCGGAATCCACCCCAAAGACGCACTTATGGGGATTGAGTCTCATCTTATAGAGTCAAAGCCTTTCAAAGATAAGATGAAGGTTCGTTACATGATCTTGATGAGTTATCAATTTCACCAAGATGTCATCAACATAATCTCCTAAGATCTTATGAATAAGATCATGGATTTTTAGGGTCATCGCCTATTCCAGTAAGTTGCTCTTGCATTCTTTAACCCAAAAGGCATGACCACATAACATAAAGTACGCTAAGAGGTAGTGAAGGGTATCCTCTACTGATCCTACGAATTAATACAGATTTGATTATAACCTAAGAAACCATCCATAAAAGATAACAATGCATGGCTTGCAGTCAAATCTACAATCATATCTATATTAGGTAATGAAAATTCATGCTTAAGAGAATCCTTATTAAGATCATGAAAGTCAATGAATATACAAATAGAGCCATCAGGCTTCCTAAAAACAACAATATTCAAGATCCAAGGGGAGTAGTTGATCGAATGGATAGAGCCTGCTTTCAACAACTTCTCTATCTTAGTCTTAACCATCATTGCCACCCTAGGATTGATCTTTTGGATTTTTTGTGTAACTAGCTTGGCATCAGAACATAGGATGACATTATGAACCATTATAGACTCATCAATGCTAGGAATATCCTCATACATCCATGCAAAGATATTAGGATGAGAATGTAGGAGATCTGAGTGTTCAACCGCTTCTTCCAAAGAGACACTTCCCAATCTTAATTACTTTTTCAGAGGACTGAAGATCCATATAGATTTCAGTTGTATCTACTTTAAGGAGAGAACTATGATCTTCAAGATGCAATATTAGAACATCATTACAAACATTGGATAGAGGGGCATCCTCATCAACACTCGAGACAAATTCTCTGAAGTATGCTTGTTTATGGAGGAGATACGAGAATTGTCTCTTGTGATGAAAGGAAGGAAATGGGGAATATGTACCTAGGATTCCTCAATTGCTTCATCCAAAGAGAAGACATCTAAAGGGATTTTCTCAGCTTTCTCCCTATCCTTTATCAATTCAAGATGGACCAAACTCAGTGGTTTGGCTGAAATCATGTTAAAACTCTACCAAGGTTTTTGTTTAGACTATTCAATAGAGCATCCCAAACCCAAATAGCGCTTTCATAGTTTAAACTGGATAGGGAATTAGATACCTTGTTCAATACATCCTAGGCCTTTTTTCCCATAGCCATAATGAGAAGCGAGTTCATATCCAAAACCATAACGAGTTTGCAAAACTTTAGGAGGTGGCAGCTCTACGTAGAGTGTTTCATTCCACCAATGAACATCGAATGTCTCTATGGGAGTTCTCCCACCTTCTTTGCTAGGTTCACAAACATTAACCTCCTTCGTAGGAGTGGGAATACTCTTCTTAGTAAAGGAAGGGCTAGTCTCCTTTATGGGATTGCGCTTCTCTTCCTTAATAGGAGCATCGTCCATCTTTACATCCGAGGCATTCAGAAACTCTATACAAGAGGGTCTTGCCTTGTATTCTACAATAAAGAATTCAAAGAATTCTAAGGAGCCCCAATCATCACTAAGGAAAGAGGAGAAGATGAGTAAGACTTAGGACTTTCTACTTTAGGTGGTTCATCTCTAACAACATTTACTTCGAGGACAACTTCCACAAAGGGTATTATCGAGGAACACGCCATAGCATCAACAGTTAAGGATGGAATACAATTCTGAAGAGTGGATACAACTGAAGCTCGACTGGTAGCCGCTAGCTCACAAAGGTGAACAACTTCTAGATCTACTTTAACCATGACCACCCAATTATTTGTGATTAAATTTAAGGAATAGTGTAAAGTAGAGGTTACAACACCCATAGCATGAATCTAGGGTCTCCCTAAGAGAAGATTGTAAGGTAAAGGACCAAGCATCACATAAACCAAGGTAGGTAAGGTAACAAGACCTAGCTGCAAAGGCATTATTATTGTACCTAGAGCTTAACAACCAACATTATTGAACCCATGAATGTATAGAGAAGAAGCCACTAAAGAAGATGAATCAACTTTAATCTTAGGTAATAGGTCAATACCATAGACGTTGAGAGCCGAACTAGTGTCAATGAGAGTACGCCTAATGCCAATATTATTAACATTAATTATAATCATGAAAGGGTCCCCTTGCTTCTGCACATCTGGAGGTAGGAGTTCTTGTGGATGGAATGTAATATTCAGTGAATCTACTTGAATATGAGCCAACAACGCATTAACATCTGTAGGCCTAGCGAAGGTAGGCAAGAGGATCTTCTACAAGGCTTCCTGAAGCATCTCTTGATAAACCAAAGCAGTCTAAAGTAGGTCTTAGAGCGAGATCTTAGCCAGAGTAATACAAAGTTGCTTGACAAGATCATAATCATCGGGTGCTTTGATTGCAGGTTTAGGTGCTGAAGGAAGGCTTGGTTGAGAAGGCAGTATGGAAGTAGGAACTTGAGTGGGTTGAGATGTAGGAACAGAGGGTTGTTGATCCAAGTTCTTTTTTGTTTCTTTGTGTATTATATGTGTGCCCAAAAACATTATAGGAAGTGGAGTTCATAGATTTTACGAAACTTGAGTATAGGTCCAGTGAATTACTACAACATGAAATCCCATAGACAGAACAATCCTCCCTAGAATACGAGTCATTTGGGACCATGTAAATGATGGGTTTCTTAGGACTCTAAGGAGCCACAAAGAACACAACTACATTTACTAACTCTTTAGCTTGTGGAGAGGAATTTTTCTTCAAAGATTTACAAATAGGGGAGAGCACTTCTAAGAAGTCATCTAGAGTGTCATCCAGCATATCGAAATCTTCTTTAGAAAAGGTGTTATCGTAAACATGGAAACATTGTAGGGATAGATCTGACATGTTTTATGTCAGGTTCACCAAAATGTGAGATAAGAGGGATTCACTACACACAGGTCTCTTTGTTCTCAAGAGATCACCAGGGAACAAACTTCCCTTAT